>VYXD01010223.1:0-358277 GCA_013397195.1 Hylia prasina
CGGGCCGGAGGATGAGCCAGCAGCCGGCGGGGAAGATGTCGGCGGCTCCCCTGGCGGCCGAGGCGCTGGAGCCGGCGGCGGGGATGCTCGAGGGCCGCCAGAGGAAGCTGGAGTCCATGATCCGCGACCCGCGCTCCCCGGTCAACGTGGAGAGTCTGCTGGTGAGGGGCGGCCGCGCCCGGGGGGAGCGCTCGGCGGGGGAACAAAGGGAGCGCTGCCCTCGCCTCCGGCGGGCGGGAGAGAACGGGAAGGAAGGAAAGGGCTCCCGCGTCCTGAAAGTGCTTTCCTGGGGGAGGACGAGGGATCGTCTCCACGCCCCCGGCCGGGTCATCGGCAGCGGGGAGGTGGCGGGAGCGGCCCTCGCCCCCAGGATTGTGTTGAGCGAGGGGACGGGCACGGCGCTGTGAGAGGAGAGCGAGCGCTCCCCGATTAGCTAGATCTTATTTGGGGGAAAGTGAGAAACGTCCCTGGCAAGGTCTGATCCAGGGAGAGGAAAGCGCCTTGTTTTCCCTCCCAGCATCGTTCACACCGTTCGCTTTCGCGCCTCGTAATCACAGCGTGTCCGTCCCCAAAGTACCTGCTTTTGTGTGCGCTGCCGGGCACCCATCGCTCACCCCTGTGAAACGTCCCCTGGTGAAGCTGAGGTTGCTGTGTGATGTGGAAATAATTCAGGAAAAGGGGACACGCCTAAGGGAGAAATGTAACTGAGGGGTCCAGTAGCGTCACATTTATTTTTCATTGGGGCAAATTGGTTCGTCTGTGTGCTGTTTCAAATAGCATTTTTCCATGTGAGTGTATGAAATATAGTTTACTTCGGTGAGAAATCTATGCCCTCGGGAAGACGTGTGAAAGGGGTTAGATTTCCCCATTTAACCGTCCGAACTCTGGAAAGCCAGCCAAGAGACAGATTACTATCATTATTGCTATCACTGTTATCATTATTAGTGTTATAATTACTAGTATTTTAATGAACTTTAGGGTCTTCAATTCTTATATTTCCAGTCTGCCCCAAGATTTCCAATGTGTCCCAGTTATGAGGAGCAGAAAAAGGGAGAATAAATCCCAGTCCTTCCAAGAGTTGCCCAAGGCACTTACACTGTGTCTTTTTTTGTGTTTTCAAATGACTCAGTTCTGTTTGGCCAAAAATACAGGAACTGACTGAACAGAATGTATGCCTGTGCTGTGTGGAGAATATAGGAATTTCCTATAACATCTGAAAAATGTTCTTCCCGAGGCTGTGGTGCTGTGTTACTCGTCAGATGTTCAGGGGCATAATGACAGCCATAGTCAATGGAGGGGAGTGGGAAACAGGGCTGCATATCTGACTGGATTCAGATAAGTTTTTGCCTAGGCCAAAGCAAAGAGAGCTGCCTCTGGGCTTCGCTCCCAGCATTTTCACTTTGGTATTTTGCTAGGAAAACTTTGACCTGTGGCCAAAAAAGAACAGTTAAAAATAGTACAGTCGTTCTGAAAAATGCATCAGGTTAATACTTAACCCCAATAGACTTTTTCACACTCTGCTTTTATACTCAACAGCATGATTCTTTAATTATCTCACCTCCCATGCCTTGGACATAGTTTAAATACACTAAAACATGTTTATGTTTCTGAAGAGGAATCCCAGCTACAAAATTGAGACTGGGCTGCTTAGAGCTTCATTTTTTTGTTTGTTTGTTTTATATGCTAGCAATATAGACTGCTTCATGTAATACATTGAGAAGGCAAACCATGGGAGAGTGTTAGCTGGATTGTAAATGCATTTCTTTTTACAGTAAAGGTCATCACTGTCCTCTGCACTCTGTATTGTTTAAAAAACTAGCAGCAAGTAAAATATAATGCTAATCAAATTTCCTAGCTTGTGCAGTCTACATATCTATGTATGAAATAATGAACTATTTATTATTCTTATTTTGGAAATTTGCAACAGATTTCCTGTAAAAGCACTTTCTTTTGGTCTCTGGTATTGCTTTATGCAGTTTGACATTAATTTTGCAGTGCTGTGCTGCTAAATAGTCTGAGTATAAAAACATATTCATATTGAAAAATTTACTTGTTTACTAAACAGCTCACTTTCAGTGTAAATTATCAAAAGTGGAAATGTGTTTTCAGTTAAAAGTAGAAATACAGCAACACAAATTGGGAGCCAGGGAAAGCAACTTAAAAAGACTAGCTGGGATGCCACTATTTCATCCTCCAAAAATAACAGAACCAAAACTAAAAATGTGGAATGGAATTTGAAATGGAATTCATTTCCTTACAGTGTAAAAAGTCATAAACAGCTGCTATTCTGTATTTTGTGTGCATGCTTTATTTTTGGAAAGCCGTAAAAAGCAAAAAAGTAGCTGTTAATCTGTAACACATGGTGTAAATTTGAAAGATGTGAGAAGCTGAGGTAATAAGCTGTCTTTCTCTAGATAGCAATTCCACTGTCATCAAGAGATATTTTATTCAGTGGCTCTAAATGAAGAGACTTTCTTTGCGTACCTTCCTGACCACAGGATGGCTGACCACATCCATCTGTTTCTTCAGCAGGAGAATCTGTGAAGCCAAATGCATGGGCTGATTATGTTCTTCCCATCCCCCTTTGGGGCTCAAAACACTGTTGGATTTTCTAATGGGATTTTTGCTATCTTGTGTACCTTAACACTTGTTATTAATACCTGTGTTGAGCATAATTATTTGTGTTTAAAGCATGTCTTCAGAAAAGACCTATGCATTTTCAATTCAGAGGCATTACAAGATGGAGAACTCCACATTTAGGCAGTTGTGATAAATTGAACATCCCAGAAAACAACCAACCAACTGAAATTTGTGGCATAGTTGTTACCATCCTTTTTCTGCTAAATAAAAAGAATTCATGGAGGACTTTCTATTCATTAGCATAGATCAGATGCTCAGCCAGCACTTGGTGGGGTTCTTCTGGTTTTGGTCTGATAAAGAGATGAAAAAGGAATGCTAGAACTGTGTACTCGGTGCCGTGATAGGTGTCAGCAAAGACATTCACAAAGGGAAGTGGTTATTGCAACCTCATTGAGGCCTTGGCTGTGTGCTCCTTCTCTCATTGTATCTTGTTGAAAGCCTGTTGTTAGGTTGCCTATGCTAAGATAAATAATTTTGATGTTGTCACAGCTTTCTGTGGTACAGTGTTACTCTTTTTGGGCATGTAACAGTGCATTAGTGGTTATGAAAACCTGTTTTCTGTATTACATTTAGGTCATGCAAATTACTTTGTAAAGCTACCACATTTTTTGTTATTTACTTTTCTGCCAGTTGTGTCATCCACTAATTTAATGAAGTGACATTTTTATGTGTACTGCATGTACACATGGATGATAGCACTTAATGGCATTTGACCTTTGGTGATCCATAAGAAACCCTTCTATAAATACATTCCTACCGAATAGTTCTGAGTTGACAGCTAAATTTAAGGAGAGCTTAACTGTGCTCGCATACATTTGGGCATTTATGATTTTGCATATAAGCTCTATCTACAGTATGAACTGAGTTATTTTTGATAGTATTTATTACACATTATGTAGGGGTGCGTTGGCAAGTGTTATCTGCTCTAAAACAAGAGCAGGTAGGTCACTGTAGGATGTGTAAAACTAATCCAGACCTCTGCTTCCTTGCCATGTGTAATTGTATCACTTCAGCGTGTGCTGAACTCAACTTTTGAGTTGTGTGGTGACGATGAACAGCTCTGGTAAATCTTACCATCCTCTTCCTAAAGTGCTCCACCTGGGCTGCTCAAGTGCAGTTGTCCAGGGCAAGGCGCTGGTGTCCCTCCTTGGACTCACTCGTTCAGTGCAAGCCTCAGGATTTTAGTGTTAAGCTTGAAGTTTGACATTACACTGGAGGTGTAAAATGTTGAATATATTCTGCCTGTTCTGCTATGGTTGTGTCAGCTTTTGGAAGAAGGAGCTCTTAAAACTGTTAATTAAGCAGTGCCAGCAGTGAAATTGTGAGCACAGCGCTGGGCTATGCTGGAATGCAAGCATGGTGGACTGAGAAATGGAGAGATGATTAGCAGGAGAGTGCACAAGTGTCTCAGAATACATATGCCTTAGAACCCAAAAAACCCAAACCCACAACCCAAAAACTGAACTAATTTCCCTTTTTTTTTTTTTTTTTAAATAAAGTTCACAGGTAAACTGTGTATTTACACTAATTCGAACATGAATAGGTGTTCATCTACATGGAATCATTGCCATCAAGACCCTGGAATTTTACTCTTAATGAAGAATACAGCTGTGACTCCCATGCTTTCAATAGGTGCATCTGTCCATAAAGATCTCATCAACTGAATAGATGCCAGCCTTGTACCAAGAGTGTTAATTGAGCAGATCATTAGGCTGAGCTCTGTTAATTCAGGGTCTCCAGGTCATCATGGCAGATACAAGCTATCCCTTTGCAGGAGTTTAGCCTTAGGAACTTTCTAAGTATTTCATATTTAATATTAAAGTTTTTTCACTTTCCTGAATTTATTGGCACACATAATTTTGAATCAGCAAGAAAAATCTGTTGTGGTAATTTGAGCCAGCAGGTACAGGGAAGAAATGCAAATGTAGCAGTTATCAGGATCTGATCTAAAATTCATTGTCCACTAAGTAATTGGAAGGCCAGATGATTCTCTGTTCATGAAGAAATAACCTCTTCTTGTTTGTTATATTTCCTGTGCTGTTATTTCTGTCTTAGTTTCTAACTTTTTCTATAAATGTTCTGGTTTTGATCTGTAGTTTTAGAGCATCTACTGCAGAGTTAAAAATTATGATCCTTAAGGAAACAGAATTGTCTTTTGTTCATTGTTCCCTTCTGATGGATTTATATATAGCCGTATAGTTAGCTGGAAAAAGATAGTTCTATTTTTCTGACAGTTTTAGTTTTTTTTATATTCTGTCTTATTCTACACTGGGATTAAAGTGTTTCACTTCTGGTTTGAGAAAGCAAAAAGAATATGTTCCTCAGCTTCAGGTCTTTTTACTGCCACACGAGATGCATGCAGATTTTGTGTGCGTATATTCACAATAGGCATGTTCACACCTAATATTTCATCTCTGTTGGTCAGATTGCAGAGTGTGCCATTAGTATCCTTTAATTGTTCAATCTTTGTAACAACTTAAGAGAAACATAAATACTCCTACACTATCAAATTAGCAGAGTTTTCTTCTGCTTTATATGTGCAGGAATAAAAATTCAGGAACTGTTCACTTTTACAAAATTAGTGGTCTCAGTTTCAGTTGGAATGTGTGCAAATGCTCATTAGAACCTGTTTTTAAAGTAGATTTTCAGTTCTAACTAATGGCAGAGCAGTGCCAAAGCATTTGGCTCTTTGTCTAGTAATGCAATCCATAACAAAAGCTGCCTAATTTAAAAAGAAAGAAAAGTGCTACCTCAGTAGCCAGTCTCCACAGCAATCAGTTGATGATTTCTTGCCAGTGTTTGATCTACAGAATATGACTGGAATTGTATCATTGTCATAGAGGAGCTGATTTTGGTTTTTAAAGATGAAAGTGATTGAAATTTGGTAGTAGAGTTTTACATAATGAAAGATATATAAAAAAATAAATACGTGTAGTTTTATAACTCATAAGCATGGGGGGTTTTGGGGGGAAGAATGCTATATTGTGTCTATAAGGTTTCTTCCAAACTGTTACACTGAAAAGCATTGAATGTTTCAGGTAACAAATGTATTTTAAATACTTTTTTCTTGGTGCATCCCGTTGGTTAAGAACAAGAGTACAATGTTTATATTGGCAGACTTGGCTAGTAATAAACTTATTTTAATGAGCTGTTGGCAATGTAAACACAAGATTGAATGTAGCTGGGTTCCCCAGCCGTACCTACTGTGTGTGGAGCTCCTGCAGCCGCGCCCTGTCCAAAGAGCCCCGGAGAGCTCCGCCGTGCCCGGCCCTGCTCCAGCTGCTGAGTGCAGGTGAAGCATCACCTGCATCCTTCGTTGGCAACGTTGTGCTCATTACGTGCTAACAGAGTTTTGAAATTGTATGCTTAAATCACTGATCGGGCCCCTAATGTTCAGAGGGGTTGGAATATTTGGAAGATTGTGATTTTGTGAATTTTGTCCCGATTTCACTATGTTGGAGAGTCTCCGGGTGTAACAGGCATTCTATGGATTTAGCTTGTTCTCTCTGTTTGTCTGCTACTGTTGCAGCTATTGAGAGAGGGGCCTTTTTTGTCCGTAAAGTGTTATGGGGTTTTGTTGTTGGATGGACATAGATTTCTTCATTGTCATGTGAAACATGCCTCCTGCTCAGTCTCTGCTTCATTTGTTGTAGGGTGTGGAAGGTGATAGACATGAGAAGAAAAACAATCTGGGTGCCACATACAGGGGGTTTTTGATTATGCTTGTCTTCCATTAATTTTATTTCACGTAGAATGACTTATCAAAGTCAAATCTTTTGCAAAAAGTAACCGATCACATACTTTGTGTTTTCTCTGTGCCCAGATGGAGACTAGTGAATTATGATATTATTGTTCAGCATTGTTACTTTAATTCCATAGTCATTTCATCATCCATTTTTCTTTAGGATAGTGTTCAGATGGTACAGAGAATAAAAAAAATGGTGTGCAGGAGGGTCTGAACCCTAATTTACTGCTATCATTTATGGCTTCAGACAAATCTTTCTTCATTTGCAACTATATGAAATGGAGATGATAAAGCCTTATTTTTAAGATGTGCTAGAGAATCATTTAATATTTGGAATAGACTTATATGATTAAAAAATATGATCACAACTAAGCTATGCCCAAGCATTTAATTCTGAACCCTGAGGATTCGGGTAATCAAGTGATTGCTCTATTACCTTTTGACTGTTGTAAATCATGGGTACTGATTTTATTAGTCTGTATTTAAAGTACAGAATTAAAGGATCCTACATAAAGCAAGATAAAGTTTGGATGACTCATCCAAACACAAGAATTTTCTTGTACTTTTCTTCGGGAGGAAATGAAGAGGAGGTCACATACAGGCATGAAAGTAGGCTTGAAAACTTATGGAAGAAGAAAAGTTAAGCTTTAGCAAATTCTCTTTTTTTTTTAATCTCAAAACAGATAATGTTGACTGTTACTGTCACCAAATAAATAAATAACTAGAAGAAAAAAAAATGCCTGAGTTCCACACTTTCTTCCAAATGCTATTTAAAGTTTAACTAAAATCTTGATTACTATTTAAAGGCTGTAACACATCATTGTTCTTTGTCCATGTCACTGCTGTTATAGGTAGCTGTCCAAAGTCTATAGCTTAATTGTTGATTAAATATCAAACATAGTTCCCTCAACAGCATAGGTTTACCCTAGTATGAAATATATAGAGAGAAAGGTCTTCAGGTGTTCTTTGGGAATTCCTTTTTGTTGAATGAGCTCTGAATTTGGAAATCTGCTTGTGTTTGTTGCTACTGTACAACTTGATTGACCCTCTTTATTTTTCTTTTGTTCGAAATGAAGAGTGCTGCATTGATAAAGTCACAGTACTGTGTGTGTGCATACTTTCAAAGAGAATATGCTCTGGAAACAATAATAGCACAGGTTTTGGTTGAGAGGTATACAAATGTTTGGCTTGCCTGTGCTATGAAAATGTTCTGTTTCATACAGAAAATAGTTTTAAACTGGTTTTCCGGGTGGTTTATGAAACTGGTTTGTTCTAGTCTCTGTTTTCAGTTTAGTGCTGATTATGTTAAGTGTAAGATCAGGGAGACAAGCCTTGTCATTTGTTGCATGTTTAGGACACAGATTTTTATTTGTAAATTACTTTTAGCACCATCTGCTATATAGGGAAAGCTATATTATGATAGGCTTGTAGAATGTGCAGCTAAACTCATTGGAAACAAGTTGCAGTAAATAGATGAAAGATCTTATGAGGTTGCTTAATATTGGTTGCACTCCTTGCACAATTCTATAACTGTGCTTGACTTCTTGAATTAGAGTATTTTTGTGGAATTTTAAACGTTTGTGATAAACATGAAGTCTCTCAATTAGAAATAGAATTATTCCTTCTAATAGTTTAGGAAAATGGAGAAGGGCAGGAAATAATACCACATTGGAAGCTGTTGGTTTAGTGAGTAACTAAAACCTTTCCAATGCCAAGGGTATGCATGCACAATCTGTTTCCTTTAGGGAACATCTCAGGACCTCCTCCTCCAACAGTAAAATTAACTCACTTAGGCATTAAGTCATAGTTTTTATTTCTTGGCCTGTTCAATTTAATGACCTCTTTAGGGTGTATAAACCTAGATTATAAAATACCTTCCCCCCTTTTATTTTATGTTCTTTTATATGAAAAAGCGACTGAGAACAACTGCTTGAATTACTCATCTGGCAAGGAGGTACTGACAGTTTATTATTGTATTGAAGCTGCTGCAATTAATTTAAACATTCTGTGTTAATTTTTTTCTGTGTGAGCACAAAATAATAATTCTGTTAAACTTAAGTCTTGTATCCATGCTGGTATTGCAAGCACTTGAACTGAGCTGTAGCTCTGTAGGGAAAGCTGAAAATAGCTACACTTAAAAAAAAAATAATCCCATTACCAAATTGTTAAGTTTTGTAAAGCCATTTTTTAAATTGCTTTCAAGTTCTTTTTTCAGTATTAGTTTAATTATATGGAATGCACTTCTTTTTTATTGTATTTTTAAGTTATTTTCCTTATTTCCTCACTCATCATCTTCCCAGAACTGAAGGATTTGTCTTGACTCTGTGAATGTGGTGGTATTGCCAGTGAGGGTGGGAAGCAGCTGAACTCTGTTGTCAGAATTCTGCTGGTA
Source organism: Hylia prasina (assembly GCA_013397195.1). Lineage (NCBI taxonomy): Eukaryota > Metazoa > Chordata > Aves > Passeriformes > Sylviidae > Hylia > Hylia prasina. The sequence goes on from VYXD01010223.1 coordinate 8,778, forward strand.
AAACCTAAATGTAACAGCAAATGAGGCAGCCTGAACATTGTTTTGTATGCATGTAGTGTTCTGTGTCAGGAATATTTTAGGCTTGTATTAAAAGATTAATAATGAATACACTAGTATAAGCTACATCTCCTGAAAAAATATTTTGTTGGCAATTCCTTTTAGTCATAGACATCTAGCTAGTTCTCTGATTTAGAAATGATTTCTGCTAGGATTATGAAGAAGACCTCTAAATATGGACACTGATGAAAAATGGTTCATGTGCGTAGAAGCCTGAAACAGTAGCACCATGAGGTGTGAATCATTTCATCTATTTTAATGGTTGGCTGGCTCTGAAGAAAGGCAATTTAAGTGTCAAAATAAACTATTTCAGTGCTCCCGTTTTTTAGAAGAAATACCAGTATTTGTTCCCACATGTGCCTTGCAGTGTTTCTCAAGTGCCAGAAATCCCAAATGTCCTCTCTACCTGTGAAAATATCTTTGGCAAATTTTGACAGATATAAAGTGGAAAATATAACTTTAAAAATTTTATAAGGTATGATGTTGTTCATTACTTAAAAAGCTCCTGTCTTTATTTTATATGACTCTACTGCAGGACTTCACTGAATTAGAAAATTAGAGACAGCATTGAGCCCAACTGCAGGGCTTATTTTATGTTTTCTACATAGAATGGAGTGTTTTGCTCATGCCCATTGCTGAAAGAATGTTTGGTATAGGTTGGGTAAAAAGTACATATGGTGATATGGTATTCATGTTTTGAAATCACACAATCTAAATTTATGCAGGAAGATAGCTCAAATCATTCAGGGACCCAATTTTGTCTAGAATGGCCTGAAACACCAGGGTCATGCTCTTACCTACTAAATGTGCAGTAAAGCTGTTAAACTGTTTTTTGTTGATGCAAGGACTTTGTATCCCCAGATTTAATGTCTGCTTTGGTAGAGAGTGAGTAGTGATCTCTGCTTGCTGTTGGGTTGTGCTACACTGTTGTGGCTGTCCTGTTTCTGGTTAGGTCATGGTTGTGTGCTTTCCACCTGTGTATATTCATATAGGATGTGTGCAGAAATACTCTTACAAAAGACTTATGTAAATTTTTTTCTTCCCCATAATCTTTAGCCAAGTGCATGCACTTCTTAGTGGTCTTGATGCACGAGTTTTTTCTTCAAATGTAAAAAATGTGATCCTTGAGGAAGCAGCTGATGCAGATGGCTCATATTTTCTTGCCTTTCCATATAAGAATCACTGATTGCCAAAGCTGAAGGTAAATTTAGGAAACAATTTAGGAAACATTATTATCTGTTTTCCAGTTATAAAACCATGAGGAATTTGAAATCTATTTTCTATTTTGCTATGCTTTCTCAAGTCATTTAGCATATTCACTTAGCCCTGAATTTCTTGCCATATTTTTATTTAACAGTGGTGGGTTTTTTTCATTCTTTGTATTCCAAAGATGTATTTGCTCAAAAAAAGGAAAGTGATTATGGTGGAATAAACACAAGCTAAATAAACTGAAAAATATTCTTCTCTTTTAAAATCTCTGTTTTGCTACTATAGTTTCAACTGATATTTTAAATATCAGTTTGTAAACAAATTCTAATAGAGTTTTAATTTAATTGTCTCAATGAAGGCAGGCCTGCATATCTTCTGTTAAATGACAAAGTGAAAAGACAGGATTTCATTGCCTGCATGTATGAAGAAAATACCACTACCTTGCAGAGCTATTATCAGTTGGAAAGAATATTTTGTATCTGGTTCAGATTTTACAGTGCCCAGGAGCCTTTGCTTGTACTGACTTTACCTTGAAAAGGCTGTGAAGTAGTTCTGCCACTCTGGAGATCCAAGGTACTTCATTGTCAGATTGAGACCAAACTTCCTGAGGATGTGGGTTCCTTTGTGAAGATCTCTATCAGCGATAGACAAAGATGTTAGAATGTCCATGGGAGATGAGGGAAGCCTAAAAATGCTGTAGGATGCTGTATCTATTTCTGAATTACTTCTAAGAAGCAGAAAGAGGTGAGATTTTGCAGACACAAACTTAGTAAATAGGTGAGTACCGTGCTTGGGTCAGATAACTCTGGTCTGTAATGTGGATGCAGTAATAATTAAAACAAGCTTAAATATTCTCAGGTAGTCTATAATGCTCTGAAAGAAGATACAACAGAGAGAGTGGTCCTTTTATTTTGGAAAGGGTGGGGACAGCAGAGGATAGATGTGTTCTCAGATATATGTGAAATAATTATTATTAATGGTGGCAACTTACGTTTTCTAGCACATTTAGAAGAGGAATAGATATGGTCTATTCTTCTGGTGGTCTTGATAATTGGAATAAGGTTTTCTGGGTTATTCTTTAATAATCTAGATTTTGCTTTTTTGAAAAAGGTATATATATATTTGTATTTGTTTAAGAGCTTCCATCACTAAGGGTAGTACCAATCAAATTTTTATGTATTTAACAAAAATACATCTGTCTTGGAAGAATTTGTAAATGAACCAATAAAATTGTACAGTGTTAGATGAAGACACCAAGCAGCTTTTAATATTAGAACAAGAAATGTTCAGAAATCTGAGGAACGGAGAAGTTTTTCAGTATGAGAAACTAAGCTTCAGTGATCTCAGAAACTTTTTAACCTCGCCTTTCTCCTTTAGTAGTTATATGAATCCATTTAAAAACAAATGGCTAACACAAATAGTTTCACTATCAGTTAAAGCAGTAGCTCCACCTGGTTCCCTGAGGCACCACCTTGGTGGTGACATAATATTTGTGCTGGTGTGTTGTGAATTGCCTTGAGTACCTAACCTGGATTAAAACTAGCCTGAATCATTTTGTCATCTAGTCCTGGCAGATTTGCAGAACAATCACCCAACCAAATTAAGTGTAACAAAGACCAAGTGCTGGATTCTGTACCTGGGATGGGGCAACCCCAGCTGTGTGTATAGACTGGGGAATGAAACACTGGAGAGCAGTGCCATGGAAAGGGACCTGAGGGTCCTGCCTGATGCAAGCTGAACATGAGCCAGCAGTGCCCTGGCAGCCAGGAGGGCCATCCCTGTCCTGGGGACATCAGGCACAGCATGGCCAGCCAGGCAAGGGAGGGGATTGTCCTGCTCTGCTCTGCACTGGGGCAGCCTCACCTCCAGTGCTGGGGGCAGTTTTGGGTGTCACAGTATAAGAAGGACATTAAACTATTGAATGTGTCCAAAGGAGAGCAAGAAAGATGGTGAAAAGCCCTGAGGGGAAGCCGTGTGAGTCTTCCAGGTGACTGAGGGCACTTGGTCTGTTCAGCCTGGAGGAGACTGAGGGAAGACCTCACTGCGGTTAAAACTTCTTCGTGAGGGGAAGAGGAAAGACAGGCACTGATCTTTTCACTCTCAAGGCCAGTGAAAGGACTTGAGGAAACAGTATGAAGCTGAGTCAGGGGAGGTTTAGGTTGGATGTCAGGAAGATGTTTTTCATCCAGAGGGTGGTTGGGCACTGGAACAGGCTGCCCAGGGCAGTGTTCACAGCACTGGCCTGACAGAGCTCAAGGAGCATTTGAACAATCTTCTCAGGCACATGATGAGTTTTTTGGGGAGTCCTGTGCTGGGTGTAAAGTTGGACTCAGTGATCCTTGTGGTTCCCTTGACACTCAGCATATTCTATGAGTCTATGAACTATCACAATAACGTAAAAAATTCCAAACAACCCACAATGCTGAACCTCTCCAAAGCAAACTGAAAAATCCACAACACATCTCCTTTCTTCAAACATGCAGGTTCCAAGTGGATGGTGGGTTTCTTGATTAAAATATGCAGCCTACTTTTTCCAAATGCAGGCCATCATCTGTTTGTCCTACTACAGTGTTAGTAATGAAACTTTGAAGAGAGCGTGGGGCCAAGAAAGAAATTTTGTGTACTGCTCTGCAAATACTGTAGCTTCTTTCAGGTTGCAGAGAACTTCAGTTCAGCTAGAATATGCTAATATAAACTTAGGAGAAAATAGAATGAGAATAAAAAAAATGAAATAAATTCTGCTATCACAATCTGGGGTAATATTACACTGTCTTACTAGTCTATGTAAAGAGAAAATTGTTGAAACTGGAGAGGGTTTGTTTTCCAACAAAACTAGAGAAAAGTCAATTCCTATTAGTACTTGCCTGTGTTTGATTTAGGTAATTTAAATGGATTTTTTGTGCTTTAGTCTATTGGTTTAATCTGTTCTTTTAGGAAAAAGCAGGAATCTGTGAGTAAACATTCTTGTTTTAAAGATAAATACTAGCTCGTGTTTTCTTCTGGAAATAGTAGAATCCATCAACATAAAAAATGCCAAAATGACTAATTTCAGTTGTTAGCTGCCAGTGATTAGCTAAAAGTTGTTCTTCGTGCCATGTTGTTATTGCTCAGTCTCTAATATGTAAGTTCTCTTACACCAGCACGAAGCAGACTGATAATGCTGCAGCCTGCTTTGATACCTGACTGAATTTAATTATATAAATAGTAATTTGACCTTACACTTAGGCAGTTTTCTGATTTTATGCTCTTAGATCAGGGCAACATCATTAACTACATCAGTAGTGTTAGCATTGAGACAAGGTTGTTTAAAGAAAAAAGGTATTTCAACCAGTGTCTCAGAATCCTCACTGTAAAGAACTTCTGCTTGTGTCCATTATAAATCTACCATCTTAGAATTTAAAAATGTTACCCCTTGTCTTGTCACTACAGATGCTGCTAAAAGGTCTCAGTCTTTCCAATTAGCCCCCTTTAAGTATTAAAAGGTCTCAGTAAGGTCTCCCTAAACCCTCTTCTCCAGGCTGAACAAAACTGATTCTCTTATTCTTTCCTCATGGGAGAAGTGCTCCATGCCTCTGATCATCTTGGTGCCTGTCCTCTGGACTTGCTCCAACAGGTCCATGTCCTTCTTGTGCTCGAGACCCCAGAGCTGGATGCAGCACGGCAGGTGGGGTCTCACCAGAGCAGAGCAGAGGGGCAGAATCCCTCTCCTCCCCTGCTGCCCACAATGTTTGCATGCAGCCCAGGACACGTTTGGCTTTCTGGGCTGCAATGGCACATGGTTGGGTCATGTCCAGCCTCTCACTCACCAGCACCCCCAAGTCCTTCCTGCTCTCAATTCCTTCATCCCCCAGCCTGGCCGGGTTGCCCCAGCCCATGTCCTTGACTTGTCACTTGGCTTTGTTGAACTTCGTAAGGTTCACGTGCAGAAGCAGGCCGATAGTTTAATGCAGTAATTGGAATTTGTATTCTTTATTTTTTGCCTGAAAATGTTAAAAAACTATGTCAAATACAATTTACAGAGAGAATAGCCACTTGCAGCTTCACCAGTCAGTTTTACATTCGTTTCCGATTTGTAGCCTGAAATTAAGCAATTCAGAGCTCTGTTTCGGTAACAATACAGAATGAAGGTTATAAAAAAAAAATTCACCATTAGAGTGCAGGAACCATGACAAGATGAATTTCTGTAGATACTGGATCTCCTGGTTAGATAAGCTAAAGGCAATTTTCTTTCAGAGAAGTAAGTGGGGGTCCAAGGGAATAGCACTGGCCAATTATTTTTGTACAATTTCCTTTTTTTGACAACACTAATGTCAAAAATCAAATACAGCTAATCAAAAATCTGTATTATACTTGTCAGATGTTGTCAAAATGTGAATATATCATCCCTTCACAAAAAAAAAAAAAGATACGAATTTCTGTCGTCGTGCGAAGCTTCTTCAGCTGTTTGAGTTTTTTCCCCCTAGATAAACAGATTAGATAGCCAGACATGGATTTTTAAAATTATTACTTAAATCATGAAAGTGAAATGATCCGAGAGAGATGGATTCCTGGAAGTCTTTTGAAAGGCACTTTGGGGTAGGGGGAGTGTTTTTCAGAAATATTACCAGTGTGCAATTTTGCAAGCCCTTGCGTGCATGTTTAACTTAAAACATTTTAGTAAATACAATTAAGTGGGTCGGACTACTTTCAGGCCCAGAATTAGACATAAGGTTGTTTCAGTCCACAGGGCTGTGGATTGGGTGGTTGTTGCCAGGACTGTGTAATTTTTCCTTGTCATCCCTTTGATATGTAAGATACTTGTTGTACCCACTTCATTCTAATCTCTCTTCTCATCTTAGAGCAACATTTCAGCTGAGGCTAACAAACGAGGTCTATTTCCTAATAGAAATACGCTCTGTTTAAGTGGATTCCTGACATCTAAGAGCTAATGTTTGAATGTGTGTTCTGTTAGCATGTAGTTCTGTGAGCTTAGTCATTACTGCTTTGAAGCCAAACAGTTTACTTTATGTGAAATTTAGTAAGGCATTCAGTAATACATTCAACTGATTTCTGTGGAATTCTGCCCCTTCTTTCACAGGTATTTCATTGTGTTGTTGGATTGAGTTTTGTATGCTTTATGGAGGAATAATTGGAGGAAGAGGAAAGGGCAGATGTCCTGGCTCAGATGTCCCGGCTCCAGTGATGATTTTATTTTTTTTTTCAGACTCCAGATGTTTTTTTCTGTTACTAGAATATCCAGGTGAAACTTGGAGCATAACTGGAATATTTGCAACTGTGCCACTGTGATGAAAATCACAGAATTAAAATTACTGATTTATCACATCTTTAAATATGAACAGGTTGATATTTTATTATTTATTATTGACTTTTTATTATTTTTCTAAAAGACAGTGTCTGAAAAACATGTTTTCCATAGTTTTCTTTGAGATTGTTGGTCAGAGTCTACAATGTTTCTTGTTGCATATATGTATATATGTGTGTGTGTGTCTGTAATTGGAAGACAATATTTCTTTACTAATAAGTTTTGGACAGGGATTTGTTTCATGTGCCTAACTTGAGTAGTTATAAAAATTTCTGCTATGATTATCTACGTGTTTATTTTCCAAGTTTTCAACCATTTTGACAAACATGAATGTGTAACACTAGAAATAATAAGTATTTTTCAATATTTTTTGTGAGGAAATATATATACTACCTGTCTTTTCTTTCCCCTTAGTGTTTCAGTAAGTTTAATCATGTGACATTGGCTGACAGATGTTTTCTCATGTTTATATCATTTTGCCAAGTGTTTAGTGAAATTTACTTTGATTTTATACACACTTTGCTCATCTTGGTACAAGCTGCACTACCTTTACTAGGTTAGTCTTTGAAAAGCAGTTTTGACCCAAGCTGTCAAAAAATAACCAGCTATCATCTTTTTCTCCCTTTTTTCTCCAAATGCACATGGGTCATCTCTAAAAAGAATAAATATATATCAGTAGTTTGGGATAAATGGTAATTCCTAACCACTACTTTTGTTAGTGACTGTGGTAACTGCTAACCTATTTACTGTTCGTAAGAGAAACTTTCTGCAACAAACTTCAAATGCTGTTGAAAGAACACACTTCACTGTCATGAAATGCATTTAAAAAATGAGTTTGATACAAGTGAAGAAAACTGCGGTTTGTCTCAGACCTGTGGCATTGGCTACCCCCAAAGCTGCAAGCTCTCTTTGTGTTTAGAGTCTAGGGAACTACATTAGCTTTTCCCTAAATTGTTATGCCATTTTCCTCAGCTGTGGTATTTGGAGACAAATCCTCTAGTAAAATGTAGCATCTGACAAGGAAAGATACAGCTTGTGCTGGAAAAGATGGTGAGCTTTTCTGTGGTCCTTCATTCTGTGGAATTTCATTGCCTAATTTTGGAGCAGTCTCTCAAAATCTTAGGCTTCCAAACAGATGATAAAACTCATCTCTGTTTTGCAAATCATCTTTGCTCGAGGAATGTAATTATACACCACAGTCTTCAGGTGGGAGATTTCAGTGGTGTGTTGACGCTCTAAGGGCCAGTTGATGTATGTTCCTCAAGGAATGCTGAGATGGATTTGCAAAGTCTAAATCTAGTACAGGAGCCAAAGGCAAATGTTTTGAGACTGCTGGTCTGGCTGTGGAGTAACACAGCAGGTTTTGGTACAGCAGGACTAGGTTCCAGAAATCTTCATGTCCATAAAATTGTATGGCAGCAGTCCAGCAAGATTTAAGATATGTTGAATAAGTAAGGCTTATCTGCAGTATGGGATAGGAAGTTGAGGAAGAAAAACGTTGTTCAGATTTTTTCAGGGTGGTTTTTTTAAGGGTAGGGAGGAAAGAGACTTTCAAGTTGACAGTGCGGATACATGAAACTCGGGATAAACATTCTTTCAAACTACTTGATATAAATCCAAACAACACTTTTATGAGCGAGGTCATGACCATTGTCTGAAATAGAATGAGAAAGGAAAATTACTTGAAGAGGTGAAGTGATGTTACTGTTTCTCTGTAGAGGGCAATAGGCTGCGATTAATCTTTTCCCAAAATATGTCCTTATTCATATAGCTCTGTGTGTTTACAGCTGAAGGGGACCCTTGTGCAGGATGTCAATATGGTTTTCTTAAAAATGGTCTTCCACCTTTTCACTCTCTCTAAATTTATGGCTCTATTTCCTAAGCAAAAGAAGGTACTATTTGCATGTGTGAAGAGTTTTTTATATAGTTATATAAATATTCACTGTTTCGACATTATGACTTTCTTTTTATGTTTGGCAGGAAGTGAAAAGTGGATTACTCTAAAATATGTAGGGAGTGTTTTGTTCCTGAGACATCTATCTGTCCATTTGGATGTGAACCATAACTTAGTGAAACAGAAAACGTTTTCTGTGGATAAACTAATTGCTATTGGTAGCATGCTTAGCATGTTTTTCTTACAGAATTATAGAAGTATTTTCTATTCTGATTAGACTGATTAGTATGCCAAGAAACAGTTCTAAAGATTCGATACAGTTTCTTTTCAAATGATGTTGTATTGGCAGAGTAAAAAAAAAAAGAGTTCTTTACAGCTTTTTGTTGTTTTGTTTGTGCTTTTCCCCCTCTCTGTTTTTCAGGTTTGAATGTAATGACATTTTCTCAGGAGTAATTCCCCATGCATGGGACTGATCTGGCTTGGTTGCTATATTCTTTCTGCTGCCTTTTCACTGATTATTTAACTTCTCTGACCCCGCAGTGAGCAGGTTTAAGGACCTAAATGGCCAGAAATGAAAACAGCAGAAGACCTGTCCAGTTTAGCTCCCTAAACTGGCTTGCTCAGGGCAAGAAAGACGTAACTGCTGAGGCAAAGGAGGGGTGGGGATTTTTGTTTAGGGGATAGGTAGACTGGTTTAGACTGTCCTGGAACTTCATCCTCAGACCTTGAATAGATCACTTCTGTATGCAAACACAGGCTGCTTGACTGGTTAATCTGCAGCTCTGAAAATTACTGTGGGTTGCTGTAATTTATTTACTCATTGTTAGGTGCCTGCAACACACAGCTTTGGAAGCAAATGTTAGTGTTAACCTGCTTTCGAAGTTTGTTTTGAGAGGAGTTGGGTGGAGTAAGTTCTTGAGACATCCATCCTGACTGCTGTGGTTATCACCAATAGCAAAGGCTCCAGCTTCCAATTTCTCTGTGGTTTCTATTCAGCTGCTTCTTAATGGGGTCAACAACGTAATGGCTGTCTTTTGCAGTCTGAGGCAAATGAAAAGAAACAAGTTTCAAAAGGTTCTTTCACACTTGTCCTTGATACAGCATGTATATTCAAATTCCATATAATGGTAATTATTTTATATAAAAATTGCCAGTATTGGTCACTCTTAATGAAAAGTACAAGCTGTTCAGTAATTCCGTCACAAATTCCTTCCCATAGAGCTATTTTTGATCGCTTTTTTTCAGTGAATTGAAACAAGCAATTACCAACATGTTTTACAGTTTCAACATTTCAACACTTGTTATGTGTGGAAGTCCTTCAGGCTTTGTTAGCAAATGTAGCAAAAGTTGTAGCAAATAGCTACTTCATCATGTATTCCAAGACTCATTCACTACAACTAGGCTTTTTCTCATTTTACCTTTAAGACAATCCTGTTTAAATGATTTTGACTCTAATATGTTTAGGCATGAGTTTCAGACTTATTAACTTTATTTTTTTTAAGTGTAATTATAAAATATTTTTATACATTCTGTATAGTTAGTGTTTGCAGTACCTGTGACAATTTGTTTTGTCTAACTCACATATTTTGAGATGTTGAGACATGGATGTAGGTGATGTAGGAGGCATAGAGTGAGTGCATAGAGTTTATTTATAAATCTAGTAGGTGCATTATTGTTAATGTCATGGAAGGAATGTATTAATGCTCTCATTTAAATAACCTTTTTAATAAAGGGCTTAATTGTCTGAAAGTTATCTTGTTAAAGAGATGAAATGACATCACAGAGCTAAAACTAAAAGATTGGACAGATTTCTGTGTTAAACTATAAACTGCATTCCAAGAAATTACATAAAGTAAATACTATGAATGTAAAGTTCCAGCTTCATACGGCCACCCAGGCACTCTGTTGATGAAACCCCAGTGGTTTATGCAGTGGTGTGTGCTTCCTTAGGACATGGTGCCAGGCTAGAGCCTCTTCTGCTCCTCAGTCAAGTTTTTGAAGTGCTGTTAAATAATATTTCTATCAAACATTTGATAATTTACTGACAGCATTTTTCAGTTATCTTTTCTACTGTCAAATTCCACTATGCAGTCATGCTCACTTAAAAGCTGTCTTTGCAGCACATGGAAGTTAAATGTTTATAACAGAGTTACAACCTAAATTGTGCAGTAAATGTAACACTTTGACAGAAAATGCTGGCATAGTATCATTTGATACAACAAATCTACAGAACTTCTTTCTTAATGGTTATTTGGAATTTCTCTGCTTTGGTGAAGTTGGTGGAGTGTCATTGTTTAGCTGTGAAGTAGAACTGGACTATTGTTTTTTGCCATTGAGTAGACTGAAAACCAACAAACCTTCAGAGAGCAATGTAAAGAAGGCACTAAGGTCAGGGAAAAACTCCTGGTGTCCTCGCAATGCCTGTAGGTGCATCTAGGGGAAAAATGATCAGCTGAACTGTTGTAATCTAAAGAGAATGATTCTGAAAAGTATTATTTAAAAGCTTGACTTTGTGGGGAAAAAAGTCCATAATATTGAAAAATTTGTGGTGTTTTCAATCTGAAGGTTTGAAAAAGTTTATTACTGTGTGATCTGATGAGAAGAGCAGCAAGCATTGTTGCAGATCTCTTCACATGTAATGAAGAAAAATATAATAATTGTATAAAAAAAATTACATGGCAGCCTGGTCTGTGTAGATAAAGATGAGTTTAAAGAGCTGCAGATGTGCTAAGACATTACAGTTCTGAAGAAGAGCTACAACTGTGGACAAACATCTCATATTGAGAGCAGTTAATGACAAATCATGAAAATAATGCAAGATCAGTTTTGAGAAAATGAAATTTTGTCTGGGAATCCAGCTGATGTGGAGCTATAGCAAGGAAAGAAACCCAAAGAAGAAAAGATCAGGAGATAAGAGGAACACTGGAGCATGGTTTTGTTAAAAGTTACTTCTGCCATTGTATTACTGGCTCAGCTAAAGCACCACTTTTTAAAAAGCCTTAAAATTAAAATAAAACAGTTCTCCTGACTTTAGTAGAAACAAAATTGATCTTGACTGAAGTGCCGTATCGCAGCACAAAGAAGTAAGAAGCTTTTAGCTTTCCTCCTTATTCCTGTAGCATAAAGAGTTGGTGCAGCTTGGTTTTCAAGTGGAAGTTGTGAAAGCACTTACCTAGTTTTCCTGCCTACTGTGCAGAATGGCTTACATGTGCATTTATGGGGACAGTACTTCATGTTCCTCTGAGCTGCCCAAAAAATCACAGCATAAATTTCCATTGATCCTGGGTCTTCTGTCATGCTTTAAAATGTGCATTCAGTCCATTTCTGTACAGGGAAGGACCTAGCTCTTTCAGTGAAACGTGACATGTCAGCGGGAAGGTTGTGCAGCTGGAAGGCAGCTGTGGAAGGTAGCTGTGGGCTTTTGGAGGGGCTGATGGAGGTCTCTGAATGCGTCCTCCTTTCTGACTTGGTGAGAAAATTTAAAAGGAGAGAGTTGGTGTACTAAGATCATGACTAGTTGGAAGAATGTGCATAATTACAGCATGCCATAGTTATGCAGTCAGTTAGAAAGAGAGTTTTCATAGAGCATCATGATTTACTTTGTCACAGTTACAGAGTGTTGCTTTAGTGTTTTCTGTTGTAAATGTCATTGTTTGGTTGAATTGCAAGTCAAAGTTGTTAAAAATCCATGATTTTCACAGATACATTCACATGGTAGCTCATGCAGATGGTTGTGTGTTATATACCACCTTAAATTTTAGGCTGATCAGGAAATTAAGTAAGTTCCCATTTAATCATGTACTTACTAGAGGATAGTATTTGAGCAGCTGTTCCTAGGGGTGGGTAGGTGCCCTATTCTGCTTTTGTTCAGCTACTTCCTGTGGTGGAAGATTTTTAAAATGAAAATGTCATATTGTAAACTTTGCACATACAGTCTTAATTGAGATAAATGAGGGAGTTGAAATCAATATATATCAAAGCATGGTTGCAAATTTATATGTGGCTTCAGAACTTGGGAGACTTTTGGAAATGTCAGCTCAAAATGATTTCTACATACTTATAGCTAATTTTCCCGTAGTAGATTTTTTCCTAGCACTTTTTTGAAAATACAGAAAATCTAAAATTGTTCTTGTAAGAGGTTTCATATTTAAAATATTTCTGCTTGGCAAAGGTAGCGAGCTAATATTTTAATTAGCATTCTTAATTGAATATCACAACTGTAAATGTAAAATTGATCTGCAAAACAGTACATCCTAGCAAATAATCCTGATTTCTGGTAAACTACATTTTGGTAAAGAAGGGTGATGTTTGTACAGCTAGAATGGAATTCCATGTCTGAGATAAGGATAAGGCTGTTGCTCTGCGGGCAGCATTGACTTTCATATGGAGCTGAAGAACAGTCTCCTAGTTTTGAAAATGTCTGTGGTGCTGTCTTGGGGATGTGGCTTTTTTCTTCCCTTTTGTAATCTTGAGGCAAAGAGAAGTTGCCATGATATAGCAGGGAAGAGCCAGCAAATACTGGTAGGGAAGCAGCTCTGGAGGCTTCTTGGCATAGGGGGGGAATTCTGGTTCTTATTTGTGAATGCGTGAATGGACTTAAAGCCGCTGCTCCTGACCACGGCTGTAAGTGTGGAGGACAGGAGCAGAGCGGCCGTGTCCTGCCCTGGCCACCACTGCTGCTGCTCAGCCGTGCACCGCGGGCTGCACGCCCCAGGCTGCAGGGACAGGGTGCCTGGCAAAGGGAGGGTAAGGCAGCATTTCTATTCCACTGATCCTATTTCCCAACAAAGCGTGTTAGTTGCTTAGCTGAGTGTTGTGTTTGCAGAATGGATGAGATGTGAGCTGTGACATTGGTACAGAGTAAAACTTCATAAGCGGGAGGAGGAAGGAACTGCATCACTAACCTGGTGTCGTTGCGCACCACAAGTCTCAGCCTGGAACTGTGTCTGTGTTTCAAGTTGCAATGGGAAGTGCAAGTAACTGTTGTTACTTGATCATCCACCTTTTGGTTTGCAGTGCAGGATTAAGGTTGAGCTGGACTCTGGGTATGGCCTTCACTGCTGGTATTGCTCCGAAACAGCCATAGCCATAAAATACAGCTCTGTAGTCTGCATGAGGCTCAGCCACTGCTTTGGGTATCTGCGCAGGGAGGACTTCATTGGTTTGTTGTCTTTCTCTGGGAGCTCAGGGCGCTTGTGATTCTGAAACCAGGGCTGTCCTCTTGGCAGAAGACTACTCTTGGAGTTGAGGTTTTTTTCTTTCACCTGTATCCATTTTTTGTTGTTGCTGTTTGACCTGTACCCTACTTAACCTGTGCTGTCTACTTGAAAGGCTTCCCATTTGTCTGTGCTGTCACATTGGAGTTGCTGGCATCCCCCACTCTTGCTTTGTAAGCCTACTGGATTGCTTTTCATAGAATCATTAAGGCTGGAAAAGACCCTTAAGATCATCAAGTCCAACCACTAATCTAACGTTAAAAAAACAGTAAACTTCCATTTTCAGATTACTCCCCCTTACATTATTCACATGGATGCAATGTGGAGAATTCTGGAAGCAATGTACAAATAATGAATCATATTCTGTGTTGATGTACATGTACTGGTGAATGACCTGAAAGTCATCTATTTTGCTGGCTCAACAAGAGACTTCAAGGCACATGGTTCTTTCATTTGTTGATGTTGGGAAGGACTCAGATAAGAGGTTGTCAAATCTGACTTAATTTATGATGCTTTGTGGACTATTTTTTTACATATGCATGTAGGAGTATCTGCAAAAAAAAATAACGTGGTCGTTTTACTAAAGAAATTTATGAACAATGATTGTAAAAGTCTAGAACTAGTTCTAGAATTTTGACACTAGTTCTCGAATTCTAGCAGTAGTTTGTGTTACTAGGATTTTAGAATTTTACAGGAAAAATTTTTTTGAAATAATTGGCTTCAGTTTCTCCAACATTATCAATCAATGATGGAGCTAGGGAGTTAAATTTCCATTTAATTAATCTGCTTTCTTTTAAAAAGAATTTAATACCTAATTTATCATATATTTTAGTAGTAATGGGAATTAAAGAAACATGGGTTTATAATTGAAATTAAACCATTCAGATTGAAAAAGCCATAATAATTTTAACTTCTCCTTTCTTCCTTTTGCCCAAGTCTATAATAATTTTAACTTCTCCTTTCTTCCTTTTGCCCAAGTCTAAGTGATAATATTTAGATTTCCTTTCAAAATATGTTTGGAATAATCTTTGACATTTTCCTCTGTAATCCTTTTCTATCCTTTCATCTTTTTAACTATTGACCACCTTTCTTGTCTGCATTATGTCTGCTAAAACTCTGGCCTGAAAAAATTCTGGTCATTTTAATACTAACTTGGATTTTCAGTATCATGATCTACTGTAGAAACCTGTCTGTAAATTTTCATTCTTCCAAATCCTTTGCATGAGCAAATGTGATCTTGTTTTCATGCCAAACTTTCATCAATATTTCAGATTAATAGTAGGCCTTAAATATCTTGTAATTCAATGGTCGCAGTATCTCTTAGCCTGTCTAATACTTCTTGACTATCCTTTGTAGAAGTTTTATGTTGCTGCTGTTAGGCAAATGCAGTCATATGTACTTTTCAAACATGTTTCCATGACAAGTTTGTTATTCAGATGTGTTGAACTAACTGTGGGATCAAGCAGAATAGTAGGGATTAGTTGCATGTTAATGAATTTTCACAAATAGTTGTTGTGGCAGTAACTGTAATTCAGTATTTCTGAAAAGTACATGTAACTATAGGTGATTTGAGCACATAATGAAGTTAGGTATATGCTTTCGAAGAACTGAAATTATATTTTCAGATCAGTGAGTCAGCATAAAGGATTACTGCTTCTAGGAGTTCTATTTTGGTATGTAACTAAAGTATTTCCACTGCAAGTGATGGCATTCTGAGTGAAGATACGGGTTAAATATAAAACTGCATACTGTGTAGTATAGGGTGATATCAAAATATAGAAATAAGTATTAGAAGTTAAGCTGCATGGTGGGTCATTGCACCTCTAAGTGATGAAAATTAAAATGGGATCTTCTTATCTCTCACTTGTGTACCTCTATCTTCTTGACTTGTGTAAGGAAGTTATGAACCAGGAGCTCTCTTGAAGAGTAAAAGACAGTAAAGGTTCATATAGATGTCAAAATGTGGTGGGTTTGGATGAGATTTTTTTTGTGAGAGCTTGGAGACTAGTATGTCCATCTGAAAATCACATTATTCATGGATAAAAGACAGGTGTGCATACACAGAGCAAAACCTTTGATTTTACTTCATCCATAATGAAAAGAAGAATGAGTTTACAATAGCTTGGGAATAACATCTTTACTGTGCAAAAAGGTATATTTGCTCTAAATTCAGAATTTTGCAATAGTGCTTGTGTTAGTAGAGATAAGCCTTTTTTGAATTGGACTTGAAAACAATGATTTCCTAGGTTGGTGAAATTGTGCAAATAACACTACATTTAGAATTCAGATACTGAGAATTGAGATGACTGGGAAAAAAGACGCTAGAGTTCTCTTAAAGATATATCTTATATTTGAAGTATGGGTATAACTTGAAATTATTTTCACTCTTGGCAGTAAAAGTCTAAGGAAATTCATTATGATTTTAGCTCTCTTCTAAGAGGACTACAGTTTCCTTTGCCAATTTGATGTGATTCCTTTTCACAAATGCAAGCAAAAAGATCTTGTATACATAAGCACACCCAATTGTTTGATTTGCACCTACAGCTGGAATGCTGCGAAGAGGAATGTTCTGGGAACTCGTTATGCAAATGCCAGACCAAGTGTCCCATTTTATTTCAGAGTTACCATCCAGAGTATTACCACAACAAATGGCCTTTTTTAACAAGAATGAGGTTTAACCAGCTGTAAAATTGATAATCAGTCATGGTATTTCAGAAACTGCAGTGTGAGTGGTTTTTACATTGTCTGTGCAGTAATGAAAGTCAAGTTCCTAGAACATTGAATGTACCTGAAAGTAGTTTTTAAGCTACCCAAGAGAAATTTTAAATACTGAATTCTGTTGGGTGTTTTTTTCACTGAGCAAGAGGTGAAGTTGCATCCAGGAAAGAGTGCACAAAGTATTGCACAGCCACCCATTCCATGCTGGATTATCATGTTGAAAGGGAAGTGAAGTAAGGTTGGGCAGTCGACATTTGTTCTGTTTTATCCTCTAAGTCTTGATATTTTTTTCCTTCTAGTATGTGTCTGTATGTGTATGCAGTTGTAATGCCACTCCCAAATGTAAAAGTTGGCTTAAAATAGATGCAGCATGACTTTAAAACATTACTAAATAGTAAATAGTTTTTTTGTTGTATATTTCAAAGATTAGAAAAATTGTTTTATTGCACAGGGCTGATACAGTTTTTGCAAGCTCATAGTCTGCTTTGTAGCAGTAACACTTGATGTGGCTGTTGCCTGCCAGAGGTGGCATTTGAAACCAGGCTCTATTTTCTCACATTTCACAGAATTATTTAGATTGAAAAAGACCTCCAAGAGTCCAGCCTTTGACCGATCACCACCTCATCAACAAATTACTCTTCCAGCCCCAAATTTCAAGGCTCCTCTTGCAGGCTGAGAGGATGAGGCAAGATACAATGTACTGCTAGTTTCAGAATGGTTTATCTTAGTCTCTGTTGTTGAAGCTCTTCTCTTTTTCTGTGTATACTTTCGAGTTTGGCATGATGTTCTCTTTTGTCCAGACCATCTAACACTTAAGCTGAAGGAAACTTTTCTTACTTCCATGTAATTATTTGTAGGGATTAAAGCAGCTTGTGGGAGTATGAAAAGACAGTTTCTCAAAGTAATAACATGAAAGGGGACCACTAGACTGAATTAGGAGTTTTTCTAGCCTAACTGTGCTGTTCCCAGCAGTAGTCAATAGCTCAGAAGTGCCTGGGACAGAGTGCAAAAGAAGGACTCTGCCTGTTCAATTCTACTCTCCCATCTTGGGAAGACAGGGCAACTCAGGGAATCTCCAAGGTAGATTCAGTGTTTTTCTGTCTCACAGCCCTTGATGGCTTTATCTCCCTTGAATCAAATAGCCTTCAGCCCAATGTAAACTCCTTGGCAGCAGAAACATCCCATGGCAATAAGTTCTATGATGTGAATAAACCCTTTTCTTCTGTTTTAAGAGTCTTGCATGCTGGCTTCATTTGCCTTCCATCTTCCTATTAAGGGGGATCCAGCTAGCCCGGAAGTCTGAGTCACCACATATATAGGAGACCAGGTTCCAGTTTAATGCCTGTGATACTGTCTGATGTTGTCTCTGCTTATTTCAATTTGTGCTTATCCATCAGGCGTCTCATATCTTAGATTTGACTGCAATACAAAACAAAACAGTCATGATCTTC
This sequence comes from Hylia prasina, assembly GCA_013397195.1. NCBI lineage: Eukaryota > Metazoa > Chordata > Aves > Passeriformes > Sylviidae > Hylia > Hylia prasina. Next base: position 26,625 of record VYXD01010223.1, read on the forward strand.
CACAGACAGGCCCCGGTCCATGATCGATGACACTGTGATAATACAATTCATGATGAAATATTGTTTCACAAAATATCTGGTCAGCTCTTCTAACAGCAATGTCTAGCCAAATAATTTGTGGTGTTTCTGGAGATGTACATGGCACCCTGTCAGTAAGTGAGCTCTGGTTGAAGCTATTTCCAGAATTGAATACAAATACCCATCATAGGATAATTTAGGATGCAAGGGACCTGTGGAGGTCTTCTGGTCCAAACTGCTGATGTGCTCATTATTAGCTTCAATTAGATGATGTTTAAGAATTCCATTTGGAAAATACTTAAACATAGAGATACTATATCCTCTCTGGGCAGCCTGTTCCAACATTTCACAATGATGGAGAAAATGTTTCCATATTGCCAATTTCAGTTTCCAATATGGCAACCTGTGTCTGTTGCCTCTTGTCATACTCTGCCACGAGGCCCACCACTGACCCATGACCAGCTTTTAGTTCACCAGGATCCTGGGATCCTTTTCATCAAAACCACTGTCCAGCCAGCAAGTGCCAGCCTCTCCCAGTGTGTGGTGGTATTCCATCCCACATGTGGGAGTCTCTGTGTGTCATGAACTGCATGAGGCCCCTCTCAGCCTATTTCCCCCAGCCTTTCTGGGTCCCTCTGAATAGCAGCTCTGCCCTCCAGTGTATCAGCCACTGCCCCAGTTGTGTTAGCCATGAGGCTGCTAAAGGTACACTGTGTCCTAGCCTTTGGGACTTTAGCAAAAACAAACAGTATTGGTCCCAGTATCGCCTCCATTATTAGTCCCTGGGGAATGCCAGTGGTCACCAGGTGCCAAGTTGGACTTGATTCTGCTGATCACAATGATACTTTGAGCCGGATGGTCCAGCCAGGTTTCCACCCAAGTGATTGTTTGTGTACCCAAGTGACCCATACAATTACTGCAGGAATCTCTGTTGAATTCCTTGCTGAAGTCTAGATAAGCAACACTGCTCACTCTTTGGGCGCCAAAACAGTCATCTCATTAGAGAAGACAAGTTGATTATGTACAATTTACTTCTGATCAATTTATTCAGTTACCTTATTCTCCATTTAATTGATAATGGTGTCCGGGGACCTGAACTTAATTGGAATTTTGGCCTGTTTTTCTGTAGGTCCTCCTTGTTGAGCATGGGCAGAAAACTTGTCCTTTTCCACTTAAAAGGAGTTGTTGTGACCCCCCCAGTTGTTGTGACTTTTATGAGAAGGTAGAGAGCAGCCTGGTAAAGGTTTTAACTGGTTCCTTCACACCCCTCAGATGGATCCTGCGAGGATGCCTGAGGTGGAGCTCTGTATGTCCCAGGGGACAACAGCAAAAAAGGCATGAAGTGTTCATCTTCTGTCCCCAGGTCTCCTGCTCTACCTAGACAATGTGCCTCCATTTACTTTCTTTAGTTGTTGATTTATTTGTAGAAGCTTTTGTTCTTGTCCTTCATACCCTTTCAGTGTGAGAGACTGTGCATGTGTGTGTGTATATTCTGGTTTTCTAGGGACAGAAATACTGAATGCTTCCCAGTTTAAGAGAAACAGGTTTAATCACAGTCACTCTGTGTCATGCTCCAAGTCATACTCTTTTATGTATGGCACAGGATTTTTTACACTATCCAAAGTGACATACATAATATTTTATTATGGTCGTACATGACATTTGAATATCTCACAGACACTGATAAGGTTTGTTTTTCCTGACTGAGGCAAAACTGAGGTGCTGTGTACAAACTCAAGTGTTTATTGCATATATTTGTCTCTTCAAGCTGCAATAGTTTGGAGTTTTTTTCTTGAGTGTCTTAATATTATGTAATGTTTATTTTTAAATACAGTTCCTTCTGATATAACTTGCAATTAGCATTAAAAGCTCCTGCAAACTGATTCTTAAGGCGGAGGATATAACAACACCCACTGAGTGGAATTTATGGTTAGATAAACAGATCAGAAATCAAGAGCTGTTATTTTCCTGAGTTTGTGGTTAACTGTGATAGAAATTTTAAATTTTGTAATGAATTCACATGCTGGCAGCTTCTAAAACAAGGTTCTGCAGTTCCTTGATGTCTTTTAAACTTTACATAACTAGATTTTAGTGACTAAAGAAAAGTTCTTCCATGACCAAACTAATTTATTGATGAAGTAGTTGAAAAACTCCTTCAGAGGAAATTTTTTGTTCTCTTCTGGGGCCCTTTGCATCACTTCCTCTTCAATGAAAGAAGCCCAAAGATCTTGATAAAGGTTACCCCCAGCTTTGGGGAGCAGTTGTTTGCAATGTGAAGGTCCTAACTAATCTCGTGGGAGAAATAGCTAATTAATATAGATTTGTGCCCAGAACAGACTTCCCGCTCAGAAACTTGGAAAATGAGTAGTTATAGCAGCAGATTGCAATAGGCATTCACTTCACCAGACTTGCTGAAGTAGGTTCCTGTCAACACTTCTACTGCTTTACTTCATACTTTTTTACAGTGAATAAGTTCCTTATTCAAGGACTGTCTTTATGGTTGCAAGAACAGAAGTTTTTGGACTTTTTGATACAAAAACTGATTTTAATGTTGCTGACCTGCCATATGCTCAGGTCAAAAGTAATTGTAGCATCACAGAATAACTCAGCTTTGAAGACCTCCAGAGGTCATCTGGGTTCAACCCCTGCTTAAAGTGGCTGCTGAATGTCTGTCCTGAGTGTGAATCCAGTCTCTTTTCTACAAACAGCCAGTTATGTGGTGGGACGGGGTTTGTTTTTCTCCCTCTTTTGGGGGTAAGTTTTCGAACACTTTTAGTTGGGCTTATCAGGAGAGACAAACTCTGTTACAGTTCTAGAGGCTGAGGCTATTGACCTCCTCAATATTTTTTTGTTATTGTAGTTGATGAGAAAAACTTCAGTTTTTAATAATACCTCATCATGGATTATACAAATGATGGAACTATTACTTTAGTCAGTCCCTAGAAGAACATGTATAGAGTTCCAGCAGAAAACATCCAGAAAAATTCCTGTTCAGCTTTAAAATCTAGAATGTTCCATTAGGAGTCTTGACACAGGAATTAGAATTGAAGTGTTATTTCTGTTATTTTACAGGTTTAAACATTTTAAATATTTATGTATTTTAAGATATTTACATGTAGATTTTTCCATACTGTATCCAAATTCTGTACTCCAAAGTTAGATGTGATTTTGATTACCTCAGTTTCATTCCTCACTTTAACTGGAAATCTTGGCTCATGGAATTATGGTGAAGCACAGCACTTACATTTCAAGAAATATGTGGTGCAACTGATTAGCATATGCTGCTGACATCAAATCTGAAGTTAGGCAGGAGATAACATGATGGTCAGGCCATTATTTATTTAGTTAGAAGTGTGTTAAAGACTGATTTTAAATGGTTGCTGGTATTTTTAGTACAGGGACATTTTATAATTTGTTCTGAATCAGTGACTACAAAAAAAACCAAGTCCTTTTATAACTTCTAATTAATCATGCTTTTAAGGGAGGAGGGTGTTAGGTTTTTTCTTGATTTTTTTCGAAGCCATGTTGGTTGCAGCTCCAGTTACTGTAATAGAGGTAGTTAAAATTTTTGTTATTTACCCTAATAAGCATCCTTTTTAGTTAGTAGATTGTGTACTTGCATCTTATTTATCCATGACTGCTAAAGAGATTAGTAAGAATACATAGTATAATACACCCATCAGCATTACATGAAGGAATGTATAGGAAATACATTTATCCAAAAACAAGTTCACGGTGGAATTGAAGGATGAGTGATTCTGATGGCTTAACATGCCATAGTTGCTGACAGTAGCTTCACAGACTGAACTGTCTGAGGTTACAAAAAGACAAATTGAATAATTTTCATGATGGAGAAGTGGGATTCTTAGTTAGTATGGAACAAGGATGACTATGGTCAAAACATGATTTTAAGAATAGGCTGTACATCTGTCCCCATCCTAGAGCACAGATGAGCCTCCTGACCTTTTATCTGTGTTCCTGATGTTACCTCTTAGTCCAGCAGCTGTAGCCTTTGGAAGCCCTTTTTGGGAAAAGAGGAATGAATAAAACACTGTGTTGCATTTGGATTTTCTTGAAACAGTAGGTAATACCATTTTTTCAGGATGTCAGAGAAACAGTTCCAGGCATGGGTTTATTTTTTGTGCCTTTGTAGATAGTCTTTTTGCAGTTCTAGTCCTTGGACTGTTCTGCTTGATTGCTTGGGCAAACTCCATCTGAGCTGGTGCATAAATGACTGAGGGAAAGTGACAGTGAAAATTACTGCTCTTGCTCTTTTGTTAAGGGGCAAAGATTGCTAATAAAGGCCCTGGAGGTTTACAATGAGTAGGAAATTATCTCTGGTGTCATTTTAACGGGTTTGTAGTTCCGGGCTTTGGTTCATATTAATGTTTGAAAGCAGTGTGAGTTCTAAAATCAAAAGTAGCTAAAGAACCTGGATGTGTGCAGTGACTTCAGATGAAAGCAGATTATGCTGAAGTACTGAATTTTCCATGGCTACAGTGATAATCAGCAACACATGCAAGACCAGTTTTATTTTATTAAAGCTTAAAGAGGAAACAGCAACAACCAATTTGAGGAAAAAAAATGTGCATTTTTGTAATGGTTAAGTCTTTGGGGGTTTTTTTAAGTGAATAATGTTAAGCTGTATTTTCAGAGCTTCTGGTTTACTCCTTTTTCAGTCCTTTTTCTTTGGCTTGATTTATTGCCTTTGTGTATTTCTTACAGTAATTTGTGAAGAGATTTTAGGTAGGCTTGGAAGGAATTTGAGAGATCACTGTGAAAGGATCCACAGCTGGACCTGTTATAATAAATATTTCTCTAGCTTGTGAATCTCTTGTGAAGGTGATTTCTCAACTCCTTGAGGAGCTATATTACATCAGTTTATCACTACTGGTCTTTAGAACTTTTTTCCTTGGTCTGTGACCTAACTGTTGTGCCTAAATCAGCTAATTTTTTATGCTGTTTTTGGGGAATGTGAGGAGTTGTCTATCATCAGCATTGCTCATAACAGCCTTTTATGTTCTGGGAGAACTTGTCCTGTCTCCTTAGACTAACCTTTTGAAAGACTAAATTCTCTGGTCCTGACAGCCTATTTTAGCACAAATTGCTTATCCTTTTCCTGTTCCTTCAGTTCTTTTCCAGCTTGTCTTTTGCAGTCCTCTGTATAGGGATTCACAGAACTGGACACAACATACTGGCTTAGGCTGCAGACAGTGAATGATTTCTGATCTTTATTTAGAAAAGAATCTTAGTTCTCTGTGAGATCTTATCCAATGCACCTCCTGCTTATGCATCTTAGACTGGACTTCTAGTCTGCTATAACCACACATGATTTTCCATGATCTTCCTGCTTGGCCATTATTTCAGGTTTTATATTCTGTGCATTTAACTTATTTCAAAAGCATATGTTAGTGGAGATTTCCCCCCCTTTTTGTACTTTAAGTTGCATCTGACTATTTTTTTCAGGGGCTTTTTCCTTCTTTTTGAGGTACATTTGAATGCAGCCTGTGCTCAAAACTCCAAGCTTGGTATCATGAATTTATTTATTTTAGTTTTAATTCTTAATAGATCTGTTTCTAATTCTGTTGCTTTATTGTGGCAATGAAAATATTCTGTAGAACCAAAACAGGACAAACCCAAGGGAATTTCTTTTTGACACACTTTTCCAAGTCCTGATGATTACCAAACTCCTAATAATTATCTTTTGGATCTTTTCTCCATGATTTCCTATACCATATTTTTTTTACTTTGCTAATGTGAATGATGACTCTTGCCTTTTATTCCTATGTTAAGATGCTTTGCTTTATTGATTACTCCCTATAATCTACCAGAAATCTGTTGTGTGGCACTGTTTTATCTTTGAGAAGAATACCAAAACCTTAAACCCTGGATCTCACATGTTAATCGTCTGTGTGTTTACAAGATGATTGTTGTAACTCCCCACCACCAAATATTCTGATCTGTAGTTTGGAAAACCCTATGCCTTTTAATGGGAGTGTTTTGATTTACCTTTTTCAATCCTGCTGACCTCTCCTGTTCTCCTGAGTTTTCAATGCAAATTGATTAGGACAGTCTCCTTAAATACTGTGAGTGAATTTCAGTGGATTTTGCTGCCCTCAGCACATTTCTTCATGTATATAATGATTTTCTTTAGGATTTGTTTTCATTCTTATCCCAGAAAGCATGGAAAACTTAAACCTTCTGTGCACTCTTTGTTTTTTGTAACTCCTAATGGATTTTTTTTGGATCATTTTTAATATAAAATATCTTCCATTATTTTCTCTTGTCTCTTGTAAACTACAACTCATTATACTCCTTTTGCCTTCCTGATCATTATTTACATGTTTTTACTGTTCTATAGTGGTGTTCCTTAACATCCATCTTGTTGCATCTTGAACAATTTTGTGATTATACTTTTGTGAGTATTTAGGAGGAAGCTGCTTTTGGGCTGTTACCATCCTATTGTTATCATTACACTTTCACAATGTGTCTTTCAAATAGCAGGGGACAATGTATAAAACCATTAATATGCACATAAGATGCAGCACATAAGAGGGCATGACTTGAGGAGTACGGCTTGTATGATGAAGAAAAAATTGCCTGTATTCAATAGGAGACAACATTAAAACCATTTCAGTATTTGTTTACCTTCCTGTACAAAAATCAGGCTGTAAGCCTGTTGTTAAGTATTTACATACCCATTTTTGGACAGTAGCTGTTAAATAAATACTGTTAAAATACTGTTTAAAAAAAGTCTATTAATTAATGTAAAACTGTTAAAGAACTAGGATAGCAAGACCTCCCAGCAGTAAATGTCAGCTGCATTATCATGGCCCGGATTAATCCTTCACATACTGGTTACTAATGCTTAAATAAGAGAAAAGTGAAATGCAACATATCCTAGAGATCACTGAGCAGGACAGGCTTGGGAAAAGGCTGTATTTGCCTGGCATATGGCCTTTCTTATTGTCTGCTGTTATCAAACTGTTCACCTTGCATACAAACGTAGCTTCTGTGTTATGGAAAGAAGCAATTGCTCAGAAAAGACCAGAATTATTTAAGGGTCCCACTGGCATATGGAAGAACATAGTGGAGGTTTAGTCCTGGAGAAGACTCATTAGATGCTCACTTCGTGTGTTCACAGATTTGGGAAGTTCTGCCTTTAAAAGCATTTAGGTCCAGTTAGAAAAATGCAGTGTGATGTTACAAGACTTTTCTATCCTTAGTTTTCCTGCAGCATATTATATTAAATTTTATTTGACGATTTAGAAGAGGAAAGGAATATTGTTTTGGTTTTCTTATAAGTAATGGTTTAGTGAAATTTTCGTAGGATCTCATGGGTGTAGGTTGGAAGAGAACCCTGAAAGATAATCTATTCCAACCTCTTGTCCGTGGGCAAGGACAGCTTTTTATGTTTTCCAGTTATTGGAGGATTATGAATTGTTTTCTGAAGTAACTGATATCTTTTCTGTTCAGTCATCCCCTGTTTGGCCTGGTGTTTTATTTTTTTCACATCATGAAAGTGAGGAATAAATCAAAATAGCCAAAGCTGCTTTTGACAGCCAGTGAAGTTTACACACACTTATCAGTGTTAGACAGGTTCAGACAGTTACTTCAAAGTCAGAAACTGTTATCAACACAGAACTGTTTCATTTGGTGAGGGCTTCTTTGGGATTGCCTGGAATTAATATTAAGCTCATTATTGAGAAGCTACTAGTGCTTTTCCCTATTACTGACCCTTCTGTCAGAGAAGAGTATAAACATTTAGTTCCTGTATTTCATGAACTTTTCTTTCCCGTTTTTTCTTTGGTTCATTCAGGTTGGTAAACAGTGCAAACTGCTTGCTGGGAAAGCCAAGCTACGTTGTCCACAGAGAGTGACTGCTGTCAGAGAGGCCATGAACTCTGCTCCTCTGTCCTCCTGCCCTCTTTAGTAGTTTTATCAAATTTGGTCTTTTCTCTTGGAAACCATTTCAGCATGTTTGCCATCAGCAAAAGGCTTTTGATGGGGGCAGATCTGTCTTTGCCAGTGATGTGTTTGCTTGGAAGCTGCTATTTTTGGCCTGTTAGCTCTGAGTCTTTTGTAATAGCAGAAAGCGGAAGTGAACAGTGAAATCCCTTTAATAGCATATTTCCTGGTTGAAGTGACTTATCTGTGAGGCCTAGACAGAGGAGACGTCATTTCCTGGATTACTTCTCTGCAATCCCAACTGTCTGTTTTACTGCATAATTTTTTGACCCAGCTTCTTAATTGTAGTGAATTTTTCTGTTAAGAGGTATAAACTAGGTCTTTCAATGAAAATGTAAAGATTTAAAGAAACAACTTTCGGCAAAATGCTAAGGGTGCAAGACAGGTTTTTCATAAATTACATGTTGATATGAACTTGAAATCTCTTACATTAAATTTTTCGTTTAAAAGCTTAAAATCTTGTCTTTGAAAGAATATGATAATAAGATTTCTTCACAGGGCTAAAACAAATTTGACACACTTTCTGTTCTTTGTGATGATGCTACTGATCACCTCTCTTTGACACCAGCTGTATATCTGACTGTGTTCTAGAGTTAGGACACTTCCAAAGAGCTAAAATAGTCAGTTGTGCTGTTCTCAAGTTTCCTTTCATTAATAACTACTTGTGAAAATTTTTACCTGGAGCCCATGAAAAAGAGGCAAAAAGAGCTAATTAAAAATTAGCTGCAAATATGGTTCTCAGTTTGTATAGACCACAAAAAAGCCATGGAATCAGAATGACACAGGGGAAAAAAGTGACATCTGAAATTATAATGTTCAGCTTAAATTGGAATTTATGATTGATTTGGACCTTCTAATCCAACGTCACTAAAATTTTTGTTGGTGATAATTATTCTTTCCCCTGATGTTTTGCATAAGATAGAGCTCAAGTACACGATGTGTGGGTTTCTTGGTCAACCACTAAAATATTTTCACATGAAAAGCATTAAGACATCAGGTGACCTCACCTCTGTTCCCCTTCAAAGTAGGAAGAACAAAAGTATGCCTTGCTGATTTTTGTTAGCACAGACTGCTTTTACATCTCCCTTAAAATGTCTACCTAGTTTTTAGTGATCATGAGAGTATTTTCCCAGCAGCAGTGAAAGAAGAGTGTTGGAGTTCGGTGTAGACTGCCATCTAATTGGAATTGATACTTCATTGAGCTGGGTAAAATCCTAAAAGGTGTCCAGCTGTCCAGGGCATTCAGCATGAGCTTTCTCATGAGGATTCATATTTCTGCAGACACACTGTGCTGCAGAATAAGATATCCTTTTTTGAAGGTGGTGTTTGCCACATCAAGAGTAATATGGATTCTATTATGCTATTTTGCAGGAAATCATCTCAAATTGGTGCTTTCTGTTGGATTTGTCCAGATTATTGGGCATTACCTGTGCAATTCATGTGGTGACTAATCCATAACTATATAACAACTTTGTTACTTCGGTTTGGTTTTATTGTATCTTCTGTAAAAGTGTCATATAAATTAGGAACAAGTAGTAAGTCTTCTCTCACTCTGAAAGATGCGTATGTTGTCCTGGTGCATCACTCCTTTCTCCTTAAATGTGTCTTGCAGCAACTGTTATGGTCAAGGCTGAAATAATTCCTATATTTACTGTCATTAAAGCAACCACTGTGCCTTCTTGACTGACTTTCTGTTTGCTTCTCTACACTGTCTTATGCTTCTTTCTGGTACGAAGTTCTAAAACTTAATGTGTAAGACTGTCATAACAGTTAAGGTTACATAAAGTGAAGAGTAAAATTCCACCTTTTTTCTGTGAAGCAGTGGAAATATTATAGGTGTTACAGAATGTTTGAGGTTGGCAAGGACCTCTTGTTATTGCCTAGTCCAACACCTTCCTTACTGCAGGGTCAACCAAAGTAGGTTGCCCAGGACAATGTCCTGTCAGATTTTGAATATCTCCACTGGTGGAGACTCCACAGCCTCTGTGGGCAATTTGTTCCAGCACTTGACCGCTCTCACAGGAAAAGAGTGTGGTGTTCAAATAGAACTTTGTGTGGTTTACCTTATTTCCATTGTCTCTTGTCCTGTCAATGAGCAGTGCCTTTTCTTAATCCTTCCCATCATCTACTTGGAGACACTGATGAACTCCCCTGCCATGAGTCTTCTCCTCTCAGGCTGCAGAGTCACAGCTCTTTGAGCTCTGAGTCTCTTCTCCTTGGAGAAATGTGTTAGTGCCTTAATCTTACTGGGCTTTTGCCAATCACTCTAGTAGATCCCTGCCTTTGATGGTTTGGGAGACCAGGAGTGAACACTGTACTCCAGGTGGGACCTCATCAGTGCAGAGTAGAGAGGAACCTGTTGTTCACCAGGTCCCTCAGGTGCTTCTTGGCAAAGCTGCTCTCCTGCTTGTCAGGTCACAGCCTATACCTGGTACCTGGGGTTTTTCCTCTCCAGCAGCAGGACTTGGATTTTCCCCTCACTGACCTTTGTGAAATGCTTCTCTGTCCAGAGAAGTGCCAGTGCAGGGATGCACTGCTGGTGACTGGCTCCGACTGGACTTTGTGGACTGATCAGTCTTCTGGGCTGAGTCTTTCAACCAGCTTTTAATCATCTGTCTAACCCATACTCCATCAGTAGGTCTGTGACACTTTCATTTGTTAGGAGGTAAAAAAAAATCATAAATAAATAATTTCTCTTCCTTTTGAAAATGGTCTTAACTACTAATGTGTTTTGTGGTGCCACAGATGAGGTGGTCTTACTTTTGTATGAGCCTCTTTAGGACAAAGTGGCACTCAAAATGTCTTTAATATTCTTAGGCCTTGCCTTTGAATCTCTGCACGTATGTTATTAAAATGAATATAATAATTTTAATAGTATTTGCAATAAATGATACCTTCCCAGATATATAATAAAAATTATAAAATCAGCAGGTTGTTAGCTATAGCCTCAGTTATTAAGAAGACTGAAAAGCTATCCAGTTCTATTGGCTGCCTATTAATAAACATGATGTGGTCTCTGACTTAAATCTCTGTGATGCCCTGTCAAGGCTCAAAAACCTGAAAAAGCAGTCTCAGGATTTTGTTCTTAGGGCAATGAATAAAGCTGCCAGTTCAGGCTGAACACTGGAGCTGCTGGTGTCTCAGACTCCTCTTAGTATCTGAAAATAATTTTTAGTTTTATTTGTCCCTGTGTAACTGGAAAGGTCTCTGTGTTTGAAGAGTAATTTTCTGAAGTTTTTTCAGGTTGCAGAAAGGTGGAATTGAGTAAAGTCTTTTAACAGGCATTTAAAGTACTATTTTTAGTTTAGTTTTGGTGATCTCATCCCTTGCCATTTTAAGAGTCTCAATTGTTTTCTGCTGAGGCATTGATAATGGGTAGCAGAACGGCATGTAGAGTTCTGGCTCGTCTTCTGTTGAGTCACTTAGAAAAGGTATTCTAGTCTTGTGAGCATGAATTACATGCTGAATTGTCTTCTTAAGTTTAGGTCACGTCTTGCTTCCAGGAAAAATGTGTGGTTGGTTTTTGAATGTCCAAAATGAGAAGATAGAGAGACTTTGATCAAAGCTATAATATGGATATACAAACATAAAGTCTTTGCAGGAAAAATGTAACAGAAGTAAGAAAAATGGATTGACTGAACTCAGTATCTTAAATCAGTGTTTAATGAGTAAGATTACTTACTGATTAAGATGAAAACTACTACTCCAGTTTAAGTCCCAGTGCCACTAATCAGTGGTAATATAGCTGTACTGTTTATAGAACTTGGAGCCAGTCAGTGTGTGTTGGCTCCTCTGCTGGTTTATAAACATACTTGAGAGCTTGTTTGATTTGCCTACTAGGAATGTAATGCATGCTTGAATAATATATAATCACTCTCAGTACAGCAATTTTAGGAAAGTTGTTAATTAAGATTTTAGAAGTCAATTAACTTATTTTTATTTTTTTTTCAGGATGGCTTGAATTCTTTGGTCCTTGATCTGGATTATCCAGCGCTGAGGAAGAACAAGAACATTGATAATTTTTTAAATAGATGTAAGTTGCAAGTGGCCCTTAGACAATGACATTGTTGTAATCTCAATCATAAGAAGTTGAGTGGTCAGAAGTGCATTGCCCATGGTTATTCTAGTAATTTTTGTAGCTCTGAGTTTCACAAAGCTTTGGAGGACCATTTATTACAGAGAGAAACTGCATTTTAGGGAGTTGCTATATTGTGAAAATATGTTGGAAAATACCAGATTTTTATTGTCCTAAATACAGTTGGAAAAATCCTTTTATGTTATTTTCCTATCTTACATATGTGTAGCTACTTAACTTGCTAAGTATATCTTAGTTATTATTCTTCAGGAATTCATTACACTGAATGTCAACATTGTTTATATAGTCATATTTAACAGAGAAGCCTTCTGTGGGTTTTTAAAACTAAATTGTTGTACCTTAAAATATGTTGTTTCATTTTTGAATCTTTGCATAAAAGTTTGTGATTCTCCCCAAATTAATTGTAGACAGGATCTTGGAGTTTATTAAGCACATGATTCTACATCAAAGTAGCTGTATTTTGTGGTTTTGAAGTGTTTTCTATTCATGTATATAAGTAGAATCTTTTTTCTTGTAAAAATGACAGATTATTTGTTTTAAAATGTAATTTTTAGTGAGCAAGCGTTGTTGGAATAACTATGCTTTGTAGTGAGCTTATTTTGAGATTTATATTTTTTTTTAAAAAGCCCTTTTCTATTGCATAGGTTGAGGTTAGGTTACTGCAGATGCAGTCTTATCAGCAACTCCTTTTAAATTCTTTCCTGGTAAGAGCTGTATGTGTCTGCCCTGTCTTGCCCTGGGACTCCTTGGAATATCCACTTACACTTATCACTTAAATAGTGGCTGGTGTAGTAATTTGTGGTGACTTCTTTGGAATTCAGTGCTTCTCCATGAGGTTTAGCAGAACCCTGTAGATGGACACACAGCTTTTACAGTTACCAGTAAAGCCTCATTTGGAGAAATCACTTAAAATGCAGTAAATAAGAAAGAGCAGATTAGGACATAGAGGTACACCTTGGGATTATTTTCAGTTTGAGTTTGAAGGAATTCAAGCAGATATTTATGAAAGAAAGGGTCTGTAACAGCATTTTATGTATCTTGTTATTTGCAACTGAGCATTATATGTGTAAAGTGAGGGGATACCCCTAGGAAAATGACATAAATAACATTTATCAGCAACTTCTATGAGCTGGTCATATTTATTTTTACATTACCAGTTTTGCAGTAGAACAAAATTAGAAGCCCCTCTCTGATCAGAAGACCAGTGTCTTTTGACTATTAGAAATAAGAATTGTGGGAAAACAATTTACCTTCAGGAACAGGGTGGGGTTTTATTTATTATTGGATTGGTTGGTTTTTGTTTGTTTCCTTGTTTGTTTTCTGCCCTTGAACATTCGGGCTGTCTGTCTCCCTTTTTTCAATGGCTGTTGCTCCTTCTCCTCCTCTAGGTTCTCTCATTGTTACAGTAAATATTTTTCAATATCTTATGTTATCTAGAGGCTACCAGTAATGTCAGAAACATGAAAATATACTTTTGTTCACAATTTTATTACTGCCTTTTTGTTGTTAAATCAGCTGACAGTATACGGTTGAAATAGCCAGATACTGGTTAAAAGAATTTTGAGATGTGTCACAAAAAAAAAAAAAATCACAGTAGTTGATAAAGAGTTTTCAAGGGTGCACTTCATCCTTACCTGTTGAATTTTAAAAAAGCATGCAACACTTGACTAATTTGGCCAACATATTATGTGAAAGTGCAGCTTTCTTAGAAATCATACATGTAATGTCTCTCCTGTTTTTGTACTGACTAGGAGAGAATAAAAATAGTTCTGCCTGTCTTCTGTGATTTACACTTTGGGAAAAAACTAAATTGTGAAATGAGAATTTTGTAAACATTTGAGGCTGGTAATGTTTTGACATTGCAAAAGAAAGGGTCAATCCTGCCACAGGGATTCATTTCAAAGTCTTTTCCGACACAGGTGGTTGTATGGTTTGTTATATACCACACAGGGAAACTGAGCAGAATTAATGCAGAGAGTCGGGTGGTTCATTTTTTCTTTTTATTAAAACTAGTCAGGCAAAAGAAAAGCAAAGACCAGTTTCTGATTTTCATTTCACTTCACTGATACTTGTGCTAGCACGAAATGAGCCACTCAGGTACAGGAAACAACAGGACAGCAACTGGGTTCTTATTGACATTGCCATTTTATGCAGTTTAAAATTGCTAAACTCATAGCTCAGGTCTTCTTGGAAACTGTTCTGAAGGTAGCAAGTTTCACTGGGAAGAGTGTGGCATGTGGTTACTGAAGCCTCTTGCCACCTTGGGCTTGAGGGAAAAGTTGGGCTTGCAAGAAAAGTTGGGAACTGTATTGAGAATTTGTGGAACTGTAAGTTGTTGCAGGATTGTTGTACCCTTTCTTAGGGTAAGGAACAGTGAGTTCTTGTCTCTTGGGATTTTTCTCAGCATCTGAAGAACTGTCACAAATGCCCAGCTGAGAACTGCTGTCAAAAGGTTCTGACAAACTCTGCTGAGCAGTCTGTGCTGGGGGCCTGAAGCCTGCATCCCTCCCTAAGGCTTCCTGAGGCAAGCATGGAGAGGTGGCAGAGCCTCCTGTGCTGCAGAGTGAGGCAGCTAAAGCTGAGTCACTGTGATTGTTTTCATCCATATTACACAAGTCTGCAGAAATTGTGGAGAACACTAAATAATCATCACCCTTTCAGTCAGTTTAATCACTTAATTCTTCTACTATAACACTTTGAGAAAGGAATTATTCTTTTTCCCACCACATTCCCAAAGTAGGGTTTGCATATACCCTACTTCCAACCTGTGTCAAGTCATTACTATTCAGATTGTTTTATTAATAGCTTATTTTAATTTTAAAATGAAATGGGTTGCACTTCTGTTGAGACATTAATTTATATTCAGCTCAACTCATAGTTGCAAGCTGAAATTCAAATGTTTCAGCTACTTCACAAAGGCAATTTATTAATTGTCCATACCATAGGAGTTTGGTGTATTCTGTTTCTATGACCACTTTGCAGAAGCAGCCTCTTCACTTGTTTAATATGAAAGGAATTCTTTAATTGTCTGCTTTGCCTTCCTATTCCGATTTCTAACCACTTTCTCTAAGGTATTGAACCAAAGTGGAGCCTGTGTTTGTTATAAGAGACACATTAAATATCTCACATAATACAACCATTCCTTTTCAGTCTTTTCTTTCCTTTTCTGTTGCTTAATCAACTATTGGGATTCTGATTTAAATTGCTGTATTTCTTAGAGTATTCACGGAACAGAAAAGCATAATGCAGTATTTAATTCCCAAAACAATGAGAGGAATCTCATAGTGCTCTGAAAGCAAAAACTAATTTGCTTATTTTAGAAAAGAAAGCTGAGTTTTTCAGCATGGGCTTGGTGTAACAAATCCTCCTTGGTCTTTTTCCTCTTCTGTCATCCAGGCAAAGACAATAGGTTGAGTAAATTCTTCCAAGTCAATTTTTCTGCCATGTAAGATTTGCCAAGTGTTGAATCATGTCTTAGTGGCTTGTGCCTTTTTTGGTGGTCTCCCATTCAGATGCAACTTAGTCTTAAATAGTTAAATAACAGGTTTAAGCAATAATTGAAAACATTTAATCATTTATAATCTTATCATCATGAATAGAAGGGCATAAAAAATGGATTTTGAGTAAGTCCAAACAGCAGCACAGAGAGTGGTGCCATCAACAGGCCTGGTACTACCCAGAAGTCTTGACTCCCTAAATGGATCAGTGTCCATTATCACTCAAGAGTTGGAAACTTGTGTTTTTAAAATGATTTGCTGATGTTATGTAGGTTGGCAGACTTGTAGAATGAAGAGACAGTGGATGTATTTACAGTAGAACAGACTTCTGTAGAGAGGTGGCACCTGTGCACCAGTTTTTCTAGACTCCCTGAATAAACTCCCTGAAAAGTTCCTTTGGCCATTTTCCTCTCCAAGCAGACACTGCTTACTTGGAAGATGTATCTGTTAAGATTAATTTCTTGCAAAATCAACAGTTCTGGTTCCTTCCCTTGCATTTTTATGTCATTTGAATTTGCTGAATGCTGCCCAGCCATGTGGTTACCAACAAGAACGTGTTATCCAGTGTGGTGTGAGTGCCTTTCCAGGGCTGCAGCTCTGTGTGCTCTGGCTTCCTGTCAGTGCTACTTATGAAATGTCAGATGCCAACAAGAATCTTTGAAATTTAGTGCACTATAGAACTTCCACTGAGTTAAGGAGCTAATTGCTCCTCTGCTTTTCTCTTGGCTTCTCTAAGATAGCTCCCTGCCAGGTCTTCGCAGTTGCCTCAGCAGGTTGGGCTCCAGTTCCTTCTTAATGATATTGTTCTGGTAGGAGTATGGATGGGAGAGGTATCAAATAACCAACTTTCCCAAACAGTGCATGGAAGCCACAGTGCGTAAGTCAGAATGTCTTAGATGTATAAACAAGTTATATGTCAGTGTCATTAACCACATTCCCTTTGGGGTACTTGGTAGATACAAAGCAATTCAGCCCTGCCATCAGGTTATTTTCATTACATTAGGGATACGTTCTCTGTAAGCCAGAGGGCTGCTGCTTTCTGTTTCCCTGTGTTCTGCTCTTTTCCATCTACACAAGAGAAGATACTTCTCATGCTCCCCTTTTATTTCTCTGAGGGAGGAAGCATTACCCTGTCTGGAGCTGTGCCTTCCAGTTCCTCCTGATTCTACAAGGTCTCCAGCAGCTTCTTCTTCACACACCTTTGACCAGACACTATGGATGCACCCCTAATTACTTCAGTCCTTCTGTTGTGCTTTCTGTTTGGTTTTGTTCAGCTGTGGGATTGCAGCACGTCCTGGCTGTACTTCAGTTTAACTTCTGGCTGGACTTCTGCCTAGGGCAGCAACTTTTGACTTAATGTTCTCCATAGCAGCACTCATTGACTGACTGTGTCTGAGCTGTGGAGTAAAATTGCACTCCCTTGCAATTTTATTCATCATATATACACTCCCCAGAACTGCTTGATGCACATTCTTTTTTTAAAGAAAATAGCCTGCATATGAACTTTTTTTTTTACCCTAAAAGGCAGAAGAGTTTGGGGTTTTCCTTCCTCCCCATCCCCCTTTACCCTCCTAGACAGGTATTTTTTCCATTTTCACATGCATTTGCAACCTTCAGCCACATTCTTGCTGCCAGCTGTCAGTGACTGATCCAAACACTCTGCCCTTTCAGAAAGGGAAACTTCCATTTGTTTAAAAGCTATAGTGCCATTTTCAAATAGTAAAATCAAAAGCTGTCTTTAAAGACTCTTTGTATCCAGCATTCCTGTTCCTTCCTGTGTTAAAGAAGGAAACTGAGTCATAGGTGATGGTATTCTCATGTTTTAGGACTTTGACTCAAACATTACAATATTTCTATAAGATTCTATTGCATCCTGCGGGTTGGGAGTCCATCTAATGCCTTTCTTTAAACATAACATTTTTCTTTGCTGGGCTTTGTGCTATTGCAAATTCATGAGACATGTTCATACAGATACCAAAATTTTCAAACTCGTCTGTGTGAAATCTGAAAATTCAGACCACTATAAGAAGGCTGCTGTTGGAAAGGTCTCCTACACACTGAATTAGATCATGTTATGTGATACATGAACTAAATCTTACGATCCAGTGTGTTGCAATTATGATGTGGCTTCAGGGTTAATCTAAGCTTGCCTTCTTGCACCCCAGTTTTTTGTTTCAGTTTAGTTCCATGCATTGATTATCTATTTCATATCCATGGGATTTTATGCCAAAATAGACAATCCATCTGTTAACTGATACCTTCGCAACACTTGCATCCCTATGTGGTATTATTATTAACTGAGATTATTAAATTTTAGTTAAAGGAATTAGGAGGAGTGACCTCATTGCTCTCTAAGGAGGGGGAAAGTGGAGAGGGAGGGGCTGAGCTCTTCTTCCTGGTATGCAGGTACAGGACATAGGGGAATGGTCCAAAGCTGCACCAGGGGAGGTTCATACAAGATGTCATGAAGCATTTCTTTACTCTGAGGGTGGTCAGATACTGTAACAGGCCTTCTTGAGAGAAAATCAATGTCCTGAGCTTGTCAGTGTTTGAGGCATTTAACAACATTTATCTGTTGGTCAGCCCTGGAATAGTCAGACAATTGCAGTGATGGTCACTGTGAGTCCCTGGAAGGGCTATAGTCAGTTCTATTCTATTCTATCTTTTAGCAAAGCAAGTAGGATTTCTCCATTCTCAGTATTTCACAGGGGTGATACAACTAGTAACTCCTCAATTGGTTGCTTCTTATATCTTTGGCTTTTTCATTGCTTATTTGCATTATTTAATGCTTGAAGAGTTTCATTGGAGCTGTAGTAACTTCGTTTATAGTTTCTACCTTCTACAGAAGTATTCCTGTGAATATCTTCTCAGAAATTGAGCTGCTTAAAACTACACACTACTTTTTTCCATGTGTTTAGATCCCTGCTCATTTCACACATTTGAAAACATTTAAACATGTCTGAAACATTAAAAAAAACCTCATGCCATTCCCCTGTCTTATGAGATGTAACATGGTATTCAAACTTTTAACTGCACATCCTGTGTGACTTGAAGTTTGCTGATACACTTTCTCTACTGCTGCTTCCTGTGAATTTGTATTTATCTTCCTTGTCTAGTGCCAGGGCTCCTGATCTGCAGTTAACTTCCAAACACAGCATTCCCTTTGCAATCTGCAAAATTAATTAATATTATTAACAAAAATAATAAAATTGGTGTGGGTGAAGCACTGTTGCTTTCCTATGCTTTTGGTCTAGGCTTTCATGATTCAATATAGAAACAACATCACAATTCTCTTAATTCCTCTTCCTGTTGACACACTGAATTACTTTGGTCTTATTAATACACTGAATGTAGTAGATTTGTTTACTTTTGGAGATTTTAATTGCCTCTGTCCTTCCAACTTTACTAGCAGATCATTGTAACATTAATCTCTCCCCTTCCTTGTCACATCCAGTCATTTCCTCAGAAGAAGAAACTTACAGTTGCATTTTTGTGTTCCACAGGTTAGGAAGACCAGTTGGTCCAACTCTCTTCTCAAAGTCAAACCACTTTTGATGTTGTATCAGATAGTTCAGGTTCTTGTGCAGTTGCATTTTGAGAATTTCCAAAGATGGAGGTTTTTCAACTCCACTTGACAGTCTGCACCTTTGCCCAATTCTTACTATTCTTTTCTTACAAAATAGGATTTCTGGTATTTCATCTTGTCTGGTGACTCTTGTCCTTTCACTTTGTACCCCTTAGAGGTAAAAAACCTCTTTTTTTTTTTTTTTTTTTTTAGAGGTAAAACCTCATTTCAACTTCTGTTGAGGCCAACCATTTATCCATCCCTAACCTGAACAATTCCAGTTCTCAGCTTGTCTTGAGCATCATGTGAGCATCTTGGTTGTCTTCCATGAAGCTAGGGAATGTTTGGTATTTTTTTGTGCACTGAGAACCCCAAAGTTAGTCATAATATTCCATATATAGTTTCACAAATGAAAGATAGGGGAGAAATCTACTTCCCTCAACCTACTGGCTGTGCGTTTACCAACACATACTTGCACGTTGTCAGTGTGAAGGCTGGCTGCTCGTTCCTCTCTGCTTGGCTTATTCTCCACCAGGGCTGTCAGGTCCCCTTTCTCATGGTGCCTTCTAGATGGTGAGTGCATCCTGTTCTTTTGTGGGGTGCTGTTCCATCCCAGCTACTGGACCCTGCACTTGCTGTTGTTGAACTGTGAGCTTCCTGTCAGCTCATTACTCATCCTGTCTGGGTTACTCACAGAAGCACCCCACCCTCCTGTATATCAGCTCTGGACTTAAAACCACTGGCTGTGACTCCAGCAACTTTTCCATTTGCCTGGTAATTCCTCTGTACAATCCATGTCAGCCTGGTTTGGCTACAACGATACTTTGAGATGCTGTGTCGGAAGTCATGTTACAGTCCAGGAAATGTACTGCTTTCCCTTTGTCCTCTAAGACAAACATCTCATCATTGAAGGAAATCAGGTTAGTCAAACACAGTTTGTCCTTTTTAGATCCATGCTGGCTGTTCTTATCCTTCCATGTGCCTCATGTACTTGGAAGTAGATTCCTGAAGGATTTTGCTCCATGATAATCTTGGGCAGTATGGTCAGGCTGCTGTTCCACCCTGTGGTCTCCTTTGTTGTCCTTTTAGAACATGGACATGATAACTTGTGCTTTAGCAGCTGTCACCTTCCCAAGTTGCCATGAGCTTTCAAAGGTGATAAATAACAGCCTGGTAATGATCTTGACTGTTTTTTTCAGCCCACTTGGATGCATCCTGTATTGTCTCAAGACCTGGTATATGTCAAATTTGCTTCACTGGTCTTTAACTCATAACTTCCTCTGCTGTGATACTGTGCTGCCCCACACTCTGGTCTTGGCTTCAAGGAGCTGGGATGCCTCTGAGCAGGGCTTGAGAGTGAAGTGAAGCAAAAAAGGTATTGACTACCTTGATCTTCTCCATGCCCCTGGTACTAGATCACCTCCCTCACTGACAGCAGTGGGACAATATTTGCCTCATCCTTTCTTTTATGGCCAATATATTTATAGAGTCTCTTGTTTACCTTTATAATCCTGNGAGCAGTGGGACAATGTTTGCCTCATTCTTTCTTTTATGGCTCTTGTTTACCTTTATAATCCTGGCTAGTTTCAGTTCCAGCTGAGCTTGCTTTCCCAGTTGCATCTTTTCTTGTTTGGGAGATTCCTGCTGGGTAACCCAGCTCAGCTTCCATGTTCCAAACCTTAACCTTTTGTGCTTGAGTTGAGGCAGAGGTTGCCCATTTAGGCAGACTGGCTCCTTGCCTTTCCTGCTTGATTTCTAGCTAACTAGAACAGACTGTTCTCATGCTATGAACATGTCATCTTTGAAGATCAGCCCACTCCTCTGCCCTTCACAGCAGCTTTTCATGGGTTTCAGTCACTGCCAGTGAGTTTTCCAAATGAGCCACAGTCTGTTCTCCTGAAGTCCAAGGTCTGCTATTTTCTTTCTTCAGGTCTGTTTGAGTCTTAAATTCCACCATCTCACAGTTACTTCTGCCAACTCTGCCACAGACTTTGTCTTCCTGAGCCAGTTCATTCTTGTTTGTGAGTAATAAATCAATGTGCCTCCCTGATTCGGCTTATTGCTTGTTTGGAAGAAAAGAAGTGTTCCTGATGGTCAGGCATCTCCTGGATTGCTTGTAGCCTGCCAAGCTGCTCTTCATGAATATGTAGGAATGGTTAAGCTATTTACTAGATGTTCTTATCATTAACTCCCTTAGACCATGTCATCTTTAATGTCATACTGAATTAACTGTATTTCTGATCCTTTTCTCCCCTGTATTCAGATCTGAGATGCTCTTTAATGCCTTTCTAGGGATAAAATTCCATGGTATTTGACCCTAAACAGGGATCTCACAATATAAACCTCTACTCCTCTCTGAATATAAGCATCCACATATTTTCATACAATTTCATGCTCTTCTCTGGTAGAGTTCTTGCTCCAGCCACCTGTTTTGCTGTGTTTTGTTCTTCCTCTAAGCATGTGTACGGGCTTGTCATGCCTCAAATTGCCTCCAGTATTATGGATTCCATTCACTGATTCCATTAGCTTTTGTCCTCATAATAAGAATAGATTTTAAAAATGCATTTAGCCAGGAATGCACTCATAGCATGCTTCATTTACAAAATTAAAGAGTCTAGGACCTTGTGTGGTTTTAGGCATGTCAGAGATCAGAATTTCACTATTTTCCCTTTTACAGATTCCACAACTGCTAATAAGACACATACTGACAGGCAGTGCTTATCTGCAGAATGCTGAGCAGAGCATTGTAGACATCATTTTAAGAAGTGTGGAACTACATAAGTGAACACCAAAAAAACACTTGGAGATGGTCAGCAGTTACATACACATGTGTAAACTTGAATCAGTGTTTTGTATGAAATGGATGAGTGGATGTGCCAATCTTGGTGTGATCTGCAATTGCACCTGAAGGTTACCAAGTCACATTCCTTGCCATGTGAATGCTGTTGAACCCTCCAGGTTGCACCTGCAGTGCTTTTTGTCTACCACGTCCTCCACCTCGACATTATCAGTGGAGTGCCAGTGGATCCTGGGAGTGCAGCGGGTAGCAAAGAATGATTGAAAATTTCAGATAGGCATCTCTGGCTCTCTTAATTACCAGAGTCTTCCCATAAGCTTGTGAGTGATTATTAGAGGTGTGAAATAAGAATTAGCAAATATGAAAGATATTTCAGTTGTTACAGCTAAAGGTAGAGGGTTAATGGTTTCCAAAGAATAATAAAAGGAGATGTTAATAGTGACTACAGATTTCAAGAATTACCAAGAAGGCTCTAAACATTTGAATAAAAATAGCT
The DNA here is from genome assembly GCA_013397195.1 of Hylia prasina. Taxonomy (NCBI): domain Eukaryota; kingdom Metazoa; phylum Chordata; class Aves; order Passeriformes; family Sylviidae; genus Hylia; species Hylia prasina. Next base: position 49,062 of record VYXD01010223.1, read on the forward strand.
TATTTTTACTTTAAATGAATAGCTAAAATTCTGTATTTTGTTAATACATGCATTATCACAACTTTTGCTTGATTTGTTTTAGATGAGAAGATTGTGGAAAAAATCCGTGCTTTACAAATGAAAGCTGAAGACTATGATGTTGTTAAGGTGATTGGAAGAGGGGCTTTTGGAGAAGTACAGCTGGTAAGAATCTAATGATGTAATGTTTAGACAGATTAACATCTTTAGCCAAAACCTTCCTCAATCTTCATGTTTTACATTAAAAATTCATTCTTAAAAAGAACAAGTGTAATTTTCATTGTATTGAGAGATTGTTTCTGTGCCTAGTAAACAGTAAATCTGAGTTTAAAATACGATGCATAGGAAGGGAAGAACTCAGGAGTGTTTTCTATCCTTTGGTCAAAAGCAAAAAGGCCAAATTTCATGGAAATTCTAATCTTTCTAGCCACAAGTATTACTGTATAATAATATCTGAAACCTTCTATGAAAGACCAGGCGAACACTGCGACAAAAGATTGTTTTTTTGTTCTTATAATTGTGAGGCTTTCATTGTATTTTAAGTTACATGACTCACAGGATTTTTAAAAGATTCTTTTCTTAACATTGTCCCCTCAACATTGTATGCAATATGATATCTAAAGTATGAATGGGATTACTTTTAAAATTTCTATTGCAGAGAAGTTCCGTTATAAAAAAAAAGGTAATCAAACTATAAAAAGTAATTTGGTGTATCACATGTAGTCTGATTTTCATTTAATTTTGATTTTTCCAGGACTTCCAAGTCCTACTGTCTGCTAAGTGGCACAAAAATGTGAACATATGTATAAGATGGATTGATATGTCAGTTTGGAAATAAGCATTGGATGTAAGTGCCAGATAGAATCTAGCATGCAAACTTTAGGGAAAATTATCATGAGCTAACAGATAACTGTGCACCAGCTGGTCCATGGTGATTTTCTGTGTGAGCATTTTTAGAGAAGGAGAGTTATAAAGCAAGTCAATGGAATGGGGAGCAACTATTTTGCTGCAATTGAAGCTGTTATCTTCTTACCACGAGGTAACAATAAATACCCTTTTGCTTGTACTTGTTGACCTGGAACTGGCATTTTACTGCTCTGTAGTAATTTTGGACTAGGAAGCTGGGAAAATCATGTTGTCTTGTAATAACCATTTTGGAAAATATAAAGATGTGTTGGAGTTTTGTTGAGGAGTGTGGTAAGATTTAAGTTGTGAAGGGCTTATAGGAGGTACACAGTGTATAATGGCAAGAAATTCATGATCCATTTATAAAATTCTTTGTATTTTTCATATTAGTATGGCTGAAATTTGTTGGAACTGGAAAAAAACCCCTCTGACTAGCCTAATATTATCTGCATGACTCACGGGTAATTTGCAAATTTAGACGTGATTAGTATGGCAGATAGCAGCACCTAATCAGCAGTTTTTATTAATCTATGTCTTTTTTTAAGACAGCTTCATCCAAGTCTAGTAACATGAGAATGTAGCACCCTCTTCCCTGTTTCTCTCAGGGTCATTTACGCTTTGTTTTTGTCCAGAAGAGTGAATGAAGGGTGGAGTGGAGTAGTTCCAAAAAATCCTCATTTTCTAGCAAGACTTCAAAGAATTACTGTGTATATTTATATGATTTTTATATCCTTTTAGGCAAGAAATTAAAACCTAAACCTTAAGCAGAACTCTACTTTCTTGTGAAGGGGCTGCTGCAGGGTGTTTGTAAGAAAGCAGTCTACTCCATTCTTTTCAATGACAGTCACATCAAATGGTTTATTTTAAAGTCTTCTATTAGACATTTGTATCTTTACATTAATCCACATCAAGCAGTGACTAGAGATGTTCCTTACACACTGGCGTGTGAAGTCAGTGAAGAATCAAGTTGTAAGGAGGAGAGTTTCTTACCCATTTGTTGAGGGGATAGGAGATGAAAAAGAGCAAGTCTCAATAACATGTCGTGTCATTTTTAGATGTCACACATATATTTCCTGGAAGCACCCAAGAGAATTGTATTTTTGACGTGCTTCAAGAAAATATGTTGTTTTCACATTTGTATTTCTTAAGAACAGAAAGGTTTTTCTAAATTATTTTTATTTTCTTTGTAACATTTCATTTCAAATAGAAAGTCCTGATTTGTTCATTAATTCACCATGTCATACACAGTTTATATTTTTAAGAAGAGATGATTTTTTGTAGTGTACACATTTGGGCACTTCAAGGGATCTGAAGACAAACTTTATTTCTCATTTGCCTGACCATTAAAATGCAATAACAAAATGCCTAGTAACCTGGTCATACAATGATGACGTTTGGGTTGCATTGCTGTCATGGTTTTGTTGGTTTTTTTATCTTTAACAAGCCCTTCAAAAAAGCAGGAATATTTGGTATTGGAAAGAAACTTCTGTGTGTTCATATACAGCTCTTCTGTACTTCATGTCAATTAAAAGAACACTTTTTCTGGAGAATAAAAATACAAGTAGAAATCATAATCTGATGTAGTCTTACAGCTGAAAAGCTGTGGGCTATTAAATAGAACTGCAGATCTGAACTAATATTAGCTGGTGATGTGGACGTACATACCTCAATTTTTTGCCTCAGAAGGTATGGTACAAGTTTAAACTATTGAGCTAAGCTCTATCTATTTCTACTCCATTCAAAATGTTAACACCACTGTTGCAGATGATGGATTTGCAGTAATGAAAATATTTTGCAACACTTTCTGTGATCAAAATAGAAATTTGCTTCAGTGGGGATTAAATACAGAAAGGACCATAAATAAAACATGATTACTTACATGTCTTAAATTAATGAATGTTGTGTTGTCAGTATGTGTTATTGTGCATCAGAATTGTAGCACAAATATTTATTATATGTTTCTAATATTAGATGTGAGCATATTAGTATGCTCATTTTTTGGCTTGTAATGTTTGCAGCATAAAATACTCAGCTATGACCTCTTAGATAGCATTTTCTTGCTAAAGAGGTGATGTGGAGCAATCAGTTTTCCAGATTCTGTCAAGAAAGTGAAACACATTCTCTACTGTTGTGTCTTACAGCTAGATTTTTTTTTTAAAAAGGCTTGATTTTTCCTCCAAAAATATTAAAAAACAGTCCAGTTAAACAGAGATCAGATGACTCTGGTCTGAGCATCTGACTGTGGTGGAGAAACAATTTCCTTATAAATCCGGAAGTATTAAACGCCACACTTGTGCTCTGGTCTCTGGTTTTGCTGGGTCTGTCGTGATGGGGAAAGTAAAGAAAATTGCTTTCCAGCTGCCAGATCACTTCTCTTACGCAGTGCCATGAATAAAAGTGACTGGTGTCTAGGGCAGACAGAAAAATTAAATTATGGTGCTTAATATGTTACTTCTGGTTTATGCAGAAACAGTTATTTATGAAAGCACATCCTGAGTTCCTCTTGTTTGTTTTCACTTGTGGAAAATAATCTTGATTTGAAATTTATCCTTAGTTCCTTCTCCCAGGTCTAATCATGAAGGACTGTAATGTTGCAGTGACACAGCAGATGGACCTGCTCATGTACTGAAAGAGAAAACTAAAGCAGAGTTAACACTTCCTTGTGTTTGGGTGCTACAGGATGGTCTGGGTGACAGTCTTTACTGTCTGATTTCTTAGTGTTGCAAACCAGTGGTTGTCATGGCCTGTGTAAGCAGATGCTGGTTTATTTTTCTTCATTAAGCGCTTTGTTTATTAGTTTTAATTCCCCATCCACTGCTGATGTGCAGCTCTGAAGTAAAGCAGATAAAGCAGTCATGTTTTATTAGCTGAAAATTTGTCAGGATGTGAACTTTGATACCCTATCTGTAGTCATTTCTTATGGCTTTATTAAGTATTTTGGGATACCTGTAAATCCTTCAAGCCTTAGAGTTCATTTCAAAACTTCACTCTAGGATTGTCATATTTTTTCAAAATCCTAAAAGAGACAGAACCATTAACAATACTAAGTACTAAATCTGATAAGTACAAATGGATGTGTTATTTTCTTTGTCTACTCATTGTCTTCCAGTGTCAATGCTGGGGAAATTATGGATGCATTTTGTTTATGGGAAGTATTAGATTGTTGAAGCAGAGTAGAGTGAAATTCTTTTTTCTTAATGCATTTTCATGAGTTAAACAAGGCCATGTTACTCAGTGCTAATGGCATGAAGGGATTTTCCTACCTATTTTGAGAGTTACTCTGGTGAGCTACAGTTTAAATTTGGCAGTTCATTTTAACAGTTGGAAGAAATTGAAACATCATGACAGTTTAATACATGAATAATCTGCTGTATGAGCCAATATCTGTATGTACAAATATAGCTCTGAGTAAAGAGCACAGTGACGAGCAGCTCAAAAGTCTCCAGGGGCCACGGTGCTGATAAAAGGAGGAATGTCAGTGGTAGGTCTGCTCACCTGCAAGGTGTGCCAAGACACACTCAGTCTCAGGGTGTGCCAGTATACTTGTTATTACTTTGGTTATGTACAGAGAAGGAGCCTATCTTGAAATTTTCTCAAGAAATTATTTAGCCAATAACCCATTGGCACTATTTAGGGAGGTATACTGGCTGATTTTGGGCCCCCCACTTCTCTTTACTTTGCTTCTGCATTCAAGCTGTGCTGACTTGGAAGAATTTTTTTCTCCAAGTCATGGGAGACAGTTGTTTTTCTACATGCAGGCAGCTACTCTAACTGCACCTAGGCAAGAGTACACAGCGACTTTAGGAATTGTAAACTACTGAATACATTGCAGAGCTTCAATGTGAAGTTTCACAGAAAATGCATCTTCAATTAAAAAATATCTTTTTGAGGTTTCTGATCTTTGTGTTTCTTCTGGTTTTGGGCAGGGTTACAAAAGCTCTACTTAGGGGAGTATAGTTTGTGGTGTACCACCAAGTCTTTGTAAATAATCCCATGTGGGATTAGTAAGTGGGAAGAAGTTAGTTTTCAAAATACTGTTTTAGTACTTTCACTAACTGACTAATTAATGTCCTAAAATATGCTTATAGAGTTGTTAATGCACAAAGGTACCTTGTTTCTGTTCTGATGTTAGGTTGGAGGTTTTTTGATCTAAGTGTAGAGAAGGTTGTTTGTTAGTGTTAAACTATGCAGGATAGTAATAATAAAACCTTTGCACATGTATCTTGAAGGCAAAAAGCCCAATTTCAAGAACAGCAGCTCCTTAAATAGTTCTCTTTCTGCCCATGTTCTTGCTTTTTCCAAGATTACCGTTTCCACCTAATGCTTCTTCTATTCCTTTAGCAATATTAATTTTTACAGCTCCTCAGGAGCAGGAGGCTGATGCTCTCATATCTGTAGATGAAAAAGGTGCCTCTGAAGCTTTGCTCTGCAGGTGTCATGGACCTGCATCTATAGCTGTTCAGAAAAGCCTATTAAATATTCTTTCAAGTAACAGACATAAACTCAGATATTGTGCAAAACTAAGAAGTTAGGAGATCTGCTTTATTTACTAGATGTGAGAGGTTTTAAATGCACCAGAAAAATTATAACTTCAGTTCCTGGTGTATTTCACAGTTTTCATGAATCGATTTCACAAACTAGTCCACTGAATTTTTTATTTTAACAGGAATAAATACACAGAAACTTAAGGTCCTGATGACTCAGACTTCTTACAGCTGAATACTTCTTACCTTGATTTCTGGAAGAATCACTCAAGAATGTTAAAAACCTGTTCCTTTAATAGCTTTTTCATAAAATAGGATGTCTCATGATTAATTAGCTGAGTAATGACTGCAGTGTGCAATTTAAGGGTTTGGTTTCTTGTCTGAATTCAGATGAAGTTTTCAAAAATATTTTTGTAATTTGTAATAAAAGCTTTAATTCCAGTTTTCCAACAAGATTTATTGTATTAATTTTGCACCATTTAAAGTGAATTTAAGAACATTTTAGGAAAATAAATAAGCGCAATCATGTTTTGGTGTAAAATAAAAGTTGGCGGAGGCTGAAGCAGACTGTTTGCCCAGTTTCTGACATGAATGAATTCAATGGCTAGACAGTGTTCAGAATAAGAAAATAAAAGCAGAGTTAGACTTTATTCCCTGCTATGGTGGGATTTTTTTAGCAACTGTTAAATTTTTCTTTTTAGCTTTGGAAGTTCTTAAATCATTACTGTGTAGAAAATTGGGTGCATGAAGAACTGGAGGCATCGCATCCCAGAAAGCAGTTTGCACATAGCAGACTCAGGTTTTTAACAAGGCATTTTAAAAAGATTAATTCTCTTCTTTCTCAACCAACAGGTTCGCCATAAAATGACACAGAAGGTTTATGCAATGAAGCTACTTAGTAAATTTGAAATGATCAAGAGATCAGATTCAGCCTTTTTCTGGGAAGAAAGAGATATCATGGCCTTTGCCAACAGCCCGTGGGTGGTTCAGGTAAGGAAGATGTGTAAAAATAAAATAATAACAACAGCAATAGTAATGATGCTGATGCCATAAACGCTTCCCAGTCATGAGCTGGTTTTGAATTTACACTGAAACTCAAATCAAGATTTAGGTTCAGATTTTTAAAAAATACATTTACATTACATTTACTTTAAAAAATACATTTTTACAGCAATTTCACTAAGTTTTGTATATTTGGCTGTGTTAAAAATCAGATTAATTTGCATTTTAGTTACTACAAATGCATCATAAAACAGAATTAAATAGATTTTTGAAAAGCCTACATAATTATTTGGAATGAAAGGGAAGTTATCTTTTCAACTGTGAAAAATTCTGTATAGGAATGTAGAAAGAAATGTGATTGGTATTTCCAGTCTTTCCTCATGATACAGTCAGTTGATCACAGGCAATTGGTATTAGGAGTACTTTAAATAGTCACTCCTTTCAGCTGCAGTTTGATATATGAGGTGAGTGTGCAGTCCTGGTCTCCTGCAAGGGGCTGTAGCAGTGGTTTCCTTGAAAACATCTTCTCAGTGGTCAGTTCTGAGCATCAGCACTCAGCATATCCGAGTAACAGAGAGCTGCCTTCTTCATCTGCTCTTGAGCACCATCACTTGTCCCATGACTTGTGTCATCAAAATGCTGTAATGTGAATTATGCCTTTGGGAACAATCAGTACTGATTATTGCCATTTGTTGTAACTGGTAAATTGCACCAGTTAACAAAAGGAGTAGTGGAAGTGTGTGCTTGGAGAAATTGTTAGTTCTTAATTTTTTTTTAATAGTTAATTTAAATGCTCTCACACGTATTGCCATGCCTCTGTATATTTAATAAGACGGGCTTTAAGCTTTCCATATATTTTTCATAACACTTTACCTCATATACAAAGATGTTTTGCTCTTTGAGCATGTTCTGTGCTCTTGCCTATATTCAGCAGAAATACTTAAATAGATGATTGTTTTTAATTTAGTTCTTTGTTCTAGTAACAGGAATTGTCAGGAACTATTTTTCATATGCAGTTGAAAGTAACGAGAAATGCACGATGTATATTTTCAAAGGAAACTGTCACAAGAGGGATATAAATGTGTGTATGCATTTGTAAATAGCAAATGAACTCAAGTGTAGTTGCAATTGTGCCTTCTATGATTAAGTGTGTTAGTGTGATATATTTAGGTGATGTGGTCTAGTGGGGTAGGACATTGCGCTGGTTTGAAGAAAATGTAGGTCCTGTTCTGATCTAGAAACTGGGACAGATAACACTGCTTCTCTCTGTCTAGTTTTTAATGTGAAAAACAAATGATACAAGAGCCCTAGATTTATTTTTTTTTAATATTAAATCCCTTGAGGGCAATAACAAAAGTGCTGCATAAAGACATAGTGCTGTTATTTATTATTATATTAATATCTCTATGTATGACAAAATAGATTATTTTGAATCTCCATTTGAATTTTAATGACTCAATGCATTATTGTACTCTATATTGCATATGTTATCCTTTTGTGCAAACAAATACAGTGCAACATATATGTGTTAAAATATATATTTCTAATCTAAGTCTTCACTAGTTATACAAGTAATTTTAATCTAAAGGTCAAATCTCCATAATAACATACCTGCCTTTCATGGTTCCTCATCCTCCACAGTCTCCCTGATCCTGACTTTGTCCTTTCCACACATCCTGTTTTTCAGTTGCCTTTTAATTTTGTGTGTGTAATTTAAAGATGTGAATTATTTTAGTTTTTAAGGTAGGCAGTATTCCCTGAGAAAAAAGGTGAGACTTTCAGAGACTTTTTCACAACAGTCATTGAACATTTGATAGTAATGCTTTTTGCTGGAGTGGGCTATTTTCAGACCTGGTCATCACCTAGTGGAATCTCTAAAACTTCAGCAGTCTAGGTCTGAAATACATTTTAATGAGACAGAACTTACTTTCACTATCATGCCAGTAGGAAATATACTCACTGCAACTTAGACCAGACCAGTATTTTTTTCTTAAGGGCACTTTCTTTTTATTGTGTTATAGTTGTCTTCTGGAACATTTTGTTTTCATTTCTTATTTCAATATGTGTTGATTTAGACAAAGTCAGCAGTGACTTTGCAAACAAGTACAGAGATAAGGAATTTTTAATATAGAAAATTTGGAAACAGCCTAAGATGCTGCTCACTGTTGAGCTATTTTCAAATCAGAACATGATGCTCCCTGTTGCAGATTTGATACTTTGCATTTTGACTCAGTGATAGTTCTTAATGCCAAGAAACATGGAGATAGATTGATAGATGGATAGATGGATGGATAGATGGATAGATGGATAGATGGATAGATGGATAGATGGATAGACAGATAGACAGATAGACAGATAGACAGATAGATAGATGGGTGAATGGATGCCTAAAGTATTAAAATAATCAGTAAATATTTTTTACTTTCTCTAAAATTATAATGAGGGAGTTCCGAAGCTCAGTAAATTTCAAGGTACTCTCATAATTAATAGAAAAATGTATCTTTTATGCATATTAAAAATAATCTTGAAAACATATTCTCAGGTTTAATGAAACTTCAAGATAAAGGACTGTCTTCTTTTCCTTAGCTGTCTGAAAAGTAACTGCATTTTTTTCCTTTCCTTTTTTTTAACATTGCAGCTATTTTGTGCCTTTCAAGATGACAAATATTTGTACATGGTAATGGAATACATGCCAGGTGGAGATCTTGTAAACCTTATGAGCAATTACGATGTGCCTGAGAAATGGGCCAAGTTCTACACAGCTGAAGTTGTTCTTGCTCTTGATGCAATTCACTCCATGGGCTTGATACACAGAGATGTGAAGCCTGACAATATGCTTTTAGATAAGTATGGGCATCTGAAGCTGGCAGATTTTGGCACTTGCATGAAAATGGATGAAGTAAGTATGCAACTGAATAATTTACCATCTATTAAACTGTGATTCTAAATTACATTCATATCTAAGGTTATTTTCTTATGAAGTATAATACCCAAAGGAATATTCATCAGATGATCTACTTGGTTAGAAAGCTGTTTCTTGTTTCCTACTTTTAAATATATGAGTACTTTAAATAACATAACCTTTTATGTTATAAACTGTTCTCTCACACGGAAGAAGGATGTAAACTTACTCATTGCTATTTTTGAAAGCATCTGCGTTTATGAATTTCTGAGGTATTTTTTTTTGCCAAATGTTTGAAAAGCTTGCAAGATAACTCTTAGTTTCAACATTAATAACCGTGGAACAGTTCATAAACTGACATTTTCTTTGTAAATTAAATTATTTTATAGGCAAGGCACATTCCGTGTGTTTTTTTTCCTGTATCTAATTGTTCTCATAGCATCCTCTAGTGGTCATTCAAATGAGGTCACTATACAGCAGCAGTGCTATGTGATATATTGATCAAAATCTGATAGTTATTTGTCAGGATGCCAAGATGTCAATTAAAATTACTTAATTGTCCAGATGTAGCCATGTACCAGCCAAATACAGTTTTCTACTGAGTTTGTATAAGAATATTTTTGACAGGATACTTTTTATTATTAAAAAAACTTGAAAATAAAACCACCTTTTGTAGTTTGCACTCTTAGAATCTTAATCTTGCCTGACAGTGTTATGCTGTAATTTACAGAATATACACTTCCTATGAAAAACTGTAAAAGATTATAACGTTTACAAAAAACCTGTATATGAATGTGCATTATGATTTACCTGGTCTTTGAAAATTTTTCTGTATTAATGTTGGCAAGGGTGATCCTTTTAAGCTTACTTGCTTTTATGTTTTGGGTTTTTTTCTGTATTGTTTAGGAGTGCTTGATATAATTTCTGCTATCTACTTAATTTGCATTTGCATCATTAAGTTAATGTCTCTTCAGCAGTATCCAGAAGTACTGTGTGTGCTTAGGGTTTTCTCACATGATAATATACTAACTTCATCATTGTCCAACTGCAGCTCTTCATTGAAGTTTGCTCTATTCAGTTTTGTTGATGTTGTAGTTGTTAGTCTAAAAGCAGAGAAAATATTTGCCTCCATTTTGTTGATTTACTTTCCTGTATTTTAGGGGATAGCGTTTACTTTAATTAAAAAAATTAAAATTAGTCTTGGTCTCTTAATTCAGTCCTTAAAAATATTAGTATTTGTTTTGAGTCAGTAGATTGTAATGTCTTAAGGGGATCTGTTGTTTGCTGGAAGTGACAACAAAAAAGCATCAAAAAAGCTCAAAATATAAATCGACCAAAAATAAGGTGATCCTCTGTTCTGTTTTAGGGACCCCAGAAATGGTGGACCTATGCCTTTTACTTTTTTTCTTTTTCACTGATTTTGTTAAAAGAATCGATTACTAAAATGTGGATGATGGTACTGTAAATGTGAGTAAATCTTGTAAAAAGTTACAGACCTCCACTTCAGACTGGGCATCATCAATGGACCAGTGATCTCCTAGAGTAGTTAATTTTTTAAAAGATTACATTTTGAGGTTTTTGTGTTTCTCAGACTCAGTGGAATGGCAAAAATGTTTTCTACAGGAAGCTTTAGAAGTTGAGAGGTTCTGGATTGTCTCCAAATCTCATGCTACTTCTTACAAAACATGAACACATCCCAGCTGTGTAAATACAATATTGGTGTTGGCAGACTGATTTGTAGAAAATATATGCTTTCCCAATACTTATTTATTTTTTGGATTAGGATCTCTTTTAGCAGTTGTGAGCATTAGCATCTTCCTTATGCTGTTGAGAGCCCAGAAAAATTTTGCTGCAATTTGTTGAGAGATTTTTCTGACCTTTGTTCTTCAGTGTTTGCTTAATTCAGCCAGTCCAGGGCAGAACAGACACTTGCAGCAGAGCTTCTCCTTATCATTTTCTGAAAAGAGTTGCTAAGTGTTTTAGTGATCTTTTCCAGCAAAAAATGAACTGTTCTGTTTATGTAATTCAGTTGTCATAATTGGGGGTTTGTGGTGTTGTTTTTCATTGCTTGTTTTGTTTTGGTTTTTTTTTTTTTTTTTAATTAGTCATATTTTTTAAAATCTGCAACAAAGTGAGTGTTTCTATTGCTGAATAAAGAATGGAGTTAGATTGAAAAATTTAGTAGGAATCACGGTTCCCTTTTTTGGTATTTAGGTATGATAAGATAGACCAGAGCAGGGTTCACCAGTCTCTGTCTAATCCTCAGGTGTTGTCTAAGAAACTGAACAGCAGTGGGCTTTGGTAGGTACTGTAGGGCTGCAAGCTCCCAGTATTGCCATGCACTGTCCTGTGCTAACTGAGCTTTCAGCAGAGGACAGATTCAGAGAGTGTTTGTTGAAAAAGACGTGACCAAAAGAAGGGATGTTTGCCCTTGCCTCAGCCCAGGCAGTTCAGCTGAAAGAAGCAGTATGTTCCTCCTTTGGAACTCAGCTTCTTTCTCATTGAAGCTTGTCCAGTGAAGAGGGCTCTGCTGGATCCTTCCAGCCTCAGTGCATTGTCTGCTCTTGTCTGCTGATGTGTGCAGTCTGCTGATGTGTGGTTCCACAAATATACCTTCCAGCTCTTGTTTACTGGAAGAAACTTCCTCAGGGAGTGAAAGCCTGATTGTCAGCCTTGGGTCAAGACAGCAAGTCCTTCAGGTTTGATGGAGATCCTCCTGAAGATGAAACCTGAATTGCTTTGTGTTCAGCAATATAATAATGCTGAATGATGCTAGGAAACACTACAGGGAGCCTCACCTCCACATCGTCAGGAGCTGCGAGAACATTGCTGGACAGCCAATTTTTTTAAATTGTGCACTGTACATCTCTCACATAGCTGCAGGAGATGAGTTCCAAGGTCCACCTTGGTTTTTTGAGATGATGAGAAAAGTTTTAGGTTAAACACTGGCCTGAGACTCCTGACGGGAAGCTTTACATGGTAACTGTTATAGTAAGTGTGCTACTCAGGCATAAATAGAGGCTTAATGTTTGAAACACAGGAGTAACACATTGCCCACAGGAAACAGCACCATTTAAGTCTCTTCAGAATGTAGGGACTGCCAAGGTGCTCTATACTGGACAGAGAACATATCCCTGTTTACTCAGTTTTTATGCCAGAGATCACAGTCTGACTGTGGTATTAAAAGTACCCAGTACTTAAAAATGCATACAGAACAACACCCAAGTTCTTTGAAAGAAGAGGTGTATAAAGGAGCTGAACAGAAATCTGGGAAATTTAAATTCTGGTAGTAATGAGCCAACCTCCCCAGGGGACATGGTAGAATCCCCATTTTGTGATTCAGTCCCACAGGGTGCTAGATAATCTTAAATGAGCTCTTTTTCCTGTGACTGGTTGAGTCAGATGATCTTTCAGGTCCCTTCCGAGCCAGGCTGTTCTGTGATCTGCAAATGCATTTCTAGGTTAGTTCCTGAGACAGAAGGTAGAGAGTTTTATGGGGAATAAGTACAACCAGCTCCATGTGCTTCAGAGAGCTATGGTCTACTGAACCTGGTGTTAGCATGCAAGGGCTTCTTTTATGGTAGAAATATTTTCTTTTTCTTTTTTTTTTACTGTTCAATTCTTTGGCACTCTGTCTGAAAACTTATTATTGCATGGAATTCTTTAGCATCTGTAACCTTGTTGAAAAGACTTTCTTTGCTGCATACCAGCTATCAGACTTGTGTAGGTCTGGCTGGGTTTTGGCACAACCTTTGCTTTGTTTGTTTAGGACTTCAGAAAATATCAACATGTGTAACATAGAAAGTATTCTTGCTTTGGTGTATTAATTATAGAGGGAGGTGAAATAGGGTGTTATTAAGTGCTTAGGTGTTAAGGTGGAGAGGCTGTGACTGAAGCTGCAGACTTGAGAGAACTCTTTCAGAATTGTTTTGGTGACTTTGTTTTTAAAGAATCTCCTTACCCAGGGAGTGAATCAGGTGGCTTCAACCAGATTTGACTGAGCAAAAATTCAGACTTTACCTTGTAATTTTGTGTTTGGATAAGGAAGAGATAGACACACACCAGTGTTGGAGCCTCATTAAGTTACCACAGTCCTACTGGATGAGCAGAGCCACATAATCCTAGAGCAATTCCTCCTGTGCTCAAAGCAAAGAGAGGCTTAGGCTTCAGAGAAGACATGCAGGTTAGTGCACAGAGTGCTGTGACAAGCAGGATATTCAAATAGTGGTTCCTTGCCATGTGCTATTTTTAAAATGCTCTCAGCTTTAGATTTTTGGAGTCTTTGAGCTTTAGTTTATTAGTTTATTTTGTAGTGTTAAAATATGTTTGCCTGTATTTCTCTTTGTCCAACGAATGCAATAGGTCTTCTGGAAAGAGCTAACTTCATTTTCTTATCCCAGTATAAATATCCCAGTTATGTGCTATCTCATCCAGATAGAATGCAAAAGTTTACCTGCTCTTCCTTCTGGAACTGAGAAGTTACAATTTCTTTACGTTTCAGTTCTAGCATGGAGTCATAAAAGATAGGCACTTTCAAGTAGGACATTTGAAGTATTCTGTAGGTCTCTACAGTATTTGTCATTCCTTCAGTTTTTGCCTGCTAGTTCATGACTTTCTGGATTCTGTTTTAGTACAGAAATAAAAACTTTTCACAGTTCATATTGTGTAGGAGAAAGAGTATTGTAATGTGGTGTCTAAATTTTGTGTATCGGTACAATTCCCAAAATGAAATGTTTCTCTTATTTTCTTTAAATATGTATTTTGACTTAGTTGTTGCTACTAATATTCTGTATTAATATTCAGAATTAATACATATTGCTATTCATGCTGATGGCAAATGGCACAAAGAACCTTTGTAAAATGATTTAGATAAAACTTCAGATTGAGAAACAGAATGAAAGATGAGTATTTTTGGTAGTTCTCTGACTTCATCCAGGAATTCATTTCATTCATCCATCTGGTCTCTCAGGCGTGAATTCAGTGAATTTCATTAAAGGAAACAAGATTTATATCTCTGAATCAGAATTATGGCAGGGATGATTGATGCTTCTGCATCACGTAGTCCCTACATTTTTAGTTTCTCAGTGTGAAGCAGAGGATGAGGAATAATTTCATTGATACAACTGTGGTAATATGTTAATAAAAAATTATTTTTTTATAAAGAAAGCATTGCTATTCTTTAAAAATAGCTTCTCCTTTCATTCTTCTTCCTATCTTTAAACAAAAGCAATGTGTGTCCATAAAAATTTACCTATAACTTGATTTATTGGCTGAATTAGACAAGATTTTTATGTATCTGCTTTGTAGGGCCTAGAATTCATAACTTGTCAAAATTATTCTAAAGTTTATCCCTGAATTCAATGAGAAAAGGAGCAATCTGATACCGTGTGCACCTTCATATTAAAACCAATGATAAAAATAATAAAATTCGTGAATTTTGAGAAGATGAGGTCAAGAGAAATTGGAGTAGGCAGTGGTAAACACATTACCAAGAAATGTCATTTCAATCCATATTGCTTCTTGAATTATAAATAGTCTTTAAAACACACTCCTCAAACCAAGTGTTTTAGGCTATATTTTAATGGTTTTCTGTCCTACTAACAGAGGAATTTGTTAAAGTGGTGCTCAGAAGGCCATGGAACTGAGCTGTTTGTGTTGTTACTGTTGCACAGACAGGAATGGTGCGCTGTGACACAGCCGTGGGGACTCCCGACTACATCTCTCCCGAAGTCCTGAAATCGCAGGGGGGTGATGGTTATTACGGACGGGAATGTGACTGGTGGTCTGTAGGGGTTTTCCTTTTCGAGATGTTAGTTGGTAAGTAATGATTTCTTCTGCTAATGAGATTATCATTGAGTCTTCCCTGTGCCTTTAGCTGCACTTTGCTGTGTGAAGGCTGCTCATACCTCACTAACAGCTTCTGACTTTTGGCTGATGCTGCGGCTTCACTGCTGTTCCCTTTGCTCTCTGTCACTCTCGCGCTGTGACAGCTGTTTGCGTGCTTGCTCAGTGATTAGTTCCCTGACTCGGTTCAGCTTAAAACTAATTCTTAGAATAGTTTTAACTGGGGTCAGCTACCTCACCACATTTGTGCCACCTCAGGCAGGATTGAGTTTGCAGGGACACAAGAGATGAGACAGGAATGGCAAGGGCAGGACCTTCCTTTTTTTCTCCTCCTTTTCCACAGCACATCAGCGTCTTCTTTTAGGTCAAAGTGTGGAAGTATGGCTTGATTCTTTTGTGCTTGCGTCAGGATTTTCTAGTCAAATACACTGGACTGCTATGGCAACGAACATAGAATATAATCTGTTAAGGAGATGAGTCATCTGCATCTTAAAATATAGTGAGGATCAGTATGATAGTCTGGTAGCAAAAAACTGATTATGGAAGGATGGAATTGAGCATACAATTATTAAAAGTCTAAATCAGCATTTTCTGGGAATATTGTAGATTAGATGTTTCTGGTATCCTGAGCCAGGAAAGACACTTAAACATATGATGCAATTACTATTTCCAACTCTTTCAGAATTACAACATTTTGACTTTAAGAATGTGCGGTTTATAGTTAATAGTGTCTCATGAACAGTTTTAGCAGTAAATAAAATTATTCAGTTTTTTAAATATTTGGGCATAGCTGTCCAGAATGTTTTCTCAGCATTTTAGAGCCTCTTTTTTGTCCTCCTGGTATCTAGGAGGAACATATTACCTAATTTCTCCATATCCCACATATTGGTAGAAGGTATCTATTTTTGTCTGTGCTTATGTATCAGATTCTGGGTATGGTCTTCTAAAACTTTGCACTTCAAAGAAAGCACAGAAACTGTTTTGTCTTTTTTTTTTCTGGTTTTGATAAAGCTGCAGAACTAATGAAAAGGGTAATTTTATTATGAAAATGAAAATTTTATTCTGTTCTTAACTAAACCGTAAAATGTTGGTTACAGGATGAATCCTAACATTAGTTCAGTGACTTAAGATAGTTTTGAGGTATGGTCAAAATCAAGGCTGTTTCCAAGCCTTGAGAAGAGGAAGGTTGGGAAAGGGAGGCAGCAGCAAATATCAGTGATTCCCACCTGCAATGCACTGGTATGGCAACCTGATAAATTTACTAAGTCTAGAAGTTAAATTCAAGCTGGTGTGTACTAATTTATTTTGCTATAAAATGACAGAAAGAGACAAAAGTTAGGATTGTTATTTTGAAAGCAGAATGGTTGTTGTCCATTGGTCTGTTTGTACATTTTTTCATGTTTGTGGCTTTTGAAATGCTCAGTTCCTTGGTGGAAGCTGCGATGCCAGATGATGCACAGCACACCAGAACTGAGGAAAGAGCCTAGGTCATGTGACTGTTCACCTTCTCTATTAAACCTATGGATTAGTTGGGAGAAAGGATTCTTGTAAAAGTTGTAGCTTCTTGATTACAGACCCAAAGCATTTGTATGTTGAGAATGTAGCCAGTTAATTTGATTGTCAGTTGCCTTTATCACAGCCTATTCTTTTCACTTGCCCCAGTTATACCTTTCTTAAGTCTAGTTCCTTTGTAAATATCTCTAACTACAGCCTAGGCTGGAAACCTCTGGGTGAGAAAAGTCTATTATTTTAAAAGCCACATGCCATGTTAATATGGGCACTCAAGCTGATGTAATTTGACAGTCAGCAAGATTTGTTAATATGGGTTTAACAGTGTGGTAACACACTGGGAAGGCTCCTGCTCTGAGCTGACATGCTGTAGGGAAGATAGACTTGTGTGCCTCTGAAATGGTCTTAAGAGAGCTTTGGTGGATTCCTTCCAAAAAGGAAGTGCATTAGCAGCTCTTTAATGAGTTTTGGTCCATTTTACCCTTGGATAGTTTAAAGATTGAATCATGAGTGTCAGCCATTATGTAAATTAGAAAATATATTGAGAGTCTTAAGGCAGAACAAAAGATGTAATTCACCCGGCAAATTTTTTTTTTCCATCCTATCACCCATAGTTTGTAACACAGCCATTTTAGAGAAGGAGCATTTTTAGTAGTATGCATTATTTGTACACTGCATGTCCAATTTTTTTCTTTTTCTTAATAGAAGACTCTTCTAGGTAAACTGTTTGTAGCCTTTCCATCATCTCTTTTGTCTTATTCAACTCGCGTAACTCAAGCATGATGTAAAATCACAGCCAGTTCACTATTTTATTTTCAGGCGATACTCCTTTTTACGCCGACTCACTAGTAGGAACATACAGTAAAATTATGGATCATAAGAACTCATTGCATTTCCCAGATGATGTGGAAATCTCTAAGCATGCAAAGAACCTTATCTGTGCCTTTTTAACTGATAGGTAAGTGCACATATTGTTCTGGCACTGGTTTTTATTTTGGATGGTATTGGCTGTATTTATTTAGGACGGTACGTTGTAAAAACTAATTTCTTCTCCTACTTCTCCTGATCTCTGTTCAGATCTCTTCTGCCAAACCTCCTGTTCTCTAGTTTTTCTTTTGAGGTGTTTTTTCCAGGTATTGTATTTTATTTCTATGAGCAGTTCTGACAGCTCTTGTTAACAACACAGTTTGTGCTGGACAATTTTGTTTGTACTTCCAATTGCAGTAACAAACCTGTCTTTTGGAAAGTAATTTGTAACTTCCAAGGCAGGGACAAAATTGTTTTGCTTAATGTCTGTGTGGGTGTTACTTTAAAAAAGTGGAAGCAAATACTTTTCTGAAAGTAAGCATGTATTTACTGAATTTGTTTAAGGTTTCTTAGAGTGTTGGAATTTTTTTTTATTTGCTTTGTTGCATTAATCGGTAAATATAGCTAACAAACCTGCAAGGTTATTGTTTTGGCTACAAAAGTAAAATTGTAGAACTTTTCCTTAATGGAACTAAGCCACTTACTGAAATTAAGCAGTGTAAGCTTGTTGTTGACCAGAACACTTATATTTTGTTTAGTTTCAGGAAGCAGAGATAATCTTCAATTTCATTGATTTAAAAGAACAGCAGTGTAGGTCCACAGTTAACTCTGGATGTTGCCTTCGTTTGCTTTCCTGTGATCATCTGAACTTGGCTGGAGCAGGGCATCTGGCCATGGCAGGAGGAGGAATTAGGAACACAAAATGCCTTATAATGGGTTTTGCATTTGAAGAGAGATTGTTTGCTCTACTAAGCAAGCCTGTGGTTGGTCAGGAAGGATGTGCTTTATTTAACAGCATTTTCACCCTTAGTGAAGGGTAGAGAGAAAATATGATTAGAATTTAATAGTATGAATGTAGTAAGGTGGACTTCCACTACGTGTGTCCCTCTTCCTGTTTATATTTAACACAGGGCTTGAGCAATTTATTTGAAACAGATGCTGCGTGATCGCTGCTGAAGCACTTAAAGAAGGACTAAACATCGACCCTGTGATTTATTGCTTCTTTTCCATGCATTGTTTTTATGTCCTGTTCTTGTACGTAGTTTCAAGAGAGACTCCTCTGTTCAAACTGAAAGTTTCTTGTTGTACTCAAGATTTACTTTGCGGCAAATATCAGCAAGAGACGTGTCAGGGTTAGTTGTGGGGCAGAGGATGGAATTCTTAGAATATTTATTTTAGTCCAGCTTTGAATAACTGTTCTGTGCAGCAAGTTAGACCTTCCTTCACTTGCGTCTTATGGTCTGTCATGTGGTTTGGCAGACATGAAAGTTCTGCAGTTTTATTTCCCCCAAGGGTGTTGAGTTTTTGTTTGTGTTTTTAGTTTTTTCTTAGTTTTTGCCTCAGTGCTTTCTTTCTTGCTTTACTCCCCACGTGGCAGACTTGAGATTCTGGACATTTTAGCAGTCACAGGGAGAGTGCAGGCTAAGAATCAGTAAATTTTATGTAAGAAACTACAGATTAGTGGCTGGTGGTTTTTAATTTTTTTTTGTTTGACCATTAGTGCGGTTAACACAGACAATCTTTACTGAAAGTTTCATTGCTGCTTATGAGCAAATCAGAATTTAAATTAAAAAAATAAAGAAAGGAAAAACCAGCTATTTTTCCTAATGTGACTCAGGATTAATTGCTGTTTAGGGATGTGCGACTTGGGAGAAATGGGGTAGAAGAAATAAAGCATCACCCTTTCTTCAGAAGTGATCAGTGGAACTGGGACAACATTCGAGAGAGTAAGTAAATGAGGTTAAAAGTGCTATTTTATTCAGTATTTGCAATTGTAGAAATAAAAAAAACTTTTGGTGTGTATAAATTAAGTACTTTATATCGATCAAGAATCTTGCTCAAACACTCATGTTTTTTACTTGTACTATAAAATCTCATAGGAGGAAATGTTAATAAAGATGCATTTTTCTACTGGAGTTATCTTACCTTTATCCTGTTTTTAATGTAGACATTTTCATTTTAAACAATGGAATTGGATGTTTCAGAGTTTTATCTAAAAAGAATTCTTGTTAGGTTCTGTTTGTCTGGTTTTTTCTTCGAGGTGGGTTTTTTTGTTTACTTTCGTTTTTCTTTTAACTTCTGGTAGTTAAGACATTAGTTTGAAAGTGGTCTTGTTTTACTGCTTTTTATGTAAGGTACTGAGAACCTGATAGCTTTAGGTAAAAAAGCAAAGTATGTCAGTTCTCATAAGCTTGTCATGATTTCTAAAGTTATTTACTAAGAATTTTTAAAATGATGATTTTATTTAAAGTTCTGTTCTCAAGTGTGATTACCTGAGCAAATATATCTTGCATACTAGATGGTCTTTGCATTAGGCAACCACTACAAAAATAGCTTGCTCTAGAAAAAATTGTTCACAGTAATATTTCCAGATCTGCTGTCTGGTTAATACATATTTAAATCCAAGTTATTTAAGGACAACTTATAATACAGTCTTTTAACGCCAGAGAGATACCAGTATATAACAAGTGACTGAATGTTGGAGTGAAATGCATCTTTTTTCCCCTTTTCATAGCTGCTGCTCCTGTTGTTCCTGAGCTTAGCAGTGATATAGATAGCAGTAATTTTGATGACATTGAGGACGACAAGGGAGACGTGGAAACCTTTCCGATCCCCAAAGCCTTCGTGGGAAACCAACTGCCTTTCATAGGATTTACCTACTACAGAGATAATTTGTATGGGATACTTTAATATGCATTTTTAAAAACATACCTGTACATTATTATTACAGTCTTCCTTTTCTTTCTACTCTAAATACATAATTTATTCCGGGCATTACATTAGTTATGTCCAATATGTGAAGATACAAAATGCAAAGTTTGAGTAAAATAACTTGTTACTGTTTCAATTATTTCAATAACTGATTAAACAGTGTATTTTTATACGCACAAAATTATACAATATCTTAAAAAATCAACCGGGGTTAAAATTCTGAAAGATTTGTAATTTTTTTCCTAAAATGGCTTTTTATTAGTTATTTTAGAAGAAAGCTTACACAGCATAGTAACTTTCTAGAATTCATCTTGAATAATCAAGAAATATTAATTAAAAAATTACAAGCTGCTGTAGTTCTGGAAACATTCTGTTAAGGAGAGATTCAAATCAGAAAGATGCACTAACACCAAAATAAAACAAAAGCAGCCTAGGACAAATTGAGACTTGAGAGAATTGATTAAAATGGTAAGGTTGCCAGAGTTGTTGAAAACTTGAGTAAGAGTTGGAGGGATTTGTTTTTGTTTTTGACAGGTTGCTAAGTGACTCCTCTCAGTCTTGCAGAGAAAACGAATCTGTGCAATCTAGTAAAAATGAGGTTAGTGCCTTTTTTCCTTAGTATTAATGGGATGATTAACTAATTTTGTTAAGTCTGTTAAGAAAAGGCAAAGTCTAAAGTGTTTAAGTAGTTTTGTGGGGGCCCTTTTTTCTTTTAATGATCCTCAATAAAAATGCTATTTTCTGTTTACGTGACAGCAAAGAGGTAAATATGGTATCTCAATTATGAAAGGAATAAAAATATTCCTACATAATTTTATGTGGATGGTGAAGTATCTTAAATGTTTATTCACCAAATTGTTAGCAGTAACCAGTTGTATTTTAACACAGTTGTACTCAAGCGTTGAGGTGCTGTAGTATAAAGATAAATGAATACATATTTTTCTCAAATTTTTTTTGCATCCAGAATTCATTTGGAAAGCCAATGTGTGAGGCTCTGTTTCCTACCGACAGCATTACTCCTGTGAAGGTCCCACACTTGCATTAATGATTCATGACTGATCTATTCAGAGTTTGAAAAAGTAAATTATCACCTGCAGGGATAAAGGAATGTTTAAATCATACTCCAGTTGGAGCATATAGAACATGTTTATCCAGCTTTTGAAGATTGACAAATGAATTTAAATTTGCATGACAGGAAAAGCAATGGTATTTTCATATACTTACTTCATTATGTTAGTTAAACATTTGTATTATTCAAGTGTAGATAGTATATTGTTAACATTTCTTAAAACTTACAATTCCTTTTCAGAGTTTAAAAAATATGTAAAGGAAATGCATTATGTATTGATCAGATAAATTTAAATGCAAATGTTTATTAGACTCCACTTCCTTCCTGTCATTGATGAATAGATGAATAGTTTTAGACTTCACCTTTTAAATAGAAATGGTACTGCTGTTTAAAATACATATGGTCACATTCATGAGGATTGCTTTATGTTTTGTTAGTAAATGCAGATGGTAAAATTTTGCATTTCACTTCTGACAACTTATTTTATTTGTATTTTCTCAAGCAACAAATCTCCGGGTTTGATGTCCTTTTCAGTGTTCCTGTTGTGGAAATCTTCTAATTGTAACAATTATAAAATGTTTTGGAAAACCACATTTTTACATTTCGTGTTTGGGAGGTAGAGGAAGAGGAGGAAGGGAGGAAAATAAATGCATTTGAAAGCCTGAAATTGGGAGATTAATCCAAAATTTATTATTTATAATTTATTTCATGAATATTTGGGTACTGGATTCACAATTATTTTTTAAAAATATTTTAGTAATCAAAGCAAAGTGTTCATTAGCTTCCAGGGTGTAAGACTAAGAAATTCTTCTTTATCTGAGGTCACTGAACATGTTTAGCCATATTATCTGAATATTGTCCAATCTGGTCATGTACACCCCTTTTTTATTTTTTCATTTCATTTAGAAAATGCTATGCAAAAACATCTGCTCCAGTGGAAAGTCTCTGGCTACAGAGCACAGCAAAGGGCCGGTAACAATGTTTTTTGCCCATATAAATTTAATGACTCACAATCTGTGGCACATAATTCTGTGATGGTTCAATTCAGTTCAGCATGCAGCAAATTTAGTTGCTCTAAATCCATATATTTAAAATGATCAGAATTAATACCTTGTAAAGATGTAACCTTCTAGTGATGGTTTTAAAATAATATACTGGAAGACTGAATTAATTTTCCTCACTTTCCCTTATTTTATTATTTAACTGAATTGCATTTGTTTTCTGTGAAAGCATTTTTATATATGGGCCATGCTTTTTTGACATTTTACACAGTTTCAGAAAAAATTAAGCAAGCTAGAAGAACAGCTCAGTAATGAATTACAAGCCAAAGATGAACTAGAACAGAAGTACAGGTGAGAATGTTTCAACATGTTTGGTATGTTTATAAAGATGTTCTATTAGACCTTTTGTTTTTGAATGCTGAAAAGCATTTTAATCCACTTTGGGGATTCCCAACGCTGCAAGCAGACCTCACTGTAAGCTGCTGGCTTGATTCTTGCTACTCCTCTGACTACTGGGGTGGGTTTTAGGAGGTTTATAGAGGGGTTTTTTTTTTTGCTTTAACTCCCTATAAAAATCACACTGTTTAGTGATTACACCAGTCCTTGAGATTTCCTATTATTGCTTAAAAGAGAATATCTTGCATAAAATTAATGAGACAAAAGCACCTTACATAAAATTAGTGAAACACATCCAAACATTCTAATTTCTGTATTATCAGCAGGGTTTAAAATTATTTTTCAAATTTGTTCAGGTCTACAAGTGTTCGTTTAGAGAAGATAGCGAAAGAGCTCGATGAAGAGGTAAGACCATAGATTTCTTACTGGAATTAGAACTTTGACATTTGTGCACGGACTTTTTCCTTTAGTAACAGCAAATTGCTTTGGAGTAGCTGTATATTTTATGGCAAATAACACCAGTTGATTTCTTGGTATTCACAAGCATGAAATTGTGGTCACTGCTAAAATATTTCCATTATGATTTCTGCACTGTTACTGCACATTTCTTTCCAAAACAATTTTTTTACTGTATTTTTAGTGGGCAGACAGCATGACATAAATATCCCATACAGATTTTAAAAACTGAAGGTGTGAGAGTAGTGTTTCCAGAGGAGGAAGGCCATGCTTTGCATTGTTTGATGTTAGTAAAAGGACCCTATTTCTTGCCCAGCTTTGCACCTTACTGCTTCTACAAATTTGGATGTGACTGTATACAACTTAAAGTATGGCTCATGCAGGTGCATGTCAAGACCATACCTTTACAGGTGTGTTTCTCTGCTCCCAGAGTGACTGCTTAGGCAGGTCTACCAGGTTTGTCAAATCCAGATGATCAAACAGTATTTAAATTGCAAAGCTCCTGGCCATAGACATCTTGGGCTGGATTTGACCACGTGTTCTGATATGTTGTATTTGCAGCAGGCAGATAGACTGGCTTCCTCCATTACAGACTAAACTGAGTGCATGAGCTGTGTTTTTATCTTATAAGAATACCACTCCTGTGTGTGTAATTAGTGGTGTATTTTTTTAAATATATCCAGATAACTTCAAGGAAGAATGTAGAGTCTGCAGTCAGGCAGTTAGAGAGAGAGAAGGCTCTTCTTCAGCATAAGAATACAGAATACCAGAGGAAGGCAGAACATGAAGCGGATAAGAAACGCAATTTGGAAAATGAGGGTATGTTGAACCGTGCTTGAAGGTTCCATTTTGATGTGGGTTTTTAATGCTTAAAATAAATGAATTATAGTTCAAATTGAAGCGTTTTTGTGGCACTGATTAATAATGTTGAATTGTTTTTGTTGCAGTTAACAGTTTGAAAGACCAACTTGAAGATTTAAAAAAGAGGAATCAGAACTCTCAAATATCCAATGAAAAAATCAATCAACTACAAAGACAGGTATGCCAGCTTTATATACATTTATTTTAAAATAATCACTGCTTGAAGTACAGATTTTTGTAACAGTGGAGGAATTCGAAATGTGTTATTGGATTTTAAAAGCTGTTCTTGTTAGGTTTTGCTGTTCAAAAGTAATCTTAAAATATACTTAATCCATAAAACCTAGTATTCTGTAGTAGAAATAGTGGGGTTGATATTTTAATTGTTTCTGAAGTATGTTTTTATCAATCTTAGTTGGATGAAGCCAATTCTTTGCTGCGGTCAGAGTCTGATACTGCAGCCAGGTTAAGGAAGAACCAGACAGAAAGCACAAAGCAAATCCAGCAGCTGGAAATTAATAATAGAGAACTACAAGATAAGAACTGCCTGCTGGAGAATGCAAAACTCAAACTGGAGAAGGAGTATCTCAACCTTCAGTCAGCTCTAGAATCAGAAAGGAGAGATCGAAGTCATGGATCAGAGATTATCAGTGATTTACAAGGTATTTCTGCAAATCTTCTGAAGTTAAGATTGCTTCTTGTTTCTGGTTTGGGTGGTGTTATTTGAGTTTCAGACTGTGACTAGATAAGTGTGCTGTTTTATAAAATGTTATATAATTGTGGACAGCATTTAAAAAAAAGTATGGTAACATTAATAAAACATTATTGGTAACTTTTAGGATCACCCCAAAGGAGACATTCTTAATAATCAGAATTGGAAGCTGTTACATTTCAAAAATGTTACCTCTAAACAGATAAAATACAGTCTTGTTTTCACACACTGACCAGCCTCGTTGATGTTTTGGTAATTTTTAGGTCGAATATCCAGCCTTGAAGAAGAAGTGAAAAATGGAAAGAGTGCGTTAGCCAAACTGGAAATGGAGAAAAGACAATTGCAGGAAAAGCTCACAGATTTAGAAAAGGTGACAGCACTGCTAAATACACATTGGTGTTACATTGTTATGGAACTTTTGAATTTGTACTTTTATTGCTTGAGACACTGCAACCAAACCTATACAAAAAATAAACCTTGTTTTCAGCTTTTTTTTTCCAGTTTGAGAAGTGGGAAAAAAAAGACATGATTTTCCATACAATCATGATATATTTTACTTCTAAAGTACTTAAGTACCTAATTATGTACTCTGGTGCGTACCTTAACAGTACAGTAGCTTCATTTAATTTCATATGTGGAGTTTTTTTAAACTCTCATTATTGCCAAAAATAAAAGAGCCTCTGCTAATAGGATTTTTAAACAAATTTGTTACTGAAACGAAAGGCTTGAAAAATTTCTTGATTAAACTTAATCTCTCAGCTGCTCTTACTACAGAATGTTGGTTGTTAAGGCAGTAATTGTTTGCAACTGGGAATGTTGTTGTACATTTTTAGAGCACTTTGGCATTCACAAAAATACATTTATGGAAATGAGTTCTCAGTTCCTTAGCATGAGCTCTCTCTTCTAATCCAAGCATCCTTCCAAGCAGCGTGTTACTGTTGTTCAAAATTCTGCCACTAACCTAATATATTTAATGTTTTATTTCAATGTTATTTTTTTCTTTAACAGGAAAAGAGCAACATGGAAATAGATATGACATATAAATTTAAAGTTATGCAGCAGAACCTTGAACAAGAAGAAGCTGAGCATAAAGCCACAAAAGCACGCTTAGCAGACAAAAATAAGATCTATGAGTCTATAGAGGAAGCAAAATCTGAGGCTATGAAAGGTATGTATTTGGCATCCCATATGGACTTAGGTGTCAATTATACAAAATAGGTAATATAATTTTTCACTGTGCATATTCTGATGCATCTCATGATAACTGAAATATCTTGAAGAGAGGGATAATTACCAAAAACATCCATAAGATGGCTCTTTTGAATTAAATGGCTTATGTTTATTGCAGCTACTTAAAAAACTACCTGCAGATCCTATCCTTCCAATTTCAGAGCATTCACAAAAATGTTGAGCATGCAGATCTTCAAAAGAAGCAAAAATGATTCAGTAAGAATGGCTGGGTCACTTGGCATATCAAGTTCCCAAACAGCTTCAGCTCCTTGATTTTATGTTGTCACAGTCAGAGCACAGTAGATTGAAATGTTTTATTTTAAAAATTCCACCTGTTTTGTTCATCTCAGAGGTGTTGCAGATAAACTGGAGGTTATCTAGAAGCTCACAAGTAGGACATAGCTCTGTCAGAAATGCTTGAAAAAGCATCCTTTGGGTGTGTATCTACTGTGAAAATTTTAATTGATCACTTTTAAGTGGTCTTTTTCTTCAGTTTTAAAAGGAGAAACATGGCTTATTGTTAGTACAGGGTAGACATCCTCTTCCCTTTAGCCTCCAAACTTTGCTGGTTTACACTTCACTTATGTCTTATATCTTTTACTTCACAGAAATGGAAAAGAAACTTTTGGAAGAGAGAGCTCTCAAGCAGAAAGTAGAAAATCGGCTGTTGGAAGCTGAGAAGCAGCGCTCCATGTTGGACTGTGATCTCAAACAATCACAACAGAAAATAAATGAGCTCCTTCGCCAAAAGGATATACTAAGTGAAGATGTAAGGAACACTGACAAAAGGAGTCTTGAGTCAAACCTTGTTTTCAATGTTCTCATATTTTTCCTGTTATAGCTTTATTTAGAAAAATTTGTGAATGAAAATGGCAACAAAGTTTTCCTTCTCTGCCTTAGAAACTTTAAAAAGTCTACTTCATGGAATGTGGTGTCATTTTTCTGAAATATTTCAGCATTATTCATGTGAAAAGGTTTGTCCTCTCTAGTGGTAAATGTTGTGAGACTGACATGGAAAAACTAGGTAATTTAACGTCTGCTAATGCCTTTATTCAGGAAGCAGCTCTGATTTGCCAAAAGATGAAAAGGAAGTCAGTTAGACACTGTTTAAATGTTGTTTTCCTGTGTAGATCTGTAAAATTCACAGGTTTCTGCTTCTTTTTCAGGTGAAAAACTTGACATTAAAAATAGAGCAAGAAACACAAAAGCGCTGTCTCACTCAAAATGACCTCAAGATGCAAACACAGCAGGTCAACACCTTGAAAATGTCGGAGAAGCAGTTAAAACAGGAGAATAACCACCTTCAGGAAATCAAATTAAGTCTGGAAAAACAAAACAATGAACTGCGCAAGTATGCAAGTTGTTCTGTATGTTTTTAATCATGTTACTGATTTGAAATACTTTTAGAACAAAAATTGTGAGCAAAAATATTTTTTAAAAACTGCTGGAAAGAATATGCTATTCTACAGTGCAAAACTTAATTTTTCTTTAAAATAATTTACAGTGACTGTAACTGAGACTTGCCCTAGTGATTCAGCAATGTATAGTTTTGTATTAAAAGATGTTTGTTGTACTGAAAATCTTAGATATGAGATTAAATATGAGTTTGAAATATTAAACAGCTTAAATACAAGTCTGAAAACTTCAGAGAAATTTATTTAACTGAAGCTCTAGGTGGTTTTTTTAAACGAGGTAGGGCTTCAGTGAAGAGGAAAGTTAGTGGAATTAT
Source organism: Hylia prasina (assembly GCA_013397195.1). Lineage (NCBI taxonomy): Eukaryota > Metazoa > Chordata > Aves > Passeriformes > Sylviidae > Hylia > Hylia prasina. The sequence goes on from VYXD01010223.1 coordinate 76,916, forward strand.
TAGTCTAGGAGAACTTATCGGATTTGGAAATGAATACTGCTACAGAGCTACGAAGCATAACCATTGGAAATATCTAGTACTACAGATCTTTAAACACATCTGTTGGACCTTCACATAGGAATGTCAGTAGTTCTTCAAGGTCTTACAAGTAGTATTTGCACCTGATAGTAAGTAAGGAAAGAAACTTTTTTTTTTTTACATAAAGAAGTTCCTTGTGAATGAAAAGACCAGATTACTACACGTATTGAATGAATCTCAATCCTAGCTCCTTTATGACTCTGGATGTTTTGTCTCCCTGTGCTTTGCCTTTCTGTCAGCAAGATGTAGTTAGTCATGTAGAAGGTGGCCATGATGTGGAACACTGGCAGTTGTTTTTTCTGCTACATTTCTGTTGTTATGGACCTGACTGTTGTTTAAGTAACAGATAAATTCAAGAAAATATCCATGTCAAGGAATACAGACATTCACAGACTGTGCTCTAGCAAACAAGAGACCTAAAACAATCAGTCAGATCAGTGACATTTTACATGGAAATAAGATTCTGTTGGTGGTTTTTTACTTTATTAGTGTCTCTTACTGGTTAAACTTTGTGACATTGTTGTAGTTGGTGTGTTAGCAGTATTAAACTGACTTGTTATTAGTGTACTACTCTCAGCTGTACAAGTGAAAAAGCTCCCAGAGGGAGCTTCAGGTTTAATAATTGATGATACTTGGGTCAAGAAATTGCTGGAGATCTCAAGAATGTGAATGCTGTCTTTTCTGTTTACTGCTCTGGAATGTCTTCGTATTTCTAAAGCGTGTTCTTCCTTTCTAGGGAACGGCAAGATGCAGATGGACAAATGAAAGAGCTTCAAGACCAGCTCGAAGCTGAACAATATTTCTCAGTATGTTTTATGCTGCTTTATTTTTATATTAATCTATTTACTGAGTACATTAGCTTTTTTTCTTTCCCCCTCAGCCATCAGACATTTCACATCTCTAACCCAAAGCTACTCGATTTTCTTGTGGCTGCCTCCAGTGTTGTCTGCTGCCTTGATCCTGATCACTGAGCAGCACAAAAGAGCTCATGTTGCGAAATGTCCCAGCTTTGTAGGGGAGTTCAGAGGGAGGAGTCAAGCAGCTCATTTTTCCACCATGTGAATAATTTTCTGCATGTTTCAAGCCTTTTGCGTTCAGCATCTCTTCCATGCTGTATGGTAGAGAAGAGTTGTATTCTCACATGGTGTGACAAAACATGTGCATCTGCAGCTCAGAAGGAAACTTTGTATTACGACCAAACTTGGTAGTGATCTGTTGGGAGTTTTTCATTCATTGTAGTAAGGTACACCAGAATAAATAACTAGCATACTTAAAAATCATCACTGGCATGTGGAGGTTAATTTTTATTAGCAGTACACAGCCAGTCGCACTGCAGGAGATGCAAAAAGGCTTTTTTCTATATTAATTAAGATTTCCTTGTGGATTTAGGTCAGTGAGGAGAGGGGTTACCTGAAATTTTATAGATGAAAATGTTACACACATTAAAGGAAAGAAAGGGAGAACTGAGGTCAGTTGACTGGTATAGATGGGCAAGAGAGAGATGTAGATGGGCAATCTGTCTTGAAATCCCTGCAGTAAGTACACTTAGAGTCATCTCTCACTTGACCTGTAGTCAGTCATTTGAATGGACAGACCAATATAATGTTTCTTTCATTTTCTTCAGAGTTCTAGATTTATACTAATTCCATGAAATTTTGAATTTCAAATTATTTTCTAATTGGTTTTTCCCTTATTCCTGTATTTCTTATTTTTCTTTAACTGTCATGTTGGTTTCATGGATATGTATGATTAGAATCTAAACTCCACGTGCGTAATTACATCAAAGATTTAAAATAGTAGAGAAAAAGAACTTAATTATTTTCTCTGCTTCTGATACTTCTGATTTTGTACAAAATAGTGATTTTCACATTTAGAGTATCTTTACTGTTAACAGTATGTATACAAACATGGAAAATTTATATCCTACATCTACCCATTCATAAATATACAAGCTAAAAAAGGAACAACAATTAAGTAGAATGACCAAAACACATTTGTGAATGATGATGACATTTAGATAAATTTAGAGATGGCATTGCACAATTATACTCCAGTTAGTGTGATTAAGGAACTGCATACCATATCAACTTTTATATTTTTTGTGGACCTTCAAGAGTATAGAAACCACATAATTTTCTTTCCAACTTTAAATTCTAGACTCTCTATAAGACACAAGTTCGAGAACTTAAAGAAGAATGTGAGGAAAAGACCAAAATTTGTAAAGAAATGCAGCAAAAGATACAAGAGTTACAGGATGAGAGGTACGTTTTGCTAGTTGGACTACTAATAGTAATAAAAGATCAGGATGGCTTTTTGTTGTTTTCTTTCTTCCCCTCCCTAACCTAACCGTAACCTAAACGCTAAGTTTTAACTTTAAAATTAGATCTAAACTAACATAAAAGTTACCTTTTCATTTTAAAATTAGTTAAAATTAAACTACTTTTAAACTTAAAAGTATATATCAATAATTTGCAGAGATTCCTTGGCTGCTCAGCTAGAGATTACTTTGACAAAAGCAGATTCAGAACAACTTGCCCGTTCCATTGCTGAGGAACAGTACTCTGATTTGGAAAAAGAGAAGATTATGAAAGAGCTGGAGATTAAAGAGATGATGGCGAGGCATAAACAGGAACTTACTGAGAAAGATGCCACCATCGCCTCGGTGAGTTACATGATCTGTAATTCTGGTAGAGGTAGTACATGAGCTTTATTTGCAGTTTGAGTTATCCGTTGCTCTTTAGCAGATTTAGAGATATACAAGTATATTCAATGTTTTAAAAACATTGATTTCTTATGATTGAAATTCAAGAACCTCTTTCCATGTTTCTTCCATGCATTTCTCTGACTATTCTTTCTCCTGTGCCCCTATCCCTCTTACAGCAAGTGCTCTTATCCTTATCCTGGTCTCACTCTGCAGCATTTCCTTCTGTCCTGTAATGCTTATTCGTTTGCCAAATGAGTGTTGTTACATGGTCACATGTCCTTTTATTTTTTTAGTTGGAGGAAGCAAATAGGACACTAACTAGTGATGTGGCTAACCTTGCCAATGAGAAAGAAGAACTAAACAATAAACTGAAGGAAGCACAGGAACGTAAGTAATCTCTAAACCAAATGTGATTTAAATTGAAACTATGTTTGTTCTTTAATACTTCTATATTCATTTGTAATGAGTTGTCATATATTTTCTTTTAATTACCTTGCTACAGAAATTACAAAGCTAAAAGAAGAAGAAGCAAATGTAGGAAATATTAAAGCACAATTTGAGAAACAGTTGTTGAATGAAAGAACGTTAAAAACCCAGGTAAGCAAATATATTCAAATGCATATAGACACAGTGTTCATGAATCAAATAATTTTTAATAGAATACCTTCCATTATAAACTACAGATATGTACTAGTAAGGCTTTATTTGTTTTTGCTCTGAAAGAAAATACATTGGTTTTTTTCTTCCTTCTACTTTCAGTGTAGTGAAACTGGATCCTTATGATTCATAATAGAGGAACTTCTAATCCAGATGTATTCCTCCAGCAAAAGCTTTGATTTCTGTCAAATGATTTGATATGTTACTGGTTTCAGTCTTGATTTATATTCCTCTACAAGTTCTAGAAATAAGTGTATTTCTGATTTTAATCTAGATTGTTTTTTAGAACAAGTGGTATTTTAATACAAAGACATATTTGAGTCTGCTAGTGAAAATGGAAGGGATTATCTGAATGCGTGAAAGTGCTCACATAGCTAATGCTTGCTTCAAGTAAAAATGGCATCATTACCTTCTTTTATATTTTGTGTAATAAGTTGAATTAAAGCAAGCTTGTAGTACTGGATTGCAGAGATCTTTATAGTTAGAAGTGCCTGGTTATAGACAGAGAGAAGACTTTATTTCTTCACAGCATAACTTTATGTATTTATTAATGTGGTTTTTTGTCTCTTTTTTCTCTCCCATGGGAAGGCTGTGAATAAATTGGCTGAAATCATGAATCGGAAGGGTCCAGTCAAACGTGGAGCTGACACTGATGTACGGCGGAAGGAAAAGGAAAATAGGAAGCTGCATATGGAGCTGAAGTCTGAACGAGAAAAGTTAACCCAGATGATGATCAAATATCAGAAGGAAATAAATGAAATGCAGGCAGTAAGATTATTTTGTAAATATAAACATTGCAGTATTTTCTGTAAAATCATATTATTGATACAGACTTTACAGTAGCATATCCAGTCTCTATTTCTGAATTTTCCCAACCAAAAGAAATACACAGAATGTATATTGAGATTGGCTACAAATTCTGCATAATTCTCTCTGAGTAACCAAATATCGTAATAATAGGAAATCTTGCAATTTATCTCTGCAGCAAATAGCAGAAGAGAGTCAGATACGGATTGAACTGCAGATGACTCTAGACAGCAAAGACAGTGACATTGAACAGCTTCGTTCCCAGCTGCAGTCACTGCACATTGGGCTGGACAACAGTAGCATAGGCAGTGGACCTGGAGAGGCTGAGGCAGATGATGGATTCCCTGGTATGTTAATTTTATTAATATTTCTGCATTAACTGGGTTTATACCAGTGTTTTTTCCATAGAATTGGAGTATTAAATTGATAGTCTGATGATTCTGTGATTTTCGTCTTGATCTATTTCTACCATCTTATCAATCCATTGATAGTGATCACTTGTTCACCTCACTAAATCTGTCTGTAGTAATCCTTCACCTTACATTTATTTAAAGAATTTTTTTAAAATTCTATTGTGTTCCATTAGAACTAAATATTTTTTTCACTTTATTTTGGTGATTACTTTGCAATTACTGTGTGTTTGTGATGAAATGTAAAACTAATACTCTCTTAGAGATTCTATTTTGACTTCTTTTCTACTTTTCCTCCTTTATGCTTTATGTTTAGTCCATATCACTCAATCCCACACTATGGAATCCATGTCCTTTACCTATCAGCACTCTTCTACCTCTGTCAGTATTGCCACTAAGCCTTCCAGTTCTCGCATGCTTCTTGATTCCGATTCTGACTCAGAGGAAGAGCCTTTGTCTTGTTCCCACAGCCCTACAGAAGTTGATAGCACAGGTGACATCCCTGAGAACCGTTTGGTTTTGTTCTTATTGTGTCATTTTCTGTGTTTCACAACTAACACTAGTAATACATAATTAAAGAAGCATAAACCAAATCTGGCAGATAACATGCTGCAGCAGCAGTAAACATTGCCATCAAAGACATGAGAAAGTTTGCATGAACAAATAACTGGCCTGTTTTCTCTAAATGTTTGCAAATGCATGCTGACAGTTACAAACCCACCATTTTTATTGAGACATTGAATAAATGAGCCTTATGGCTTGTTTTCAAGATAGCCTCTAAAAGTATCTGCAGCTCTCTGTATGACCCTAAGGTGCTGGATACCAAAAAGTCAAATCTTTATGTTAAAGTGAAGTGTGGAAACACCTAACTCCTCACATCTAAACATACATGATTTTCTTGTTGAAATTCATTGTCCTGAATACATTGTTTTTTCTTAAAATTATATTATGAGTGAGAAGGCCCTATTTTACTAATTCTGTATTCATTTTATATGACTACACATACACCTTTTTAACAAAGCTTCTGTTTAGTGTTAATGTTAGAGGTGGGTTTTTCTATTGCATTCAGTTTCTGTGTTTCACATGAGGTTCCTTTAAAGTGTGAATACCTTTCCACTGAAGGTAGAACCTCTTTTGGTATTTTGACATTACTTCATCAAACTAGAGTAAAAAATAATGCATTTCTTCTGTTTTCCTCATTTTTTGTTTTTGCTTTAAAGTTTCTAATGAAAGAAAACCTACATACATTCTTATTTTTTTCCTTGTTAGCTGCTGTTGTGGTATGTGCATGGATTTGCTTTGTTCTAAAGTAAAAACATAGCTAAACTGGGATTTTTTGCTGACATAATAACAAAAAATTTGAGGTAGCATAGCATCTTCTGTTGTTTCTCCCCTCCTAGTGTTTATAAGCAAGTACTGTGAGAAGTTTGGAATATTCTGCCCTTTTTCTGATCTGTTAGTATTGAATGGACACCAGAAGTGAAAAAGTATAATCAGAAGCTCTCATTTTGTCCAATTTAATCTGTATTACAGCTTACAGAGCAAAATAGAAAAATCATTTTAGGAAATAGGAGAAACATGCATATTTTTTTGCTCTACATGTGCTTCCTGGATATGGAGTAGATTTTTTTGCATCAACATTATGCTTGCTGCACTTTCTTTGAGGTGTAGTTGAAGGTGGCAGATGTGAGGCAAAACATGTTACAGAACTGTTTCATGCACTTGATATGTGTATTAAAATAGGTCATCAACAGCAATGCTGGTAGGGCAACAAACATTGAAGACAGTGTATATCTGTGTGTCTTGCTTTGAGTCTCTCTAGAAACAGAAAGAAATCTATGAATATCTAGTAATTATTTGTTACACTGTGTTAAACATAGGCAGGAACCTGCAAATGCCCTCTGATGAGAAGGAAAATAGTTCTTGTAATTTTGGAGTATGTTTCTGCTTGTTTCATGGTTTTGTGTTTATTATTGCTTTACACTTCACTGTTTTTGACCTGGAGGTTCCTCAGCAGCAGTAATCTGCTAGGGTAGGAAACTCATCAGAAAAATATTCTTGCAATTAAGTAGTTCCCCTTAATAAAACATAGAGGGAAGAAACACTTGTGTTAAGTGCAGCTACAAAAATAGGGTCAAAGGGTATGTGATCCTATGTTTTACCAAGCACTGGGAAAGTGTGACCCTGTTGAGCTTTTGGTGACTACTGAAATGTGTGTGTCAAACAACAGCTGAGCTCTCAATACTCTTGATAAATCAAATCTGACAAAGTGTCAGTGTAAAATAAAATACTGCAAGTGTGTGAAAGGGCAGTTAAATTCAGGCAAGGCCTAAGGGTTTGCCAAAAATTACTTATTTGGATTAGAAAACCTAGGAGATACAGGCAGAATTAGAGAAAAGAAAAATTTACAGACCAAAAAGTATGAATTAGAATACTAAACTGACATCCTCCCCAGCATATCGGGTATAGGTTATCTGTGGCAGTAATTTGCCCTTTTTTGGTCTTGCATTGGATGCTGTGTGTTCTGTACTAGCATCTTTAGTGCTGTTGTAAAAGGTAAAGGTCAATAGACATAAGGCTTTTAAGACTTGAAAAAATTACTAAAGGGAATGTGTGTGCTATAATTGCAAGTTTGTTCTTCCTATTCTTCCTCGTGTCTACTACTTCTCTGTGATTGCATTGCTGGTTATTGGCTGTATTCAGGGGTACATTATGTAATGTATTCCTGAACATTCACCATGGTAAACTTCGCAAGATCTCGTGCTGTGAAATAGTTCATCTTCTCATGTCTGCTCTCTTGCTTTAGTTTTGATGTTCAATAACTTTTAAAATGCACAGCAGTCTCAAAACTAATGTTTTGTCTGTTCTTTAATACATAAATCTTTTTCAGAATCAAGATTGGAAGGCTGGCTATCAATGCCTGTTAGAAATAACACTAAAAAATTTGGATGGGTTAAAAAGGTAACAAAATCATATTTATGATTTTCTTTCATGCATAGGTTCAACTTTAAACTTACTGTAGGTTTTCAGCACTTCAGTTTTTCTTTGATATGTGTTCTCTCATTACTTAAATCTATAAAATATGTTAGCTGGTATAGAGGAACAGCTTAAGACAATTGTGATAGTTTAAGGCAGCTAATGAGAACAGATCATTCACGATCTTGAAATGTTTATACATGCCATAAGCATTCCCAGCAGTATTACACAGCTGGAATTAGGCAGAGTCTGGAAACAAGCTCTTGCTCTTGACAATTTCTTTATTTAGGGGATAAGACTAAAACCTACTCCTCCTGCCTTGTGCAGCCTTCATTTGTTTACTGCTTCTCAGTAACCTCTTTGATAAGTCTTTGTCCAAAATGTAACACACACATTTTCACACAAATTTTCTTACTGCTGTCATACAGTTAATTCTAGGCAAAATTCTGGAAGTAGGACATCTTTTAGGTAGTTAGCATTTTAGTGAACACTAAAAACACTTCTGGTTACACTTCTGGAAAGTATAGCAGTAATCATTTTAAGTATGATCCTTATTAGTTGTGACCTGCACAAATGAAATAGGCAGATTAAGACAATTACTCTGTCTACCAGTCCAAGTGAAAATTAAATCAATAAAATAGAAAGGAAAAGCTTATATCCTACTTTCTTCCCGACTTTCATTTTTGTTTCTTCATAGATAATTAAATATGTTTAAAAATCAGTTAGTCTGATCATATAACTTGATTTATCAGGTAATCAGAGTTTTGTTTATTATGCAATTAATTCCTTGGCATGGACTTAGTATACAGTACTACCATTGTCCACTTAGGTACCATTTAATCAAATTATAGAAAAATATTGCTACAACGTATGTGATAGATAATTGCTGTGACATATTTGACATCTGTGATGAGCTAGATTAAAACAGGTTTTTATCCTTTTGTCTCCTAACAGTATGTAATTGTGAGCAGCAAGAAGATCCTGTTCTATGACAGTGAACAAGATAAAGAACAATCTAATCCCCATATGGTATTGGATATAGAGTAAGTATTGCCATGTGTGATTCCTTCTTCCAATTTGTAGGTGAACTCTGTTGGAAAGACCTGTGACCAAAGGGCCTTTTGAGGTCCAGTCTGGGAGCACAATATCACATGGGACTTATTTTAATCTGAATGATAGAGCTGGACCCTTGGGTACCCACTGTGGTGAAGAGTGGGGTTTGCTGTAGGCACTGGTGCAGGAAGGGCAGTGTGTGCCCAGACTGATCCAGGGAGCTGCACTGAGCCCTGGTGTAACTGAACTGCCCCCACTAGCTCACCCAGACCTTCTTAACACACACTTGGGAGCAAAACATGTGAAGAAAACTGTAGCAGAGTGGATACCATTTTCAGTGTTCGTGTATTTTCTCTTACAACATGGCCTTACAGGTGGGTTATATAGTTAATTTATTTTCTTAATAAATGCAGCAGGTGGCTATTCAGAGCATGGGGACAGGATTGTGCTAGAAAGGTGCCAGCCTTTAAAGTCACATGATGATGGTTTCTCAGTGCTTCTGCAAATATAGCTGGGTGCTTGTGACTTCTTTTTATTTAGGGTTTTTGGGAGTTCATGTGCAGGGTTGAAAGACAGGGCTTTACCAAGTGATTAGAAATCTGTATAAATTTGACAAATCTTTAATGGCTCTAAATCTTAATATGGTATCTTGTATCCTAACTTAATTTGTCTCATTTATCACTGTGATAACATTAATTTTTGTCCTTATTGAAACAATTTCCTATAGCAAACTCTTCCATGTCCGACCAGTCACTCAGACTGATGTGTACAGAGCAGATTCCAAGGAAATTCCTAGGATATTCCAGGTACTCATTAATAAATTAATGTCTTAGTGTAACAGACATGGCATTTCAGATATTGTCAAAAATATTGTCTAATGAAACATTTACTAAAAATCATTGATAAATGGTTCCTAGTATACTGCTTCAGTCTTTGTACTTAGATAATGACTCTGAATTTATATTTATCATCTAGGAGTACTGAGACTATTTTGCTTTCATTCTAGATCCTATATGCTAATGAAGGAGAGAGCAAAAAGGAACAGGAATTTCCTGTGGAGCCCATGGGAGAGAAGTCAAATTACATTTGTCACAAAGGACATGAGTTTATACCTACTCTTTACCACTTCCCAACTAATTGTGAAGCTTGTATGAAGCCACTGTGGCACATGTTTAAACCTCCTCCTGCTCTGGAATGTCGCCGCTGCCATATCAAATGTCACAAAGATCACATGGATAAAAAAGAAGAGATTATAGCGCCTTGCAAAGGTAAATAGCAAGTATTTGAATATGCAGATAGTGCTGGAATCACAAGGCATTCTAATAGATCAGAGGATTCTAGTAATGGTCTGACACCAACTAAACATAAAGGTTGGTTTGTCTTTTATTGGTACTTGGTCATCAGCTCCTTTCCAAGGGTGTCTCCATGGGGGTCACTCTGCTTTGAGTTCATGGCCCATGGCTGTGGTGTGCATATACCTGTTGTCTTGTCATCCTCGTGCAGCAGAGTGGTTGTAAAGTGTTCACACTGTGTGTTGTGCTCTGCTGTGGGAACAACAGTGCTATGGAAGGGGTTACATTTGATGAAGGTTGCTCCTCATGACTCAGCATTATATAATTTCTTAGTCTCAGTCACACCTCTTTGTTTTTACCCATATTTTCTTCCACGTGAATGTTTATCTTCTCCAGTACTAAGTTGTTACTCTCTAAGTGTAAGAGGCAGCACTGTCAGCAGCCAGCGAACCTACAGGTTCATTTTGCTTTTGACCTCTCTGCTGATTTCTCTGCATCGAGTATGAGAATATACTAATCTGCCAGCTAATTTTTGATGTGGAGCTGTGTTTAGAATAATAACAATATTCATCGTTATTTTTTAAATCTTACGACAGTGTACTATGATATTTCTACGGCGAAGAATCTACTACTGTTAGCTAATTCTACAGAAGAACAGCAAAAATGGGTGAGCCGACTGGTGAAAAAAATACCCAAGAAGCCTCCAGCACCAGACCCCTTTGCTCGATCTTCTCCCAGAACTTCCATGAAGGTACAGCCAAACCAGTCCATCAGACGACCAAGTCGACAGCTTCCTCCAAACAAACCAAGGTGACACAAGAGCTGCTATTTAATTTATTGTTCTAAATGTTTTACTACAATTGGTTTCAATTCCTTATTTAGGGTAGAAGGACGCATGTTAATGTCTCATGATTCCTAAAAGAATAGTCTTACCAGATTCTTCTGATTTGGTAGAAATTGTCCATACAAAAATCATTCATTTACTACTGGAACACTTCTAAGGAGCAGAATCCTATGTGCTGTGCTGTGGAAGTTGGTAGCACTCTGAAGGTAGGATTTTATATGATTGCACAGTGCAGAGTTTCTGGGTTTTTTCCAGTTTGCTTTGTTCATCACCTGCTGTACTAGCTTATATTTGCTTCTGTCAGTTGCCAGTGCTGGCAGCCTGTGAAAAGGTTGGAATATTGCAGTATTCCAGTTTAGCAAAGGCTTAAGATTTTTCCCCAGAGAGATAATTGGGCAGTGCCTAGATACGATTGCTTTCCTTTTTTCTGTGCCCAGACTGGCACCAGTATCTCAGCAGGCTGGGTGAGTGGCCAGAGTTACAGTGGGGAATGCAGGGAAGCTCACTCGTGCTGTGATGCTGCTATTACCACAAAGCATCCTTATGCTATGAAGCATTAGATCTTAATCAGATACTGGTATTTTAAAGCATAGTGGAAGGACTTAAAGTAATTTAATCTCACTTGCCTCCAAACCTTCATACAGTCTATTTTTGGTGATTTAATTTACACATTTGAAAGACAATCAGACCTCATAATTTGGATTTCAAATTAATAGATTTATTATAATCATGAAGGAAAAATGCTTTTAAATCACTTTTTAGGGACCAATTACTGAAGAGTTTCTTTGTGCAAAAATAACCAAAATATCAGTGATAGGACTGAAAACATGAATCAGGAAAACATTCATTACAATTTGGGGGACAAGTTGATTACTTTTCTTCTGCATACTGTTTACAGTCTAACTTAGTGGTGTTACTCTGTTTCTTGCTCTTAAAATATAAAGGTATATTAAAAATTCTGATTTTTTTTTCAATAGCTATTCCTAGGTGTTCTGCAAATAATTCTTCTGCTTCCAATACCCTTTTTTCAGTCTTGAAATTTTGTACAAAATGCTTTCATAGCACAGTATTTACCATTCTATACTGGTGGGAAAAGGAGGAGGATGAGTATTCTTGTGTGTAAAGCATGTAATTCTTCAGTTTAAGTCTTGAAGTTAGCCTCACAAATGTACCTAACAGATGAAAAGTGTAGTTCTGTGAGGTCATGTCACCTATTGCCAGACTAATGCAGGTCTGTCAAACCAGTGGAAATGTGTATGGATTTAAACACCTTTAATTAGAAACCACATACTCATAAATAACGGTAATTGCTATGGCAAATTTATATCTCACTGTTGCTTCTGTGAGGCTTTTGTGCCAGGGTTTACCATATGAAATAATTAAGTTTCTTTTATGAAGTTTATTAGAAATGCAGATGCAGTTGCCAGTTCAATCTAGGGACTGAGCAGTGGGCCCTGGCAGCCAGGTAGGCTCTGGGGCTGCACCAAGAGGAGCACAGCTGTATGGCTGAGGGAAGAGATTGTACCCCCTCTGTTCACTCCGTAGTCCGCAGCACAACTCTGCCTCCACTTTGAGCCCCCAAATTCCAGCCAGATATCAGCACGCTGGGGAAGGACCAAGCAGAGGCCACCAGGATGGTCAGAGCTGACTCCTGAGGGAGCTGGGCTTGTTGAGCTCAGATGATGGACATGTCCGGGGGTTCCCACCAGCCTGCCCCAGCCTGTGGGGAGGGTACCCAAGAGACAGAGCCAGGCTTGTCAGTGCTGCTTGGTGGCAGCATGAGAAACAAGGGCCTCCCTTGAACCAAGAGATGCTCCAGCTGGATAGAGGGAAAAGCCAGTGCAGAGAGGGAGGCAGGATGGGCTCCATCCCTGAAGGCTCTCAACACCTGACAGGACACGGCCTTGAGCATCCTGGGCTGGCTTTGCATCTCTTTGCTTTGAGCAGGAGGTCGGGCTAGAAACCTCCTGAAGATCCTTCCAAGATGCCTGGTCCTAAAAATGCTGTCCCTAATCGGAATTTCACACAATGATGGTTTTTTCAAGGTTTTTAAGGCTGTTTTTCTTTGTGAGTATTTAAGAAAGGACAAACCAGTTTTTCCTACAGACCATATAATTTCTGCTTAGCCATTTGGTTGGATCGTGCCAAATATATAATTCCAAATTGAAAAAAAAGAGCCAAGTTTAATGTATTTTACTTCCTAATAAATTGTTCAAGTGTAATAGCCATAGTTCATGTAACATGAATATTGAGCCTTTTCATATTTATCACATTTAAAGTTTTAAATGGTTTAAAGCCTGAAAATCCAAATTCCCGTGAAACCCATTTGTTTAAAACATGATTAACTGTATTAAACAATGTAAGATGTTTATATTGATGCTCTCTTAGGGTAAGGTTTCCATGCCTGCATCCTATGCTTGGCATACAACCCTAATTAGGATCCTTCCAGCTCACTGGAGAGATGACTAGGCTGGGTTTCATTTGTTGTAGCTGTAGCAGTTGAAAAGTTAGTACTTAAGATATTACAACAGAAAGAGATGAGTGCTTCTAGACAATGATTCATCCCATCCCAAAATAAATGCCTCAGATAAGTAAAATGACTCATTTGTTGACAAGGTTTGCCTTGCTTGCCTTCTTTGTTCTATAGTGACCATACAAGGAGCACAGAGAGGGAGGCCGAGACAACAAGTTGATATATCCTCTTTTCTTTGTCACTGCTTAACTTTAAATAACGAGCTACAGAATAGCTGTATAGTATAATCACCCTGTATTTGGGACACAATAAAATCCTGCTATATTCATTTGTACATTCACATTAAGCTATCTTATTCAGTGCTCTTTTCAGCACTCAAAATCACTTGATTTTATTGGAAAAATAGTTAGGCTTTGCATTATTGTCTGGAAGGGGATAGCAGGAGAGCACAGAACCACCTCAGTCAGCAAGAACAGCAACAAAACAGAAAGCAGGTAATTTTATAAAAGGTACATGTTGTTCTTTCCTACTGAAATTCTAGGGGAAAAATCAACATGGTAAGTGTTCTATATTGAATGGAATGATTTTTGAGATCAATTTGCAGTGAATGCAATATTCTTAACTTACATGAACACTAAGTAAATCTTCATACTCATGATAGGCAAAGGAACAAACCCACCTACCTTTAAACAGTCTTTCAGTTAAAAAGGTTCAATGATAGCAAAAGGAATTTTCAAGTCTTTTATGGAAGTATGGCACTCATTAAACATCAAACCCTCCTGTTGCAGATTACTTGATCTGGCATTTAAGGACTGGGATTGGTCCTTTGATGATGTTGATGATATTGATGGTGATGATGATGATGACGATGTTTTTGATTTCTGAAGAAGTATAAGGGGTAAATCTAGAGAGGAATGGATTTGTTTGCCTTTGAATACAGCATGCTATGTTGGATTTTGTTTCTCAAAGCATAGAAAATACAAGATCTCATTTTAATATTTTAAACAGAAAAATGAGATTCTGTTCCTCATATTGAACATTTAGAGGTGTTATTTACATTAAAACAAAGTTGTTGCCTTTGTCAGTGTTTTTATTTTTCTAATTTTAGATCTTTTTTTTTTCAAAATTCATGTCTGCCTGCCTGAAAAAAAAAACCCCAAACGTGCTGTTTTCAGGGTCATTGCTCATCTCTAATGCTAATACTGCTAACCTCAGAAGAGAATCTTTGAAGGATAAAAAAGAGATGGTAACAGTTGGATATTTAGCTGAAATAGACTTGGTATTTACAAACACTTTTCATTTTTAAGCCTTCACTGTAAACTGACTGGTCTATGGCTAGCAGACATGAAATCACTGGAGTTCTGCATTTTGCTTTTCTACCTCTGTTCTGAAGTGAATTTGACTTGGCTTTCCTTTGCAGTGCTGTGCTTTCTGGGTACCTAACCATGCATTTGAAAACTATGTAAACAAGCAGGTTTGCAGCTTCTGTGATGTGATTTCCTTGACTGCTTTAGAAAGATCCAGTCATTGCAGTGATCTGATTTGTCCCATGGTTTAATTCTGGATGCAAATAGCTTTACCTATTTTATAGACCGAAGTATCTAATTATTTCACACGTTGATGCAATTTTATATTTACACAGAAAACCCCCTAAATGTTAAATGCCTAAGAATTGTTTTAAACAGTATGTGAGATGTGTCTCAGCTGTGTAACAGCAGCACTGGGGCTGCTTCTCAGCTGTGTGCTCAGGGAACTGAGGAACCAGCTCCTGCAGAACTTAACTGGCTTAGTGTTCACAGTAATTAAATATACTGCATCTTTGTGCATTAAAAGCTTACTGATCACTAATCCTTTAGAAGTAACTATTACACTGTGCATATTATACTTTACCCTCATGTACTGCAAGGTGGTTTAATTGATTTGGGATTACATGTGTAAGGATGTGCTATACTGAAGTAATGTTGCTGTTGGATGCAGAGGAAAGGTGCTACTCACAAATACGATGATGAACCCATCTTAAATTAAGATTTTGAAGAAGTATATTCTTGTCAGATTTACATTTGTTGCATTTACTGACCAAACTTCCTGCTTCTTTTTCAGCTAACTGCTTTCCGTGAATGCAGACACAGTCGAGGTGATAATTTTCTTCCCATTACAGCAAGACTGAAACATATCCCAAAATATATTAAAAAAATATATTTTCCTGAGAGATTGTGCTATATATATCAGAGGTTTACATTTTTGCTGCAATATAAATTACTAATCTCTGAGGGTTTTCCTGTATTCCCCCGAGTGACTGATCAGTTGAGGAATGGTTGGTAAATAGTCAAAGGATATGTTAGGTAACCTTTTAAACTCTGTTCCACAAAAGCTTTCTTGGCAAGACACATACACTACATTTCATAAAAGGAATCAAGAGGAATGAGTATTGAAATGGAAGAAACTGACTTTTCAGCTTTCATAAAGATGCCACCAGCACGTCTGCAAGTAGAACCGGAGGAAGATCCACCATAGTGATAGAGACTGCATCTGTAAGAAGTGACCATTATACTGTGTATATATATTGTACTGTAATACTGCAAGAGGGTTTTAAAAATCTTTCCACTTTATTTTTTTATGCTTATTAATCAGATACCGTTACTTATTGCAGTTGCAACTATGCACTTGTATAAAGCCATAATGTTGAAGTTTATATCATTCATACACATCTATCAGAAGCTGCATGTCAATGTTCAGCAGCCAGTATAGGTTTGAAGTATATACTAGTTTCAGCTATGTCATCATGGGCAGTCCACTTTTACCTGTCTAATTGCCTTAATTTAAATTTTTTTCAAGTTTTTTTTTGCCCATTCTTTCTATTTAAGGAAAAAGAAAGTTTACCAGCTCTTAGGATGCAGTTTTGCTTTGTGGCAGAAAAAATAATGCACTATTTTTACACCTAGTAAGTATATCAGTGTCAATCTATTTTGAATGTATATCGACTGGTTTTAAGGGTGGAGAAGTATTGGTTACAGAAACAATGTCTGAAAGCATGGGATTTACCAGACCATTTGCTTGTACATGTAACTGCTCATCCAGCCTTTTTTACAAACCTCAATACTAGTTATTGACTTATATTAACCCTCATTAAGTGCTATGAAACTTCATTTTGCCTTGTTTTTGCATACTCTCCTAGATGTGGGGTTTTTTTTCATTTCTGGAAAATAAAAAATCTGTGACTATTTTTACATTTCACAACACAGTATCTGAGGACTGTCACAAACTTCAAGTAAAGCATACTGTAGATGTATTTTAAAGTTTTAATCTGGTTCTCTAGCACATAGCTGTAGGCATAGAGAAATATTTCAGTAGTGTGTTTTGAGAACTGATAGCTGGGAAGAAAGGGCCTCAGAGGCACTTAATCTGACTTTTTTTTAACTTGGAGTTGTACAAAAAATATAATTTATGTGGGCTCATTCATAATGTGTTCATAATTATCCCGGAAAATGCATGTTTTATACAACTACAGTATGTGATGTTAAACATATTGACAGTAAAAAATGTAGTCTCCTATTTGGTCTCTTTATATATATATATAAATATATATATATATTTAGAATATATATATATATAAAGTATTGTGTGGGAGTGCAGTAATTTAAAATATGATCTAACACTTCAATGAAGGAGGACATTTCACTTTAAAATTTTGTTTGTTTGTTTTTGTTTTTTAAAGAGTGTTGAAATGTTTGGAAGGATAGGACCATGTTTTATTTAACACTATCATGAAAGGTGGACTTGGAAACACTGAAATACTGAAAATTAATAAATATATTTACATTTTGTAACCTCTGCTACAGTTCAGCTTAACAAAGCAAGAATGTATTCAGTCTTCTATTTATGCACTCACAAAGCAGAATGTTGTTTGTGAGTTCTTAAATTCAAAACTAAAACTTTCGTATCATTTCTGTTAGGTATTATAACCCAGAGCACAGCTACAGTGGTTTTTCCCTGCTTGTTTTGATTTACAGAAGTACGGTATATTTTTAGATAATGCAGATTTGCATAGAGTACAGCATTAAAAATGTATACAGTAAAACTGTTTCCATTCACTGAATGCATAAATATTTTATATATATATAAAAAAATGTTACATTGTGGGAAGTTCTATCCTTTTCTGAATTGGAGAATATTATATATATATATATTTTTAAATAAACTATTTGAGTAAGGTAAAATAGTTCCTGAACTTGAGAAGCTGGTAATTAATTGAAATATTTAAATATAAAGATAACTACTGCAGCAGATATGGGAAAGACAAGAGCTGCTCC
This sequence comes from Hylia prasina, assembly GCA_013397195.1. Lineage (NCBI taxonomy): Eukaryota > Metazoa > Chordata > Aves > Passeriformes > Sylviidae > Hylia > Hylia prasina. The sequence goes on from VYXD01010223.1 coordinate 94,520, forward strand.
AAAGGCAGCCCAGCAAAGCCTGTGTGTGCAGGAAGCGCAGACTCCAAGGGAGCTGCTTGGCAGTTCCTTCACTGCTGGGGCTGGATCCTTTGCACTTTCTCTCCCTGGCTTGCCCTCATTTACTGTGAATCCACAGGGCCCTGCTAAGCCTGACATTTTAGGAAATATACTGTAGTACAGTATTTGCTAGCCCCAGTGTATAAATTCCGTGCTTGTACCAATGATCATTGGTACAGCAGGCTGTACTGAGGTGGTGTCGAGGAGCAACACGGGCTGAGGGGGAGCACTGGGGGTCCTGTGCTCTGAGCTCAGAGCTGAGCTGACTTGGCACAGGTTCCTCAAGGCCAGGTCTGAGGTGCACAAACCTCGCTTTGTACCCAGGACACAAAAGGCAGAGCTGCTCTTCTGTTCTTCTCCTTTATCCTGCTGTGAAATGCAAACGCCTCTTTAATGCCAGTTCCTGGAGATTGTGTTGTTTCCTTATTGTCTAGTGATGACCTTTTAATATTTTTGAGAGAAGGGCACATTCATGCCTAAGTATTCATACTTCATACTAAGAAGTATTTGTCTTGAAAGTCACTGATTTAACACTTTTTGTTACAGGCTTGTCCTAACCAAACAGGACATTTTCACGGCCTGAATGACTTGCCTACAGAAAATTCTCTCATTGCAAGTCCTTTTGTCTCACAAGAGTAAACAAGTGGCATAGCCAAGCTACAGATTAATCTTCTGGAAAAACCAGGGGTCAAACTTGGAGCCAGAAGCTCAAGGCTAAGGAAGTCGCTCCTTAGTTCCCAATCCAAGAGCTCACCAGCACAGAAGGACAAGCAGACCCCATCAGAATTACCTTCTCAGGTGTCAGAAAGACTTTTCTGCAATGAGATTTCCACTTCTTGCAGCTGTGTGCTGCAGTTCCCTATGTCTTGTATTCCCTGCCAAAGCGCAGCCTCTCCCAGCACTGCCAGCAATCCAGCACCCCGTCTGCTTTTAACTAGAGGAAAACTCTGGTGGTTCTTGTGCTTCTGAGCACGGCTGATGCTGTAACCAAAAACATGACACAGAATCACAGTACAATGTAGGACTTAGAAACATGCAAGAGGCTCAAGGATCTCAGCAGTGACGGGCCAAATTTAAATCATCACTGAAATTTCACTGCAAGTGTCTAAATCTCTTACTGCCTCTTGAAAACACTGAACCTCCTAAATTTTGACAGATTCAGTGGCTCTCTGAAGGCACCAAGGCCAGGAAAGCTGCCACGGAAATTATGTGCTTTTTCTATTTAGTTTCTTTTTAGTTTCTAATGTCCAGCAATCATTAGAAATTTCAGCATTTCTGTTTGTAATCTTACAATGTATTGGTTTCCCATCTAGCTTTGAGAGGATCAGCCTTGGAAGAGGATTATATATTTTGGTCCCAAGTGCCCTTACACATCCTGTGCTTGTGAGATTGTATTTGGGATGCTGCTGTGAAAAGGAGGAACTTATATGAAAGCAAACTTCTTACCTACATTGCTCAAACAAACCCTTAATCACCTCCTTACTCTGTTTTTGAGGCAGAAGAACAAACAGTACAAGGTCCAGTTCAGTGAACTGGAGTATTTCAGTCTCCTCCACATTCCTGGATAGTTTGCCTTGACATTCATGTTAATAAAATAATGATTAATTTATTTTTTCATGTAATCATAGAATATATCAAGCTGGAAGGGACCTATAAGGATCATCAAGTCCAACTCTCTGCTCTTCACAGAATTACCTAATACTAAACCATATGACTAAAAGCATGATCTAGACACTCCTTGACCTCTGACAGGCTTGGTGCCTTTTTCAGTGCATTACAGTTTTTTACAAATTATCATCTCTGCACATAGTACACTTTAAATTGAAAACATTATTTCTTATTTTTAAAGATGATCTTCTGAATCTCTGAATCATTTAGGGGTTCTATTAGAATCCCAGGGATCATAGGGTTTGCCTGCTGCTTTGAAGTATCCCTCATGAGAGTCTGAAGGAGTCTTGTTTTGAATCTCCATAAAGGATGTTGATGGGGTGGTTCTGAAACTACAATTTTTGTTCCATGTTGAAGTTACCTAAAAAGTGGACAGGTCTATATACTCAGACATTCTTATCTGAGAAATTAGACAAGTCTACTGAAATGTGTGTGGCAGAGAAGAAAACTCAAAACACATCCAGCCTAGTTCTCCCCAAAAGCTACCGCAATGAATAGGGAATCTGTAACTGTAGAAACATAGCTCCAAGAAGTGGGCGTGTAGAGAAAATAGTGTATTGGCACAGGGATGCTAATTACCAGGTCTTATTAATGAAAATTGGGGTTTGGAATCTTTGCCACTTTGTAGGCAGGAAGCAGTGTTTTATATAAATGTAAGAAAGCCACACTACTACTTGATATTGCAAACGTGAAGCCTTGGATTTAACTGCAGCTGCTTTTGCTCCAAGAAGAACCTGCAAGATTAAAGTGATCTTTCAAAGTGAAAGTCACGGTGAAAGGTCATGAAATTTCAGTTATAAGTGTATGTAGTCCTGATACCTTAAAGAACTCTGGAGAGACACATCACCACCCTGAAAAGAAGGGGCAGAGCGTCCAGGAATGTCATGTCCCTGCAGCCCTTACTTGTTGGAGGAGCTGCACAGAAATGCTTTCACTGCCAAGACAACTGCATAGGATACTTCAGTCCTACCATCCCATTTTAAAGGTCTAGGCTTTCAGTGTTTGTTCAGAGGTGTGTGCCTCTTCTATGCATAGTCTTATATTGTCCCTGTGGGCCTCGTGTCATGTAGTTCTTGCCATTTGTCATTACTGTTTGGGGTGGTTTTTGCCCAGGATGCTCTTGTGCCACTTGGTAAGCATGTTCTTCCATTTATGATTTTCATATAGTGTGAGACTTGGTACTGCTGGCCAAAGCCTTCACATTCCAAAGCAGAAATCTTGTACATTCCAGAGCAGGCAAATGCAGATAACTTGCAATCATAATAAGGTGCTAAGCAGAATTGATTTTCAGCATGGAGCCATGTTACTAATTAGTCTGAATCAGAATCATTAGCCAGCTTGTCACATTTTAGGCTAGTGCAGGTTCTGTTCTTTACGTCATTTTCCAGAATACTTGACAGATAAAACAAGGTGTCTGCCCTCTTAAAGCTCCCTCCCTGTGTCAGTGATACCACATGATGCATAGAAGTACCTGTTTAGGCTTCTGACAATTTAAGAGTTCTAGGATGAAATAAGGAAACAAAACAGGGTATGAACAAAATTGTGACACTTACTTAAACTGTCCTTCAGGTATCCTAAATTATTTCATTAAATCTATGATGTAAAAAGTCTCTTATTTTACCCCTGGCCCAAAGATTGGATTTTTTTCCAAGACAGAGATGGTTCCTCCAAACTAGTGCCAATGTAGAATGGAATAGCTGACACTTTTAACTTGAAAATATCTGTATTTCTGTCTTGCCACTAGGCAGGAAACACCCAAGGTCCATCAGGAGTTAGGTCTGTGAGGCTGGCAAGGTCTTGCAAATGAATCCATCACAAGTGATGATCTCTCAGATTCTTACAGTGATGTTCTCTGTGGCTCCCAGGCACCTGTTTGACCTCAACAGCTGTCATCACAGAGAACTCTGAAGTGTCATGGAGAACTCTGGCTTGAAATCAAGCAAATTAAATTCAGTACAAACCAAGAGCTTTATAACATCCTATTTTAGGATTTTTTTCAGCTTCCTCACCTTCAAAAAGTGAGACATCCTTAGACCATTACTAGTGATGAAGGTGGCATTTCATGTTCTGCTTCCTACATAAATGAATGAATTTCAAGCATTGAAGAATTTGGAAGAGAGTGGAAAAACCAGCCCGAAGAGAATGTGGAGGGAAGTCATTATTATTTATCATCAGGGAAAATACATGGCTGGAAAACTACCTCGTTTCAGTTATCTCCACATCTGTGGAGCTTTTCATTTATAATGGTTCCTTGTGTGGACTCAGCTGTTATTTTCCTTTTTTATTTTCCCCCTATTACATATGTCACTAAATGGATGATGATTGTTTGGTGGAGGAAGAGTAATTTTACCTCATTTAAAGAAGTGAGTGAAGGTGTTCTATAAGATGGGGGCCATTCAGCTAATTCTGAATTACTTTCTCCAAAGTCAAACCGCACTAAAATTTAGATCTGCAGCTGTTGGAGCATGTCACCGCCTCCCCCCCACTCCTTTCTCTCCTGTTTCAGCAGATAGGTGAGCAGAGCCTGGATTGGGAGCAGCCACATGCACAGTGTAGGGCAGACAGGCTCGGGGTTCAGGCAGGGACAGGGACTCCTGAGCAGTCCAAGCAATAGCATCCCTTGCTGGATTGCAGCAGCACAAGGAAGGACATCTGTGTCTGCTTCACACAGAATGCCCAGTGTTAGGGAGGCCCACAGGGTGGGGAGAGGATGGTTTTGCATTTGTGTTCAATGTTCTGTTCACTGCAGACAGTGCAGAAAAAATAAACCATACACATCTTCCACTGCCCACATCCTCATTGTCCTGCAGCCTGCTGTCTCAGGACTCCCATCCTCATTCTTTCGACAGTAAATCTCATGGTATATGTTTTCTCTCTCATACAGCTGAAGTGAGCTTCTGGCTTACCTGCTGCCAAATCCACTCACAGTTCATCATATCCACTGCTGGAGGTACTTGGGGTTATTCAGTGGACTGTACTGGAATTCAGATCTTGTCTTTTCACAGACGATGAGACTCAAAGTTTTTGACAGCCCTGACCCACACTTTGTCAGCCAGGGCAGGACAGGCTGTGTTACCTTGTGAGCATGTTGTGAACTGGTACAATCAGACACCAAGTGTGTAATTCCACACTCGTACAGCATCTGTGAATGGAGTTGGATTACTTCCAGCCCTGTGGATAAGAGCTGCTTACTTGCTTACACCTCCTGCCATAAATCCAAGATGCTTTCCCTGCTTGCTTTTGCCCCGCTGCTGCATTGCACAGCAAATGACCTCCTTGTGTCTGCCCTGATCTGGTGAATGACAAGTTTAACAAGATTTATCCTGCCTATGTATTTGTCTAAAGGTGTTGCCTTTAATCCAGCCACTGAGAAGATTATTCTTTGCCTACTGGAAAACACAGGGTCTGTGCTTTTGTGGGGCTTGCCCGGAATTTGGATGTGCCTCTGTTTATGAAAGTGAAAGAAGTTGCTCTCTGAGAGGGGAAAAAATGTGTGAAACTATTTACTGCTACTTTCTGATTTGTTCCATATCTCTTGCAGCTTGAATGAGAACTCATGGTCCAGCTTTCCAAGTCCACAAAATTACTTTACCTTAAGTTCATTAATTACCCAGCTTTGTTTTCCTCAGTCTTTTTTTCCCACGGGTTTCTAAGGTGATTTATTCAAAATGTGTTAAGTAACCTATTAAGAACTGTTCTTAAATGCATTGTCAGTATTTTATGATAAAAAACCAAATTGAGGTGCTGATGCTCAAACCAAAAATGGAGCAGCTTCATTTTGCTACAGCATCACTCAGGAGTATGAAAGATGTCAAAAACAGAGAGGGTTTGGATTCCACACAAATCGTTCTCTAAGAAAAGGCTTTAATTAAAAGAAAGTGTGGTTTTTTTCATTTTAAGATGCTGGAGCTCTTTAGCATTTGGCGAGCCTGATGCTTCAAGTGTTAAGGTGAAAGCTGCCCATTTATGACCTGTAATGAATATTTCATTTTCTCTCCATATATGGAAACAATAAAAACTCAAATGCAATGAAAATTAACTGTAAGAATGACACTCAATCTTGAAGAATAGCATTTATTAATATCACCTGGAATATGTATCACATGCCACCTGCCACCATTTAGACCACTTCACATACTTTACACAGCTTTAGTAAAATCAGAATGTTTACAATAATCTTTCAACCAACATAGAAAGATTTATACATTTGATTGGAGCAGTAAAAAAACCCTCATCTTACTTGCTCTCAATGATGTGGGATACATGAATCAATGCCCACAGACACATCTCTTCCCAGCCCTTCCCACTAGAGTACAAAGCAGCTGTTTTCTGATGGTGAAGGCCCTGCTCCAGTTACTGTGTGCTCACTGGCAGAAACCTCTGCTTTTGCAGATCCCTTTGCTCCACAGCAGTCACGCAATTTAGAATGTTGAGAAGAAAACCTGCTTCAAATGTAGTCAATGCAGTCTTCCCATAGTTTTCAAGGGTATTGGGATCAAGGGTGCCTTGGTTTTTACATGCCAATCAACAGAATACTGTGAGAACTCTTTTGAAATGTTGTATCTTTTAATTTTGGGGAATGTAATGAGAAATGAAGGCAAGTATATCATTAATGTAACTTTTGGTTGTGAATGCAGTACTTCCAAAACCAAAATCCTCTATTAATAGTTGTCAAGAATATCCTTTCCCCTTTTAATCTAAGTACTACAAATTGATAAGAATTTCTAAAATGAAGGTTTAAGTGAAGTCTATGTTCTTCAACACACTTAGCACTGACAGGCCAAAAACCCATGAATCACAGCAGTATCACCAAAACCTGACAACCATGGGAGATCAGTCTGCTGAGACGCATCAAGGCGCAAATGTCACTGTCAGGATGGTGTTTGGGACTTCTGGGTATTGTTCCCGGAGCTTCTGCTTGAAGAGCATTTTTAACTGTTGGTCACAGTTTCATTAATTCCCATACATTCTAGTCCCTGCTGTTCCCAAAACAGTATGTTCAGTGAATGAGAGCTCAGGCTGAAAGAATTCATAGTTGAGTTTTTGCTCTTCTGATAAAAACTGAGTATACTGAGGAAAGTGACTATGGGTATCCTGTATCAGCTGTATAAATTGTACTATTTAAGTGTTGCATGTAAGTGCTACAGTCCCAACTGGATTTGTGACCTAGTAAAAGACATTTAGACCCTTATTCTGGATTGGGCCTTGACTCAGATTTTCTTCATCCAAAAATACAGACAGTTAATGCTGAACTAATTGAGTTGCTTGCAAGAAGAAGACAAACATCTGTTGTGGTTTTTCAGTCTTGCAGCAGAAGGACGAGTCTGTATGTTGGTGCAAAATTGATCTTGTGTAATTGAAGAAAATTGCTTATATGTAACCAGAAAGTACTGAAGTGATACCAGAATATATATATACATCTAATTATGAAATACCTTGTAGTAAAAAAAAATCCAGAGAAAATGTGATATCAGTGAAACTTGTCTGAAATGACCAATAAAAATATGCTGCTTAAATTAAGTATCTTATCAGAATTATTTCTAAAAGAAAGTAAGCATGAATGTACTATACTGTAAGTCTCTAAGTACTGTAAATACTGTAAGTATGCTAAAGGGTAAATACTAGAGAAAGAGAGCTTCCTCAATCTTTGAGGAATTCTTAAATTCTTTAGGCTTAACTATGTTTTTTTCATGGTATGATGTGTGTGCTGATGAGTGTCTTCTAATCAGTCTTTTTAGTCTTCCTGTAGTGCAGGATTGTGGCTGTGACCCAAATATTGAGAATGAGCATGACTATGAAACGGATGAGAACTAAAAGGAAAAAAAAATATTGTAAGCATAAATCAAAAAAATCAACTGCTGTTCCAACACTGGTTTGTAAACTTTTGCTGGTGTACGGACAGGCTGGTTCACATTCTGCAACTGTCGTCAGCCAATTAGTTTCAATTACCATGTTCAGGAACCCACACCTTCTGAACACGAATCCAAGAGAAAACAACATTTAGCACTTGATCACTTTCAAAGATAGCTCAAAATTATACACTACAGTTCCTTTAATTCTTTTGTAAGCAGGAGAACAGTACAAGCATGAGAAGCCTCGTATAAATTTATATGTACACCAAAAGTTAAATTCAGCATCACAGCTCACATGTCCTTTATAGCTGCACATGTTACTTATAATAAAGGAACTACTCTCTACTTCCATCTCTTAAGTTTAGACCTTGAGAAGACAGGAAATTCTTGTATCTGTCATATTTTAGTGACAGAAAATCTGACAACTGACAAAAAAGTAGTTTTTCAGTACCTGGGTTAACTCAGCTTTAAAAACCATAACAGCATAGTACCTCTACCTGTGAGAAGGTATTTAAAGTAGAGGTATGTCTGATGTCCTTCTGGTAGGTGGAATATTCACAGAAACATACACAAAACTTTGTTTCAGAACTATGTGATATCTGATTGTTTCACATCTGTGGATGTGTTCAGTGTTGCAACTTAATTGGAAACATTTCCCATTAGAGCAGCACAGCATCAATGCTTGCTGCTGCCCCTTCCATGTTCCAGAGTGGGTGGTGCTGTATTTTAATCAGCAGCTTTACACAGCACCAGCTTTGTTTTCCTGATGTTTCCTCCCTCCCCACAGTGAACCTCCCCCTCAGTGGATGATGTGGCTGTGGGTGATGTGGACTCAGTACCTGACCCTGACTAAATCCCTGCCTGAGCATTTTGCCAAACCCTTGGTGACACAGTTAACTGCACAGCCCCACAAACTCCTGACTTTGGAAAAGAAAAAGTAGCAAGAATGGGGTTGGAAATGTGGGCCAGAAATGGGACTTCCTTTTCCAGTGAAAGACCCACTTGAAATGCTTGCAAAGCTACAGCTTTATTGGGCTGCAGAGGCTGCTTAAAAAGTACAAAATCCATTCAAATTATGTTTCTGATGAAATAGTTCTGAACGAGAACAAGGAACCACCAGGTGAAGTACAAAGGGATTGTTACTGTTCTTGCATCCACCAAGTCTTGATTTTGAACAATTTACTGAAAAATCTGTGACACTCCCCAGCTCTTGCAGTTTTCTCAGGATGGTAAGAAGCTGTTAAATAAATTTTCTTTATAATTTGCTGCAAATTATATATTCTAAGTCAGTTTTTTGAGTTTCTTACCAGTCTACCATTTCATTTTTAGCTTGACATAAACTTTCTGAATGTTGGACCTAAAACTGTTCATATACTAAGCTGAACTTTAGTTTTATGGAAGAATTTTTTAATTCACAAAGCTGTCAATAAGAAAGTGAAATACTTATTACTTGAAAATCTCATTCAATTCAAAGGGCTTTTTAAGTTGCATTTTACTACATTTATTTATTGTTTTTGTGAGGCCTTCTAGGTGTTTTACAGAACAACTAAAAACTACTGTGGCAGCTGTTCCCTTGGAAAGGCAGAGAATTCCATACTTCACTCACCTGCAAGATCATTGGTAGTCATTACAGTTGTAATAATTCTTGCTGTAAATTGAATGAATTCTGATTAGTGGAACACATAGGACACATTTATACTTATAAAAAATTATGAAATATCTATTTTTCAACAGAAGACAATCTTGCATGAAAATATGTACTGCACACATTCCCACTTTTAGTGCTTCCACTCTTCACTATTTTAGCTTCAGAGATAAAGCTCTCAAAGCTGACTGACAATGTATTAAGGGTCTTTTTTAATGAGAAAAATCACAGATATAATTAGAATTTTTATTTCTCATGCTAGATTGGATGTGGTCAGTTTACTGATTTTCTTTCTGTTCAGCCCCTCCTTTGGTAGCTGACAGTGAGCTACACCCACAGCTGAGTTAGCATGACTTAACCATTGGGAATGTTCATGTGTGTGCCTTCAGACTTTGCAATTACAAGGAATTCAGCTTCCATTCCCACAAGGAACCTACATGTTATTTCACACTTGCAGCAGAGTAAAAGCATTTACAAAGTTTACTGCCATTCACCAAACACAACACAACTTCTAATTACTGACTTTTTTCATGTAGAAATAGATCCAGCATCACTGGATGATGAGTTTTATAGTGAGAATATTTTAAACAAGTTTTGTGAAGATGAGAAAGGCACTTCTGACAAACAGCTGTAGAACTGTTCATCGAGACCACTGGGGAATTGCCACAGGAATGTTCATAGAGTAAAAGGTATTTAGCATTAGGTGTGTATTTATTTGTAGACAGCTTTTCAAAATTAGCATTGTCTGATTGTATACCTGAAATTTTAGCACCTTTTCACGCTGGATCACTAGTAACTTCATTAAATTGTAGAACATGGAAAAATTTTCCTCATAAACACAGCCTTTCAGTTATTTCAATTCAGGTTCCCTTGGCCATATTCGCACTTTAAGTCATTGGTTTTTATCACTGGTGTCAAAGATAAAACTTGTTTTCAAGAGACTGTGTGGTATCTGAGTCCCAAGCGTCAGCACCGACACAAACTAAGGCAAGACCTTTACCTACTATGATTAAAGACCTGTGAAAAGAGGCCTTAGGAGAACTCAGGACTGCACACCAAGCTGTCTGTAGCTTACCTGCACAGGTGTACACAGACATGCCCCAGGTCAGGGCGCTCGCCTGTCCGGAATCTTTGGTCTGCCAGAGATGCTGCAGCTGAACCAGCTTACTGGCTGCACTGACAAACGTGCACAGATTCTGAAAAGCAGGTGAAAAAGAGAGAGAACTTCTGCCTCTGACATGGTATTATCTGAATAGGAGATAATATTTCATTTAGAATAAAAAAAAAAAGACACTTCTCCAGTATTTGGAAACCCAAGCACTTTGGCTTCTTAGTGAAGCAAAAACTGGAAGTTGCCAGAAAGCAGGGACTAATTTCTGAGGTACTGCCCAGCAAGAGGCTCAAAGAGCACAGTTGCTACTGCTGTTGGCAAATACTTGAAAGAGGCAAACACAATAAAAAGCAAAGAAACAAAAAAGGCTTCTTAGCCTGCTCCATAAAACTGTTTATAAATGTCAGCTAAAATGAGACTGACATAGTCTAAACAGCAAGGTTGATTCAGACCATCTGTTACCATTATGTCTGGCAAACCAAACCATAAAGGAATGAGAAAACTGACAAGAATGTGTGGAAAATTAGTCCAGTTGGAGGGAAAAAATAGTAACATGGATGCACTATTCACTCAGTCCCCTTTTAAAGTGGATTTTGCAAAGGCAGCAAGCAGGTAGAGAGGACTCCACACAGGCTTTTGTGCCATGCCTGGATTTCTGCTGCAAGTAAGGAGCAGCATAGGGCGTGAAAACTTTTCTCCCCATTTGTATCATCTTTTGCATGAGCAGATCCAGTTCATCTTAACTACATTTTTACTTTCTCTCTCCTGCTAAGAAAAGACCATCTTTAACCTTTGTAGACATTATCAGATGACATTTTTCTTGCAAAATTGTATGACTAAAGAGAAAAAAGAAACACATCACAACCCCTGTTTCAAATGCTTTGATGCTCTATTCTCTTCCTCTTGTTGTTAAAGGTTTATTGGTTGGGATTATGACACTAAAGTGGTAGTAGAAGAATTTCAACATTTTAAGTATTTGCTAGTTTTAATTAAGGCACCACCGAGTAACAGCTTATCTCAGAACATGCCTTTTTTTTCCCCCCTTAGAGTCTCTATTTTCAGTGCTGTTTTCCAGCTACTCACAGAAGAAAGAACATGTATCTGAAAACTGATTGGTTATTCTGAAAGCTAACCTAAACGACAAATTCTTCCAAGGACATATAGAGAGTCCACTAATAGATACGTGCAGAAAAAAAAAAAAGTCCTTTAATATGAAGATCTAATTTCAGATAATCATGTAGCACTTACCATGGCTAGGTCTATTATCCACTTCTGCAGTGTTAGCATGTACCAGCTCCCCCAATATCTTATATTACATTAAGTTTCACAGCACTGAAAATTATAGGATACAAAGTTCCCAAAACTGCCTGAGGAATAGGATCTTTTTTTAAACATCTGCAAATAATCTTATTGAAACTTTTTAACAGACTATACAATCCAGATAAAACATATTAAGAACTGGTTAAAACACTAAGTGTTCCTATTTTTCACACTGTCTTTGGTCAAATAGTGTCTGGAGTTTCTCAAAACCTGCTCCAAAGCACAAGATTTGATATTTAAACCCAAGTCCTGTTAAGAAAAAACCAAACACTGCTGTCTCCATTGTAGTAAGTACAACCTGCATGGGTAGGAATAAATTAAAAAAAAAAAAATTAAAAAAATCTGTCATTTCTACTCTGCATCCCTGTAGAAAAGATGTAAATTAAGAATTCAGTTTATCAGTTGGGAGCCTTCTAAAACAGAGCAAACATATAAAGCTTACTTCCTGTAGAGGTTTTACTGTGATCCCAGAAATCAGCGTGTGAACGTGGAATACATGTTGAGGGGTGCCTCAACATGTTTTACAATAGTAGCACACAAGAAATGATGACATGGCTGCTATGCAAAGAACTACCAAACAAGCCACATGAACCAAACCTCCCAGATTTCAAAGGATACATGACTGCATAGAACAAAGCTCGTCTTGCTTTTCCACTGAAATGCATAATACAGGAAATGAGAAGGGCATCTGCAATAAACAAAACACGGCTCGTCACAAAAAGGACTGAAGGGGCCCAAACACAACCCTAGACAGTCCCACTGGGCACAAGGTCTGTGGAAACTCCTGTCTTACAGCTTTTGTCTCTCAATGGTGATTGATGACCAAAACACTGCAAGCTCCAAAACTAAGCTTTTCTCAAGAGTCTGGAGTGTTTAATATGTTTAGTATGCCTCCTCCCATGTGGAGGCACCAGACAAAAGGATGAGTTTACACTGTGACTCTGAGTAATACTTAGATCTTGCTCCTCTACCTGACCACCTCTTTCAATGACACTTAAAAGAATTCAGCTTTATATGAGATGTTAATTCCCTCTTCCCCCCAACTCCAGCATCACTGCAGCGGAGCACTGCACCTCCATGCAGAGACTTGGAGTGCTGCATGAGCCCCATTTCATTCCCAAAACATGGGTTACAAAAATTACCTTGTGCAATGACGATGGGATACTCCAGGTATGTCTCCAGGGGGTAACCATAATAGATCTGGTACCTCAGAAACACAAGGTAACTGAACAGAGAGATACAAAACAACGTGACTGCACAGAGGGACACAAAAATGCCTTCACAACTTGTGTAACTGTTTTGGTGGTGCCAAAAGTCTCCAGGCAAGTGCAGCCCTTGCTGTCAAACTGATCAAACAAACACAGGCACACAGAGTGATCCTGATCATTCTGTAATCTGGTTGTGTTACTCTTGCTGCCCACACTTCTCGTTTAGGTCTTCATGTCACAGTCTGTAAGGCATAATTTTATTAATTATAACTGGTGAGAAAGAAATAAAGACTTCCAGACCTAGGAGATACCTTCTCTCTGCAAAAGCCTTAGCACCTTTAGGATAACTCTGATTTCTTTATTTATGTCTGCAGTTCAATTAATACATTAAGCAAGTTTTATAAGGGTAGAAAATGTCCTCCAAGCTGTCTAGACTATACTGTCATGAGACTGTCCAGAGTAGCTCTACTGGTCAGACGAAGAGTCTAAGTGCACCAAACAATCGCAATTTTCCTTCCTGCCATTCCACGATACAACACCCAAACTTTTACAATGTTTTCTGTACTTCCAACTCTCCTGCAAGTCCACGGGGCTAGATAGAAAATTCAAAGCTGTACAGAAAACAGAAAGGCTTCAGGGCAGCTTTACATAAGAAAAAAATTAATGGTTTCTGGTGTAGAAAAATGGCAGAAGGAACAGCCTGCCTTATAAGAAACTGGCTTTTACAATATTCAGAATTTAAATATCTGCACTTTCTAGAAGTGCTATTTGACACAGAATCAAATCAGACTCCTAGCCACCAACATCATGTTTCTGGGTCTTTCTCCTCTGCCTCTATGTTGATTTCACAGAACCAGCCCAGCTTGTACTGGTAGTCACACGGCTCCCTGCAACTGGATTCAAAGTCTTTAAAGGCAGAAGGATGAATAGCCTACTAAATATACAAACCGTCACAATAAATGTTTCAAAGACGACCAGAACCTGTAGTTGTGTGGGTACCGTGATTCTCACACAGGTGCTGAGGAGACATTTCCATCTTCTCCATGCTCATCTCAAACATTACATACAAAGCCTTTTTAATGCACACCAACGCACACGAATGATTAAAGTGCTGTCACCGCTTTTGGCTGAGGCTGTGGGGTCAGTAATCTCTGCTGGAACTCCAATTTGCTTCATTTACTGTGAGGCGTGTTAAGGGTAAACAGCAGCAACGCGGGTCCAGTGCTGTAGAGAGAGGCGGCGGGAAGCGGCAGCAGCGCAACCCGGGGGATTCTGCACAGCTCCACTGAAAGGTGTCTGCAAACCTGAGCTCTGGCCCTGCCTGGAGACACGGCACGGCCACCTTCAGAAACACCACGCCGTTTTTGTGAGGGGTTTTTCTGAAACAAACCCCTTTGGCAGCCATCCGGCGGGATGCTCTGCCCACCTCCACCCCTCGGTTCGGACAACGCAAAGCGCAAGGCATTTCCTCCCACTTGTTCCCACACCGGAACGTGCACACACCGAGTTTATTTATTTGTCGTTTCATGAAATCCTCTTTAAGCAAGATTTAATAAGCCTAGCTCATGTAAGCTCATTACAGGCTCACAAGTCTTTGGAGTTTGACACGGCTTGTAATTTTCTTAAGGAATTATTTAAGTCTTACTGATTGGAGTGAGGGAAGCCTGTCTGACGAGTACAGCACCTGCACCACAGGGCACACGGGCCACTGAATAACCCAATCACAAGCTTACACCCTCTGCAGCTGCTGTACACAGCAACACGCGTGGTCTGGGATGGTCTGGGCAAGTTAAAAAAGCCGAGTTTCCCTTTAAATGAGAACGCGGAATCACTAAAACAGGAAGTTCCTTCCCGAAAGGCTCTGTGGGCTCAGCTGGCGGGACTGGTCCTGCGGTCCGAACGGGGCGATGTGGCGCCGAGGGAGCGGGGTGCGCTCGCCGCCCCCCAGGCCGCTCCTCAGCTCACCCTCACGCCTGACCTGAGCCGCGGAGGATGGAATTGATCCCTGGCTGCCGCGGCAACCCCACGGCCCCGCACCCCCGGCCGAAGGGACCCGTGGCTTCAGCCGCTGCTGCCGCCGCTGCCCCCGCCGCTGTCCCCGTGTGTCCTCGCCTCCTTACCCGGCCAGCTCTAGGAGGAGGCTGCTCAGGCTGAGTCCCCACGCCGAGCCGGCCCTCAGCACCGCCACCAGCTGCGGCAGCTTGATCACGGCACACACGGCCCAGGTTGTCAAGTGCACCAGCTCCAGCAGCCCCGGCGCCATCCCGCTGCGGCGGCCCTGGACGGGGAACCCGCGGAGCGGCGGGCGGGGTGTGGTGGGACAGTGGCGCCGGCGCGGCCCTCACAGAGCCCTCGGGGCGCCCGCACTGCCCGGGGCACGAGGTGGGGAGAGCCGGGCCCGGCGGAGCATCCGCGGCCCTGTCGGGAGGGGCAGTGCCACGGTCACCCTCTGTCCGCGGTGCCGAACACGGCGGTGACCGGTGGAACACCCGCGCCGGCCCCGGGCCGCTCGTTGAGGCCTCCCTACCTCTGACTCCTCGGGCCGAGAACCGCTCCGCTCCAGGTTCAGAGTGTTGGTCCTGGAATGACTCTTACCATAAACAACATCCCCAGAACAGGAATGGTGTGATGCTGTGCCGGCCGTGGGCCGTGTTCGCCCCGGAGCAGTGCAGGTCAGCTCCGGCTTTGGAGCTGTAGGCTGGAGCTCAGGGTTCTCCCCCAAAGTGGGGTCCCGACTGCTCCAGCGCCCGTGGCTTTCAGGTCACTCTGGATTGCTGTGGAACTAATTCCTGCAACCGGGATCACACGGGTCTGACAGCAGCACTTTATTTTTACAAGAAAAACATGCAGCAAAATTAAAAGTTGCTGAGTGCTAGACTTGTCAGATGATACCAAAATTGGCCGGAATAAACTTTCTAACACAATTTGAAGCATTAAAAAGCAGGCATTCTTTACCTGTGCAGTACGCAGTGGATCTTTATTTATTGTGTCTGGAGTGAGACTTTACAACAGGGTTTTTATTCTTTATACATTTTCATTAAAACATGTTTCTTATTTAATATATAAATATCATTTTCCTAGAATTTGCATGCATTCACCGCTTACTGGATTGTGATTCCAGAGGTTTATTAAGAGGGGTCTCTGGTGATTGTATTTGCTGAATGCTTCGATATTAAAGGTGACTTTTCCTTGAAGTTTTTCTTTGTGTATGCACTGTTGTTTCTTGTTACATAAAATTTGCTCTAAACCCACTGTAGGCCTTCTTATCTGTTTCTCCACTGGTTCCAACTGTGTTTATCATCCTGTGTGCATACCTTTACATTCTTTTATCTTTTTTTGGCAGTTAGTCTTTCAGCAACTTCAGGGGAGCTGAACATTTTTATTCTTTAAGTTATCACAGGTTATTGGAGATGGAGTAGCTTCTCCAGAACATACACCTACCCACCATACACAGTTATATACAAAACCAGTAAAACTTTTGTACTCAGCTTGTCAGAACTAAATAAAGGTTATCCAAGGAATACACATTTGTACTGATTACACATGGACAGAATCTTGGCTCTTTCATGCCTGCATATGGCCAGGACTGCTCAGACTGTCAAATCCACACCATTAATTCAGAGTTTTAGCTAGAACATAATTGTTTTAACACAAAGGGTTATTCATAGGCATAGCATTTCTTTTTCATTTTAATTTTAATGAAAGTTGTATTTCACTATGATCAATAGTTCTTAGAACAGCTTAAAACAGGTATATTGCATTAATTCCATATGCTCTTGGTGGTATTTTAAAACAGTATTACTAATTCTTAATTTGTAAATTATGTTGCCTTTTGGTAGTTCAGTCATAAAAGGAACCAGGTATGTAGAAGTACATGAAATCTCAAAACTCAGCCCCCAATACAAAATTCTTAAGTAGAAACTGATTCTGTTAATACAATACATTAATACAATTGAACAGAAATATGCTTTTCAAAGACAATAAGCTAAAAGAAGAAAATTTGGGTTTACCTTAAATAATTACTGTTCCAAGATTTTCTTGATAAACTGAGTTGTTGACTTTGTGGGAGCATTATGTACTTGAAAAAAGTGGAGAAATTGTCATACAAGATGAAGTTATTTAAAGTTAGGTCTGAGGTATAGATGTGTCTGTCATTTCAGACAATCTGAGAACAGAAATATCTAAGGTGGAAGTTGGATATCTGCACTGTTGTGTGGATGCTGATCCAGAAAACCTGTAAAATCATCAGTCGTGTACTGCCTTGTACCTTTATAGAGTCATCAAGAAGCTGAACTAAATTCAAACTATTAAGCAGGTTCATGAGCCCAATTTATTCAGCTGTTTTTATACTTAGGAAGACATTAAGTATTTAGCTTTAGTCAACACTTTACCTTTTAAAAAATACATCCTGCTTTGCATTGCAAGCAGTCAGATAAACAGGATGATTTACCATCCATCCCCTGCCCTGTCTGTGTAATGGTCCCGCTCTGCATCTGTTCACTGCCCACGTGAGCAGCAGCTTAGGGAAGGAACAGACGTCACAGTGCTGGGCAGCCCTCTCCAAGGTCATGAAAAAAAAATTCATCTGTGAGCAGTATGTGAAGTTCTTCCTAGCCTGTTTAAATTATTTAGTTCTACATCAAGTTTCGGTTCTGGAAAGTTGCAGCAGATTGCAGGACCCCTTCAAATTACAGTTCAGGAAATGAACTCTTAACATCTGAGTTTCCAGTGCAGATTGCCAGTTCTGCAGCAGATGGGCAGTGGTTTAACACTGCTGCACCTCAAATGGGAATGCACATGTTGATTCCCATTGGAAATAACACAGGAAGGAAAATAATTTTCCTGAAGTCACCAAAGATGAAAAGCCAAAACATTTTTTCCCCATAATGATGTCGGCTTATCATAGTTGAGGTTTTGAACAGAATAATGCCTTAAATTTTGTGGGTTTGCAAGGAATGCAGAGAGCACACTCTTTCTGGTTATTTCCACAGCCTGCCATGCTAACAGGCAGTTAGCACTAACATATAGTGCATTTCATAGGTAATTGATGTTTTAGGCTCTAGGTTACAGTAAAGGAGATTCTCCCATTGAGGAAGCTGTGCGGATGGGGACAATCCCTGAGAGATATGAAGGAAGGCTGGGGGTGGACAGAATTACCAGGGACAACAGGTCGCAGGAGGCTTGGTTGTTTGCCCAAGGAAGGGAGTGTGAACACAGTGTGTCAACCCATAGAGCTCGGGAGAGAAATCAGAGGAATTAGACATACCAGGACAGTTGCAGGGCTGTGACCTCTTAGGGATCACAGGGACAGTATGGAACAGCACATAATGAGTGGGAGGATTTAAGCTTTTTTGGAAAAGCAGACAGGGAAGTAGTTGAAGTTGTGTTCTACAAAAAACAGTTTCTATATGCCTGGAACTTTCCCCTGCTTTTTGGAATAAGCACTGAGCCAGCTGAGAGCTGTGGGGTCAGAATTGGTGGGGACACCAGCATGGGGAACATTGTGCAGGCACCTTCTATAAATTGATCAGGAAGAGGAAGCAGATATAAAGACTTAAATAACAAGGAGCTCACAACTGTAGGCACAGGCTGCTTTGGAATACAAAATTACTCTGCTATCTGGAGGAGCACCCAGTGGAGTAAAAGCAATCTAACCAATTTTTGTGGGTCATCAAGAATATTCTTTGATTCAGATGCTGGATTTGTTACTCCAAAACAAAGAAGGAAGTTAGAAAAAATAGGCAATGTGCAGGTAAAGGGCAGCCTTGGCATCAGTGACTCCAGGACCTTGGAATTAAGATCACAAGAGAAGTAAAGAAGACAAATAGTAGAATAAAGATTCTGGTCTGCAGAAGGACAGAATTTGTCTTGTTTGGGAAATTGGTTTGTCAGGATGTCACAGGAACATGCAATGGGGGCAATGGAGATCAGGGGAGTTCACTGAAACTCAAAGGGAACGTGGTCATAGAACAAAAACTGTCTTGTCTGGTGAGCTGGAACTTGAGCAGGCAGAGGAACAGCTTGGGTGACCCAGCAGTCCTCCTCTGAACTCAAACACCAAAAAGGGAGGGTTGGGAATCTGAAAACAGGTGTGACTACCCAGGCGTGAAGGAACGGAGTTGAACACTGGAATGGTGGCCCAGAAAGGCTCTGGCACCTCCACCTGTGGAGATTTTCAAAACTGAGCAAGACAAAGTCTTGAGCAACCTGGTGTAACATCAGTGTTGGCCTTGCTTTGAGCAGGGGCGTGATCTAGAGGCCTCCAGAGTTCCCTTCTGGCCACATTACTGTGACTTCCTCTACTTTAGTCCTTTTGTGAGCTGCATATTTGAGGCTCCATTCTGCCACCAGAGACATCAAGATAAAGACAAGACTTTAAAACAAAATTGAAAAAGGATGGCTATGATTTTAGGTACTCTTTGCATTTGGTTGTCTTTGCTGATGTAGTGCCCAGGGACTGTGAGCTTTACTGTTGAGTAGTAGACTGATGCAGAGTTGTCACAAAAGCTCACCTTGAGGAGGAGGTTATCTCTGTGCTGAGGCTCCTTGATGGCACAATGGCACTGCTTCAACTCTGATTTGAAGATACTTCTCTTACTAAAGAAGTCCAATGGATCCCTGTGTTCTTCATGTTTGAGGTTACATTGTACAAATGTGCATGACACGGGTATAAAAGAAACAGTGGAGGTTGCCTGTAGTTTGTTGGCTCTGTCTGCAGTGTATTGTATATATTTGTGGCAACTGAAAACATGACCTTATTTATATAAGGTTTACTTGATGTTAGGCTGAACAGAAGCATAACAAATGGAATGAAAGTACTATAAGCAAAAAAACCCCAAACCCTCTTGACTCAGTGTTTGGTCTGTGGAATGTTTTTTTAGTTAACAGGAGGCCTTAAGGCCATTCTGGCTAGTGGCATTTATCTAAAATAATATTGCTATCTAAAAAGTAGCACTGAAAGAGCCTAGAATGCCAAAATGATTTAAAAACACCTAACTCAAAAGTCTAACAAAGCTAGGATCTGGGAGGAGCAGAAGGGAAGGAAAATATACTAACTAGTGTCTTGTTTAGAAAATCTACATTGAGCTTGTAGCCCAGAGAAGAGGTTGAGCTGCAGCTTTTGCATCTGGAGCTGGTGTTCTAGATCCATACTTATATCTGATTTACCCAAAGAGGAGGCTCCAGCAAGAGCTGAGAGTGTGAATACATAAGGGAAGCAGCCCTTGCTAAGGTCCAGGTGAATGATGCCTCCTGCACACTTTCTAAAAGTCTTAAGATTCTCCCAGAGTGTGCAAATGGATCTGTCAGTGATGAGGAGCAGCTGGAGTAATAATCATGCTTATTCCAGCAAAGAAGATCATCATCTCACCAGGTCTGAAACACTGCCAGGTGCAGGTTTCACTCTGGCATTTATAGGGTTTTTTATGTATCTCTATGGTAACACAGCGCTAGCAATGTGTCAGCATTCCATTAAGTTTTGTGGTAGAGACTTGATATAAACACTGTGTTTTCAGTCTATTTGGCTTTAAAGGGACATAATAGTGTAAGTGCTAAATAGGCATTGTGATAGCTACAGGTGATTCTAGGCCACATCTTTGTTTTGTTTCTCGTTTTCAGAAACACCTGCAGTTGACAGCAGAGTTACTGCATAAATATTTTTTTTAATTTACAGATAATATAAAATCTGCCCAGTGATGATATTTGGATATTGGTTACTGGGCAAAGTGAACCCACAGTTTTAAGTGATCAGGTCATAGGGTGAACCCAAATGTCATAATTTTTATATTTATTGTGCCAGCATAGTTGGACATTACTTCTTAATGCAATTTATCAATCCTTATATGCCAGCTGAGACTTTCCACTGGGTTAAGAGGCAGTTAATAGAAATTTGCAGTGGTTTTGCTCCATCAGCCTGGGATAAAGGCCTTGTGCTGACGTGAAGCTGTAACCCCAGACACTTGGAAGTTCTATTTTTAAGTGCTGGTAGTTTTGTAGATACATAGGTTCACACAGAGGTTCTCAAAGAGGCTTTGGAAAGGTCACAAGCTGGTCAGTCTGTGGGATCTATGCCCTGTGACAGAAGAGGGTTGTGGGCAGGCCTTTGCCAGCACCTCTTCAGCCTTCAACAGAATTCGAGTTACTTGGAGACCCATCTGTGTTTCAAGGAATTCATTGATGCAAACATGAAGTTTTCTGAAGAAGGAAAACATACCTGACATAGATTCAGAGTAGAAAGTAGAGTTTTTAATAGAAGCATTCAGATTTAGGAAAGTATTTGTGTTTTGTATCTGTGCAGGATTTAGGAAATGCAACTTGAGGCTCTGACAGATTACTTTTGGTTTCTAAAACCAACAAACAAACAAAAAAAAACCAAACCCCACTTTAGAAAACCATTGTCTGATTTAAGAAGAACCTTAGTTCAGAAATTTCTATAGAAGCTGAACAATGTGCACATAATACATACAAACAGATGATGCCCTGACTGGCAGCATTGCCCATCTAATGTTCATACACAACCACGCTCGCCCTTCCCAGTTCTAGGAATCTTGCTGTTCGTGCAGTAATTGTCACAGCATGATGAGACCTTCTTTGTAGGAAAGCCTATTTAGTTATTTTGTTTACTTTAGAGTAATCTAAAGATCAAGAAACAGTTTTAAATACAGCTTCTAAGAAACAACAGGATTTACAGTCATAAACAAAACTTATTAAACAAAACTTTATAGTTAAGGTGCCACCTGGGAACTATATACAAAGAGTGTTCTAAAAGCACAAGAAATGCAGATTTATGTGAATTTATGTATGTTCTGTTTTTTAAAGATACATATTTTACACTTTTTAAATTTAAATGGAACTCAAAATGAGAACACAAAATCCAGATGAACTGGAAACATCTGTTGACATTATTAATATTATAATTATACTCAAAAATATAGAAGAGAAAGCAGTATATAACTAAGGGAAGAACTAAATCAATATAGCTACCCACTTGTGCTCTTTAACCAAAAGAAATAAAGAAAATGAATACTCTAAACATGGATAATCCCTTGTTTGAGATTTTGTTGCCTTGAGGCAACAAAATGGCAAAAAGCTTATAAAACTGAACCCCAAGTGATACACTGCAAGAATGCTTTACAAGTAACTTCACCCCACAGATATTAAACTGTGATCAATGGAATTTCCACTGATTATTTACAGATTTCACTACTATTATAATCTCATCCAATCCATTCATGACTCTTATAATCTCTAAGACACTCTGCTTATGTAAATAAGGATTAGTTGGAAAAGTTAATTATTGTAAATAGAAAAATGACTGCTAAACTTGGGATGAAATTGGAATCTAGAGATTGTCTATTTGCTGCCTTCTACTTGCAGATGCTGAGACAGTTTTGATTAGGACCTTGCATATTCCCAAAAGGTCTTTTCTGGAGGTTTCTGAACAAGATGGAGAGACCCAAACTAACTTTGGAAATGTAATGCTGGAAAGCTAATTGCAGCAGCATAAAATAATTTATGTATATTTATTAGGGAAGGTGTAATAATTTAACAAAATCAGATGTCTGGTTCTACACAATGTTCCCATATCACACAGATTAGATGCTCTATTCCACATAGGAAACTTTGTTTCTCGAGACCTTCCCCCCTAATCACTGAAATGTCAAAATGCTTAAGAGTTGCTATTGATTTCAACAGGAAATAGGAATGAATTGGAGTTTTATGGTGAACAGAGCTGGTCCTATCCAGTTGTTGCACATTAGTATTTTAGAGTAATTTCCATTAACTTGAACTCAGCCTCAGAAAGTCAAGATATTGGCTTAATTGCACATCAAAAGAGGCAGCAGAGTTGTGGACTGATGTGATCTCACAGCAAGGCACAGAGCTGCATTTTCCACAGTTGGACTCTTCGACAGTTAAGCCAAAACTTACTGTGTACTTTGGCTCCTTTTCAGGTGTTCCTACAGATGTTCCAGTTGTGATTTGTTGGCCTGAAGTGACCTGTGAAAGGGACTGTACAGCAGAGGGGGTGCAGAGCTTTTCTTGTGCTGTACACACATCACCACAGCACCTCCCCACTTCAGGAACTGCCTGGCACCTCAGTGGCTGCTTTATCTGATTAAGGACACAGGACTGCACATTTTTATTAAAGACTTCCTCAATTTTTTTGAAGCAAATAGGCTGTTACCATTCACAGACATGACATATGATGTTCTTTGAGAAATGTCCTTACATGGCTGTCACGAGGGCACTAAACAAGCCTCTCAGATGTGTGTGATGAAAAGAGACACATCTAGATGTCATGAAAAGTATCCTATATGAGTAGTTAGAAGAATTAAAAATATATTTTGATTAAAAAAAGTGAGTAATCGGTATTTTAGAGATGAAATCTATTTAAACCCGGTATAATTAAAATATAATTTTTTAAAAAATTCTTTGTGAATGGGTTTGCAAAATCATTTTTGCAAAATATGTTCTGATCCCAGCAGCTCTGGTTAGTCAGACAATTTGTGAAAAGCTCTTCAGACAGTCATTCAATTTATATAATAAGAGGCAAACCCTATTAAGGACATCCCTCTTGACGGATGCTTGTGTTTATCCTTCAAAGGTGGAGAGTCCTCAGACGATCCATTCCAGTGCTGTATTATCCTTACTACTAGCTTCCCCAAAAGTTAATGTGATTCTTCCATGCTAAAACTTAAGCTTGGTTTTTTTTGCTGTTCCCTGACATCCCTCGAAGTTTTCTCATTCCAGAGATGCACATATATCTAAAGATTCCTATCCTCTTCCAAGACTCCTTTTCACCTTTAGGTTAAACTTTTAACAGTCTTTTTAACCTTTCCTTTTATGACATGTCTTGCCATACTCCAGTTGCCATGGCTGCCTCTCTAGACTCTGATTAATTAGTAGCCCACATCTTTAGGGTAAGATGTGGAAAGTCTTGTCCAAAACCAGAAGTGCTTCAGTTGAAACAATGCCAGTTCTGTGTGAAGTGGGAGGATTAAATTGTGCACTGCTTAGACCATCCTCTTACCCTCCAGTTTGCTGGAACTCTCTGGGAGGATTCTCTGGACTCACACACAGTAAATAGAGTCAAGAATCTGGAATTATTTAATGTAATTAAAAAAGCACTAAGTGCTGCCTTAGTGTCCTTTCTGGTTCCTTACTTGATGTAGAGTGAGTGCCACCTGGAGGTTAGGAAACATGGAGCACTGTATGCTTTCATGCTGAAAAACAAAATCCCCAAGATTTACAAATGAAATGTTCCTACATGAGTAGGAGCTTGAGCCAGACAGATACTGGGCATCCACCACTTAGTGTAAAGTTTGTGACCCAGAGTAAGGCATGCAAGTGCAATGTCTCTTGCTGTTAGGCAATCGCCAGTAAATGTGTAACCTTTGAGTGGCCTGTGCAGTTTTTAGAAAAAGCTCTGGACAGCACAAGGACAAGGAAAGTCTTGATCTGCTCTTTCCTCTCCTGCTTTTAGGTGTGTGAAGACAAGTGAGTTCCTAGTGCAGTTTTCTGCTCACAGGAGAGAGCAGAAAGCATTTCAGCTGAACAAGTTTTCAAAAGAAGGTTCCCATTTGGTGTGTCTGAACTCAGTTCTCCATCATCATTCATGTCTGCACAGAGTGGAATCAGCCTTCCTCACCTGGGCTAGTTGCATGATGTGGTCTTCCTTCTTTAGGTAACTTAGTTGTCATCTTGAAATCCCTGATCCTCCAGTTCTCACTGTGTTGAGGAAGCCAGGAGAACCACTTGGAGTTGTGACTTCTGGGGATGGGATCTGGCTCTTCTTGATAGAGTGCCTTTTTTTTGCCTGAGACCACTTGGATCAGTGATCACACTGGTCACAGTGTGATCACCTTGTGTGCTGAGCTGCCTTCTGCCACTGAAGTCTATTCATAAAAACAAATAGCTTTAATTGCAAAGCATGAGTGCACCTATCTCCATCACAGTCTGGTGAGAGACTGAAGCCTGTTTTGTCAAGGCAATGCTAATGGCTTCTCTGTTGAGCTCCACTTAGGCCAGAGCATAATCCTGCATAAGTTACGTACAGCTTAAAGGACAGATATTGTGTGTACTCTGTCCATGCTCTGCCCCTTGCATGTTTTTCCCTACAGAACAACAGGCCATAAAATTTCAACCTATGTCATGAAGATGCACTAGCTGAACAGGCTTTTTGGTATTGTTGTGTTGATTTAGCTTGAGGATGGTTTCCCTGGGCAACCACAGATTTTAGAGACTGTGAACCTGTTAGATTCAAGGTTAACAATCCTGAGGGTGTAAGACAGGTTGCTGAGCCAACACGCCTTCAGAGCAAAATGTGAAAGCTTGCTTCCTTGTCAATGAGTTTCCATCAGCTAAACCAGAAAAAAAAGCGTAAGAGAAAGGAATTTAAGAGCAGCAAATCCACAGAAACAAACATGAAAACTAGTGTGAAAAATATTTGGTCTCCCTCCCTCAGCAGGGAGTGGTGAAAAGCATGTCTCGTGTGCCTAAGTATTATTCTTTAGAGCAAGTTTAAACATGCAGATGACAGAAGCTGATGAATCTTTGTCTAACTTGCTGCGTTTTTGTCATGCTGGCTTTCAGAACTGAAAGTGCATTGTTTATGTTGTGACTCATCTGAGCAGATCTCTATTAATTGTTTGTTTTCAGGAGATCAGATTCAGGAGGAAATGGTCTTTTGTCTGTAATCTGGTTCTTTCAGATGTTAGTGGCATCCTTACTGTAGATCTGCATGGGAAGATGGATGAGGTCTGTAGTGCTGTCTGTATATGGCGCAGACACCCAAAATATGAAGAGGATCATCTATTATGTCATTGTTGGACAATATCTGTATTTACCCTTGAAAGAACTTGCTCTGTTGCTGTTATATTGTTACTGAAGCATTGAGAGAGCTGCAGCTCACCCTCAAGTTTCTTCTTTCGTGCACCACTGGTGAAGAATTCACATTTACCAGAGTCCTGCCAAGCTCAGTATCTCAGTATTCATTTGACTGCCAGTAGTTTGGTTGGTTGAGTTGGGAACTTTGCTTGAGAGCACAGACAATAGTTTGGCAGTGGCTTCTGCTCCTTTCTCTTACCCTGGAAAAAACAAAGACCATTAATAAGTTTTCAAAATGGAAAGAATTGCTTCTTACAAAAGTGCAACTTACTGAAATTATTTACAATATCAGCACTTTTACTTATAACATCAGCATTTCTGCTTTTGAAATTAGAATTTCAGTGTACTTAAAAATATCATACTGAATGTACATGAAAGTGTTGTAGAAATAAAGCAAAATAATTGGGGTCTTTTGCCCTGTTGTGTTACGATAGGATGACAGAGGGAAATGAATAATTTTAAAATGTGTTGCATAAAATGTTATCTGGGACGGAAGTTACCCTGCTGTAGAATGGTTGGGATGTGGGAGGTTTTTCATTATTTTTAGTAAGTGGCCTGGGTTTTTTTAGTAAGTGGCTTCGGTTTCAGCAGGATGATTATCTTACTAATTTGCTCCTAGGAAGTTGGCTCTTCCAGCACCTGTCTTTTTGCCAAGTTGTTAGCATTAAAACAGATTGAACACACACAGGGGGCAGAGGAAAACACTTCAGCTCTTTTATTTTTCTTAAAAATTATAGTCATATAGAATTTGCCAATAATGCCTATGTATGCTTCAATTTGAAATATTAGCCTAGCTCAAATTGACAAAAACTAAAGAGAGCATGGGTACAGTTAAATGTCTGTTCAAAACTCACCATTTGGTCATGGTCCTTTAGGAAACTCCAGTTCTGGCACCTTGGAATAGAAGTAAAAAATACAGTGTCAAATTTTCTGTCTTTAAATAAATTGGGTAATGTTGATCATAATTGAATGCCTGTTCAACTGCTCCATTTGACACAGCTCAGTTCTTACGCCTTCAGATTCCTTGTACTAAAACCTGTCTTTTCAGTAATGGAGCCCAGGGTTTTCTTTATTCCCATACTATATGAGGAGTGGGTGTTATTTTTGCTAAGGGAAGGTGAGAATACCATGTCCACAATGTATTCCTTGTGCAAGCGCAAATAAATTACTCATGTCCTGAGTCACTCTAGAAAACCTTCGTCCAATGCCTTGAAGAAGACACAGCGTCTTATTTTTTAAATGACCAGTACTTTGCTTGCAGAAGTCCCTGGCAGGAGTTCCCAGAGCCATACTGCTGCAGGCAAACATCCATGGGAGTACTCTGTGCCTATAGGCAGCTGTGCTAGGAGCACATGGAATCAGAAGAACTGAGTTTTGCTCTTCAGCTCTGTTTTATACCTGGTCTGGGACTGCAGATTTTCTGTCCTTTGCTTTCCCCAGCCTAAAATGGAGAAAACATCAGTTCACTCACTATTGGAAGAGTCAAGAGAGGAAACAGTTCTGTACACCTGTATCTGCAGCAGGGCTTAAGGGACACCTGGGTTGACTCTGAGCTGCTTACCTGTGCTGCATCAAAGCTCATTGAACTAGTGCTGAAGCTGTACATCCTTCCGAGCTGAGCTTGTCTGTACAGGACAGCCATGTACCATGTGGAGCTAGGAGCACTGGATTTATGTACTGCACTCCCCTGTCCAGGGCAGATATGCCCCAGGTGCAAATAAAATCGAATTTATGATTGTTCTGTTTATCACTATCTGTCTTGGTATACCAGCACAGCACTGACGTCCTAGAACTTTTTATCCTGATATGCAGCCATTATTTGAGCGTTATCAGACTAGGGTGCTACTGGATGGTGCTAATTAGTGAGAAATGTCATATCTCAGGCACTGCCCTACATCTACTTCAACTCAGACCATTTAATGCATACCAGCCTTTCTCCATCGTTGTTTTTGGGACAGGAATGTGGAACTGAAGGCCAGTCCCCTGCAGGCTGTAGGGTATGTGGTTCGATGAATTCATCTTCAGCCATCTTGTTCTTCACAAGCCTGTCCTACCTTTTGCAAGAGTTTCTGTCTTCATAGCTAAAACTAGAAAGCTGAACATGCATCACCTGTATGATGTGTTACATTACATATGAAAGTGAGTTTGCGCCTATATTCATGACTGTCAACCCCAGGGACAGGCACAGAGTCCTTCCTGCTGCCTTAGCTAGGGAGTGAATATGGAACAGGCTGAGCCTGTTGAGCAAGAGTCTGAGTCTCCCAGCACAACTGGGAGAGAGTAACATTGCGCTGGCTTTGCATGTGTCAGAGTCCTGGCATCAGCCTGTCCCTCAAGTAAACAGAGCCAGACAAGACTGCAAATCCATCTCTGGGGAAATCAGGGCTGGGATCTGTATCTCTCCTGGAAGACTCAAGGAGATGAAGGTTTTGGATGATTTCGTTTGGGCAGT
The DNA here is from genome assembly GCA_013397195.1 of Hylia prasina. Taxonomy (NCBI): domain Eukaryota; kingdom Metazoa; phylum Chordata; class Aves; order Passeriformes; family Sylviidae; genus Hylia; species Hylia prasina. Next base: position 122,718 of record VYXD01010223.1, read on the forward strand.
GTGCAATTGGAAATGGAGCTGATTTTAATTTTACCAAGAATATTCTAGTAGACATATGATGATGTATGCCGAAGTATAAACATAAGCACTTACTCAAGATATGTGGCAGAGACAGGATCTTAATTTCAGCTTCCTTTGGGTCACTGGTGCCTGCACAGCCAAAGCTTAGGTTGTACGTGTGCAGCAGTCTGCTGAAACACCATAACAATGGGGCAAGTTCAGTAGATTTACAGACTGGGAATACAAAATTGTATTTTGGCAGAACACTCTGTTCAGCTTCCATTTCAGCCATTTCCAAGAGCATGAGAAGAAGTGATAATATCAATGTGTCTGCAATAAATTATAAAGCTTGGCACTTTTATGTCTTCATTGTGAAAATCTCCAAAATCTTAAAGATACTTAGCCTGCAGTTCTTTGCATCTCTTTTCAGCTTAAGCCCAGCATGTTGGAAGATATTAGCACAGATTTTGTCCAGTGAAGGAGAGCAGAGATAATGTAACTCTAGAAAGGAAAGTATTAGGATCTGATCCAAAGTCCCTGCAGCAGCAAATTTTGTTTGATAGTGTTGGCTTTCGATCAAGCCCTAATGCTGTCAGGGAGTATCAGGACCATTGTCAAGACAAGCCGAAGAGGCATGAACCAGAACAAGTGACTTACCAGATTCTCCTTCCTCTCTGTTCAGCCTCCACAGACTCTCCAGATCTTCTCCTGTTGGACCTGGTCTCCATGCTCATCTGCCCAGGCCCAAGTAGCCATTTGTGCAGTGGGTGTCAGTCCTGCTCCATTGTGTGCTGCTAGGACACAGGAGCTGGGTCCAGTTGCTCCAGAGGTGTCATTGCTGTTTGCTGAGATCTAACCAAGGTATTTCTCCTGATTCCATCTTGTCCATTTTGAGACTCACCATATACCCAGCCTTTTAGCTATATTGTGATTTCTCAGAAATTGAAGCCTGTTCTTCTTATATGCACTTTCAAAGTTCCTTCTCTCCTAACATTTTCTTTCAGCTGCTGCTTTGGAGTGCTTTCAGAAAAGAACATGCACAGCAGCACTGACAGGCAGTTCTCAGCACTGGTTTATTTCCCTCTTATTTAATGCCCCTTTCCTACTGATTTATGTTGCATCATTGCTTGAGCGCTGTTGGGGTTTTCATGGTAACAGCAATTTCATAAGAAGTGACTGTAATTGGAAGCAATGGGATCTCCAGATGTAACCAGCAAACTCTTAGCTTACAAGGTGATTACAATGACTGCAGCTGAGATCAGCCTCTATTCAAAATCCTCAGAACAGTAAAGTCTGATTTAATAGCAAAGGGTGCTGTGGAGATTGCTGCTGAGTGTCAGGAGGACTTTTGTTGTGGTTATGTAGCAGAAGCAAAAGCTCCTGAAAGCTGCTGGTTTCCCTGGTGTGTTTACTGTCTCTATTGGAAACGTCTGACTTATGAATATATACCAGAAGAGGAGCAGAGACCCAGTGTGACAGCTGCTGGGGCCTTGAACTCTGTTTGGGACAGAGATGTTTGGTTAAAATTAAGTGTTTCAAGGAATCTGTTCTGAAAGCTTCTTATTTTCAAATTTAAAAAAGAGAGATCAGAGATCATCAAAAGTCTTTTCTAAGGACTTGCAGAGTTCTGTAGAAAGCAATAAGCAACTACAGGAAGATTTTCAGTAACTTTAAAGGGTCATTAATATAAAAAGTGAGAACTTCAAAACAGCATCCAAAATGTCAGTGTCTGTCTTTGCAGTCAGCCTGTTGGGATTCTGGGTGATGAACTCACTTCCTCAAATATTTGTGACCTTGCAAGAAAAGAGAGTATTTCAAGTACAAATTTCCTTTGAAATTCTTGACTGATGTGTTTTTGAGTAGTGTGGAATAGTTCCAGACAAATTCTATCCCCTTGTTTCATCTTTCTGGTAAATGCTAATGAACTTTGAATCTACTTCTTCAGGGGGATTTTGGCAAACTTATTTCTTTGCAATATTGGGAAACACATACTGAATTTGGCAGATAATTTCTTTAACAACAGTTACAATACAACAATCCAAACACTTAATGTAGAGGAGTTGCGCAAGAAATACTTCTACAATTCTACAGTAATTTTGGAAAAATTATTCTGAATTTGAAGGTTGTGACAACATAACTTAAGAAAAGGTAAATTCCACCTCAAAACCACGTTCGGTTTGGTTTTGAATTAAATTTTAGTAGACTTTTTGTTTGTTTGCTATTTTTTCTGAGATAATTGAAACATAAATAGTGTTTTTCGTCTCCTTCAGCCAAAAAGCAAAAGAAGTCATGTACACACATAGCATTGTCATGAAGTGAAAAAATTTAGTGTTTTCCAGCCTGTACTAATAGTTGTCCCTGTTCCTCTTGTGGAATCTGCTTATCCTGTAGCATTTGGTCTAAGGCTCTCTCCAAGCTGGAGTATGTGCAGCTGGTTGGAGAACAGTGTTTGAGCACATCTGATTGCTTTAAAAGGACTCTGAGGCACATTTGGAAGAACGAATGCATTAATCAGAGTGCATGGGATTTTAGCTCCTGATCTGTTCAGAAAAGGATGCTGATGGAAAGTCTGTTCCTCTTAATTCTTGTGTACAAAGTTCCTGTATGAGATCTGAATTTTAATGCTGATAGTTCTTTCAAGTCAGTTTCTGCAAGTTAAACAGTAATAAGCTAAAACTGAGGGCAGCCTCCAAATGACTACTTGCAGCCACCGAATAAACTGGACAAAAAGATTACAAGCATGTGTTTTAAGTCTGTGCTATTGAGTGATCTCAGCAGGTCTTGCACAGAACTGTTTCCCCTCATTTTTCCTATTTGCCAGGTTAGCATTTTATTTGCTCATTTGAATTGGCACATCTGATTTACTGTGTACATCTTTTCATCCTGTAGTTTGATGTTTATTGTGGCTTCATGCCACATGCATCGATGTAAACTGATAAGAACATCTTGATTTTTTCTGGTTGGGGACATGAAACTTGAAAAACAATTATGAGTGTCACTGTGGAAGATGGCCTTTGCTTAGAAGTTTGTTTTGTGATTAATTAATTTGACAAGCAAGCATCAGTGTCTGTCATTTTGAGGAATAACATGACTCAGGTTAGTCTGGTTTTACGAGACAAGTGATGATATGCACTACAAATTCATCTGGCATAAATATGGCAGTATATTTTCCTTTGAGTCAAATGAAAATATACCTAGAGGGGCTTTTTATAGAAGGAAAATTTCAGGTGTTTAGACAAAACCTTTTTATTTGACCACAAGAGGGTATTGCAGTATCAGTTATGCAAGACTTTAACTGTTTGCCTTTATGTGCTTTGACTTATTTTCAAAAGACATATTTCTCAAAACTGATCACTTATATTAGGTATTAGTTAAGAAAATCAGGTTTTGTCTGCCAGTATTTGATGTCCTTGTCCATGGTCAATTTCTGAGTTGTTTTTTCCTAAAATTTATAGTACAAGGTTCCTAAAGCTTAAGAGGTTCCCTTCACTGGACAACAGAGACTTAGACAGTTTCTCTGAAACACTGAAAAACTTCATGGAAATGGCTTGCAGAGATATATTAGTCACAGAAGAGAAATAACAGGAGATGAATGTGTTGCTGCTTTGCCTGGAAGTGCCCACTGGTCCAGGATGGGCAGTCAGTGAAACTCTGATCTGATTTTTCCATGTGGTTTTACTTGAAGGAATAAGTTCTGAAATCTTTTTTAGCTCATTTGTGTTTCCCAATTTTCTCATTTACACCCAATACTTCTACAGCATACATCCAATGTTGGTTCACACTTTTGTTATAACTCAATACTGCGTTGCAATACTTCCCTACAAAAGTTGTGTATTCTGAACTTTAAGGGCTGTGTTGCCAAATGTTTGTGCCATGTTTTGTACAGTTCAGACCATGGGAGAGGGACCTAGAAGGATTTTTGGATTCACCCACTCCTAGATCTGCTGCTGAATTTAGGAGAAGGTGCGTGGGATGCCTGCATGTCTCTCAACAAGCTCATCTTGTAAAGAAGTAGAAGAGCAGCCATATCACATTTTCTGTGAGGGTCAAGTTTCTGAGGGTTCTGATAGTGGTTGATGGACAGCAAAGCATTTTTCATACAGCAAAGTTTGTGAGATATTGCAGAGATTTAAGTAGCACACACATTTAAAAACCTGGGTGCAGTGCATATGTTGTGTGCAAATAAGAGGCAGGAACAAAAGCTGGAGGAGAGGGCAGCGCTCTGGAGATCGGCTTCTTGGAGCAGGTCACAGTTCAGAAGATCTCTGACACTTCATGACAAGTGAAGAGATCCCCATGGAAATCTTCTAGCACAAGCAGTGTTTCCTGTCTGCCTCAAATAGTGGCATTTGACTTGTCATCATAATCTTCCTGGAATGAATGGAGATCAGACAAGTCAGTCAGGGTTGCAGGCTGGAAGGTGGGCTGTGGTTGGCAGAGCAGGCTGTGAGTGATCCATCAGAGGACACTGAGCACTCAGCAGAGAAGTGACATTTGGCAGGGCATTAGCACAGTGCTTTGTCATCAGCCCTGGGCATTAACCACTGAGGGCTCTGGAAAGCCTGGAGATGGCAGGTCCTGCTGATGAGCCATATCTTGGTCTGGCAGGAGCACAACACCTTGGGTCTCTGTATGCAGGCAAAATGAAAAATCCAGCCAGCTACCACTTTGTAGTCAAACTCCTTTTACGCAATTTATGTAGCTGATTGATGAAAGGCACAATGCATTAAGTTTTCCTGTGGGTTTCTTAAAAAATGTACTTATTTCATGTCTTAATGGAGTTCTGCTGATAGACCCTGGCAAGTGGAGTGTCTGTTGCGTCGGCAGCATACAAATACCACAGGGGGAACGTCTGCTTCCAGTGACACAGTCTGACACTTCAAAATAAAACTAAAGCTGTAGGACAGACTGCAAGAAATCTGTTGTGATTTTTTTTTATCCCCTTATAAAGGTTGCAAAATATGTTAACTACTGATGTGCAGTTTTCCCTATTTGAAGCAAAAATTATTTATTTGGGCTGGTCTGTGAGTAGGGATTTGAAGGTATCTGGTTTTAGGAGAAAGAACCATAAATATGTGTAGTGTTCCTCACTGGCTGAGGAATCTTTTCAGTTGCTATTTCATATAATTTCAGTCTTAGAGGTCAGCTCCTATAAAGAAGTGCAAGATGGACAACCAAAGTTATCTTCAATAGTCAGAGTTGAGTTCAAGTCAAATCCTCACCACAGCAGGGAGCTCTGGTAACTGCGCAGTGGAGCTTGGCTTAATTCTGTTCATCCTCACTGTTGGCTCACATGATTTCTTAGCAGGTCTAGGAGAATTGCAGGGTATAAAGTGGCTGAGTACTCCTGCAGAGGCCCTGCTTTGTGCTGCCTGAGCACCCATGGCAGTGGTTTGGATTCTGAGTCTGGCATGGCCCTGATTCCTGCACTCCTGGGGTCAGCAGCTGCTCACAGTCAGCTTACAGGGCAGGGACACTGCTTCACAAGTACTACAGTGGCTCGGTTATCCCTCTCCCTCTGCTGCCTCTAGCACTGTAGTACTTACAGAAGTATTTTGTCCTGTGAATTACAACATTCCTGCTGTGTATTACTGCATATTTCAATGCTCAAGATGCTCTTCTAGTTTTAGGGGGTTTTGCACTATTCTTTTTTTTTTACCTGTCTCTTCTGGCAGTTAAGGGTATAATTTGTTGATCTGCCTTTTGGTACACTGAGTGTTTCATTTACCATCTGCTCACCACATTCATAAAAGACATTAACTTTCTGTTTTAATGTGAGAAACCAAAAATTATCTGCTGCAAGTTATGCAGAGTTTTCAAAGCAGAATATCTGAAATTTATTTTAAATGTGTGTGTCACTATTAAATGAAAGGTGGCACCTGGCTTTTAAAATGTTCCTCATGTTTGTTAGTTTTGTTGTCTGAGAATTGAGCTACTTCCTCTTAGGTTGTTTTCAAGGTAACTGTCAGAGTTGTAAATTGGGAAGCCTTGTCTGAACATGTCAATCACAAGCTATGTCTATTTTTCACCAAAGCTTTTAGCATCTTCATTACAGCTATTAGTGTGGGTTTTCTTTTTAATGTAGCAGCTGGTGTTAAATCACACTTCAGGCTGATGTTTGTCCATCTCTGTTGGAGATTGGAAAGAAGTTCTCCCTGAAGGCAGGATGTTCCCATAACGAGATGTAAGGGGGGGTTGTGTATAACCTTTTCTTTGATACACTAGAATCTCGTGCCAGATTTCCAGAGATGATGAGAATTCAGGTCTGAAGGGACCTCAGGAGGTCTCTAGCCCAACCTGCTCCTCAGAGCATGAGCCATGAAATCAGACCAGCTGGTCAGGGCTTTGTGCTGTTGATCTTGAAAGCCCTCAAGGATGGAGACTGCAGAACCATTTTGGGTAACCTCAGGGTTGCAACTGCAATGAAGATGTTTTGGCTTATATATAGTCAGAACCTCTCCTATTTCAGCTTGTGCCCATTTTATTTCGTTCCTCCACTGAGCCATGCTTTAAGCAGACTGTCTATGTCTTTCCAATAACCTGATTGCAGTTACTGGCACTTTGCTCTTCATCTCCCCACAGCCTTCCCTGCTCCAGGCTGGGCAGAATTTGATTGCCAGATGCGTTGTCTGTATTACACAGATGTGTCAGACCTTTACCTGACCCGCTCTGTTCTCTGTCCCTGCCTGATCTGACCTTACTCTGCTCATACCCAGCAGGGCAGATGCTCCATGAGATCTAGAATGGAAAATAACAGAGTGTACTGGGAGTGCACCATCCATTTTGGCACTCCCAATACACCATCCATTCTGGCATTCTTTTCTTAGATCACCTGCACTGTTCTGTAGTCCAGTTCAGCCTCATTCCTTCTATAGTTGCACTGAGCTTGACTGTTTTGCTGTGGAGTTGGAAACTTTTGCTCCATGAAGAAATGGACATCCAGAACAATGTGAAATCTTCCTGGATGTGTTTGGAGCTTTTTATTTTTAGCTCAGTTGTGCAGCCATTCATATGTGACTACTCAAACAGGCAAAACTGAAAGGAAAACAGCTGCATCCCCAGACCTTTAGGCCAGAGTAGCCAAACAGACTTGGAAAAAAATTTAGACTGGATTTTCACTGTACCAGGTGCTTAAATAATGATCTTGTTATGGTGCGATGTGTCGGAACCCAGAACATCCCTCTGGGTGCCCTAGGTGATCTGAGAGCCCAGCAAGGGGCTCAGAGACCCTGGCATGAGGCCAACAACGAGAGTGGCTTTGATTTTAGTCCATGGGAAAAATTACCAACTCTATATGAAGAATTACAAGTGACAAAAGTTTAATATATAGTTTTTAAGTCTCACGGGGTGCAAATGTAGAATTTTTAAGATTTTAAGATAAAGGCAGGAGGGGACAAGATGGAGGGATTTGGGCGTTTCCTTCTTCTTCTTCTTCTTGTTCTCCATCTTCTGCCTGGGTGGTGGCACTTTTGGATTGGTTTAGAGTAGAAGTCGACTGTCTAACATAGGTGATAGGTATTGGTATGTAATTGTAAATATAGAAAACGTAATATGTGGTATAAAAGATAAGCACCTCCTCGGGAGGGCACAGTCAGTGTCTGACTCGGCTGCTGTGAAGACCTCGGCAGGGCAGAGAAAAGAATGTAAGAGATAACAGAAAATAAACAAGAGAAACAGCAACCGACAGACTCCTGACCTTTCTTCTGACGTGGGGCTTCGGGAAAGACTTTCCATCATAAATCTCGGGGTTCTGCCAGCAGCGGACCCTGACATGATGAAGAGAATGGGAGTCTGCCTCTTAGAATGGGCTGAATTCCAGTTTTCAAGGCAGGTCCCAGTTTCTAGGAAACCTTTTGCTTAGGCCACTACTTAAATTTAGAATCCTCCCAAAACAGTATACAGAAATACAACTAAAACTGCAGTTGCAGAATTAGGATAAAATCCTGCTTTCTGGCATTTGGTAATTTAATGAGAAAAAGGGCAAGACCTTATCCCACTTTTTCTGTGAATTACCCACATAATCTACACATGTACAGTATAAGGATCATATAGCTCTCTTAAAAAATCCAGCCCTGATCACAGTGCTGATATAAGTGCACCTACCAGCCTTTTCTATGTAGACATCATGAAAAACTTCAGCCAAACTGAGGTTATAGAAAATTGTTGCCCTGTTTGACATGAAGCGTTTCATCTTGAAATATAGTGAGATCAGTGAATCTTTAATGAGAATCTTTAATGAGAGTTTGCAAATGCTCCCAAGTTCTGGAGGCCCAGGACAGAAAACAGAGCAACGCCTAACAGCATGAAGAGCCCTGTGTCAGCTGAGGTCTCCTACAGCTTCCAGTGTTCCTGACACTTAATAGCAGGCATCTCAAAGTGCTGAGATTTTGTCTACCTGGGTCCTTGGTTTCTGAGCAGACTACTCAAGGCTTCCATATGTTTTTAAAAGAATGGGAAAAATAGCAACCAAAATGGGGATATTCAGATGGATTTTTTAATTCTTTATCTATTTCAGCATTCCAAGTCCTCTGTAGATTAAACCACGAAAAAAAACATTTTGCAAATCTTTGTTCTTGTCTGCTGGCGATGCTAAGGATCCTTTAAATGTATTCTAAATTGTTTAAGACTGACTAAACTGTGCAAAATTAGTTGGGTCAGTGAGATAATCACACATAGAAGCATCTACTGCCATTTAGAAAGTCCTAGGATAGCTGAGAAGTCCATGATGGGCCACCAGATCCATAGCAAAGCTGCAAGAGACCTGCATGTTTCCACAAAAGCAGGAGGGGCAGGCAACAACATCTGGATGTCACACTGCACTGGATGACCATGAGTGTGTCAATACTTCACATCTTGACATCCCGCCAAGAGTGTTATTCAACCAAATCTCCCAGTCATCTCCACTTGCTGCATTATGGATTGTGCCATGGAGTGTTCCTGGAACATGCAGCTTGTGGGGACTCTCAGACTGCTCCTGGGGGAGAGGAGGTGAGGTGCACCTGCGAACCAGCTGCTCACAGCTGTCAACACTGAGGACCAGGGAAGGGTAGGCAGCCCCTGACCTGCAGGGTGGGTTAAACATCTCTGTGGTTCCTTGACCACAGCTGGTTTCACTCCAAAGAGCCACACTTTCCTGCTACTGCACACTGTTCCCTACACCTCCATTACCTGTACGGTGGCAGAGATATCCTTAAAGGAGTCCTGTTGAACATGAGATTTACTGTGAGGGAGAGGTATAATTACACCTGTGCTAGGAAAAGAGTGCCAGGGCCCACGCTCTGGATGGAACTATAAACATTTCCCATGTTAGTGAAGAAGTTTGTACTAAGTGATTACACTATATTGCATGGTTTGTTCTGTTACTTAATTCCTGTTTAGAAAGAGACATAGCCAAAAGCAAAGGAAGAGATTGGGTGAGGGACTTTATACAAAAACAGCTAATCTTTCCAGTCTTTCTCTCTGTTTGATAAGGTTAATATTCCTAATTATAGCCATTTTTCCCCTCGTAAAATTTTGTTATATGCTTGTACCTGACAATTGGAGGACTGAGGATGTGTTTGGACTGCCTTTTTTGCAAGTCTGAAATGATGAAATGATGAATGATGAGAACAATGATGAAAGCAACTTATGCTATTGGCATAAAATAAAAAGCCCAAACCTTCTTATTATACTTGTAGGAGAATGTCACCCAGAATTTTCTTAGCCTTCTGATGTTTCATATTGGAGTCAGAGTTTCTCACTTTCCCATGCCTTTTAACATAAACAAAGAATTGTTTTTTGTAAATATGGCCAGTGTTTGCATTCCTTCAAATGGGAGGAGAATGTGATTGATGGTCTGATTGACCAATGTGGTTGAGAGGTGGGAATTTCACCTTCCAATCCATTGTCACCCTTGATAAAAGTATATATTTGGAAATTAATAAACAAAGGCCTCTTTTTCAGCTCAGCGCTGCATCTCAAAAGATTCCAGGTCTCTGTGTGATCATTTCGTGTCCGACTGCATCAGGAGAACAGTTTACAGAAGCTAAAAGTTTTGCTGATGAATGGGAATATCCATTTTGGAAATAGCCTGCACTGGCTTTGTAGTTGAAATGGTACCATACTCTTACAAAAGGCTAATACAGGGATTTTGAATAAAGCATTTCTGGGCTGTATCCATTTGTTCTTTGCCCTTTGCCTGTTTCCATTCGTTCTTTGCCCTTTGCCTGTTTCCATTCTTCCAGGGTGTCATTAACTTGCTGTAATGTGAATATTCTCCTAGGCTGCATACCTTAGCTTGCACAAACCTACCATTTTGCAGGAAGACTGGAAAACAGCAACAGTCAAAGCAGATTTTTCAAACTGCTTCCTTTTTAAAAATACTTTATCCCCAAATACAGATTAAAGTACAACTTTTAACCAAAAAAATTTTATTTTACTTTTCTATATGTCTTTGTTTGTGGTGAGTGTTCAGATTCATCAGTGCCTTGGGCTGTGGCTGCTTTACTTTGTACATTCTGTTTTATGAACTCTGCTGTTGGGATTGCTGTTAGCTGGGAGAAGTAAATAGACTAAAGAGATCACACCATAGCAACCTTCATCTTCTGTTTACGGTTCAAATAAATGTCTGTGCAGTGGAAATTTATGTCCTGAAGAATTTGCTAAACTAGAATATTAACTGGTTTAATAACAAAAGGATTAATGCAGATAAATTGAAGACAAATCTACATTCAGTATTTAAATGGTGAATAATTTTATTTTTTAAAAGCTGCTGTTGTGAGATCATCTCAGTTGGTCAGAGCATGGTGCTAATACCATCAGGTTTGTGAGGTCAATCCCCATATGGGCCATTTACTTAAGAGTTGAACTCTATGATCCTTGTGGGTCCCTTCCAACTCGGAAGATTCTGTGAATCTGTAAATTATACATCACAGGCACTCAGCAGGGAGAGAGTATTTTTCACTTATTTACAATACCACAAAGTACATGATTGTTTTTAGGGAGAGGTTCCTGTAAGCATCCAGCAGAATATGAGTGTAGCAATGCACCCCCCACTCATGAGTGGGCATTCCTGTATAAGGAAAGGGATTTGGTTCACTTGACTTTTTAGGAAGTTTAACTGGAACGTTCTGTGCCTTTCTCCTGGTAACTGGCTCAGTGCCAGCACAGAGGCATTGACTGGGCTTGAAAAGTGTAGCTCAAAGCCCATTGCTGATTTTATTGGGCCAGGGGCCAAACAGCCCACCTGAACCATCGAGTACTAAAGAAGGAGCACAAAGGAACTCCTGGGCTTTTTGGAGTGTTTTAGCAGAGTGTCAGAGGTCTCTCGGACACCTGTGCTCAGCTTATCTTTTTGTTTCTGTAACGTCTGTTATTTGTCATTTATTAAACCTTTTACTTCACAAAACATCTCTGAAGACCAGTCTCACCAAAATTATTTTAAGCCATTCTGGAAAGTGCAGGACACCCTCAGAGATTGATACATTTACATGTGGCTCATAATGGCCACATGTCAAACCGTATCATATGAGTTCTCCCACTAAAATCAGTATTAAAACTCACCTTGTTTAATGGCAGCAACTCCATGTGTGTTTTGAAAACCTAAACTTGTCAGTTTGTAATTTCCTCACTTTTTGGTTAAAGAAGTAGATTTTACTCAAGCAAAACATCTATTAGCTGAACTGGATGTTCTGCTCCCCTCTGAACATCCTGGCTAGAAGATTTTCGACCTCTAAGAGGGTATTCCAGGAACAGACATTTTTCCCTTCCTGCAACTGATGCTATGACACTGTTGCTGGCTGTATTTTGGGTTTGTTCTTTTCTTAATATGCAAATTGGCAAGATTTTATTCCAAAGTGTAAGCATTCCTTATTCCTCAGAGATTTCAGCCATACATGTTTGTCCTTCAGCTTGCTTGCCTTTATAGTTGGCCAGTGTTGCAGAAAGCATGGCCAGGGAAGTGTCAGTGTGGAACGGGGACACCATTTTGGGAGGATCTTCTATCTGGTGAGGTCCTCATAGGTTGAGAGAGAGTGGGTGGAGAAACCAATTAGGAGGCAGAGTAGGTTTAGTTAGGTATGGTTTTAGTATCAGGGTGTTTCCCCCTTATAGAAATTACCATAAAACCAAGCAGTGAACATGGACATCAGTGGAAAATGTCTTGAAATAGGTGATCCCCACAGAGCCCCCAGCACAGTGCTTGCTCAGGGCCCACCTGCAGCACACACAGCTGCAGGTTTGTGCCTCTTCTCTCCCAGCTCCCTTCCATTACGTGCAGATTAGCTGGGTGAGGGGAAAGCCAAGCTTTTTATATAGTGCTTGCTGCTATAGAAACCACAAGCTCTGTGACAGCATGCTCAGCTGTGTGGGCACAGCCAGCAACAGCTCCCAACCAGGGGATGCTGTAGCTGCACTCTCAGTTTTCAGTACTCTCGACCAAAACCCAGCTGCCTTCTGAACTGTTGTGTGTCTGTCACTGCCACGTGCAGGCCTTTAACAAGGCAAATAAGAAGAAGTTGTTCATTCACACTGTAGAAGAAATTAAGAACTCCCTGCTATAAAGGTTTATCTGCCATTTCATGTCTGTCACAACATGTGGATGATATCAAGCCTCTCGTGGTTGGAATTATGGCTGTAACTTTCCCCAGAAAGTCACTTTCAGCCATCTCTCTGTCTCTCCAAATGGTAAAGAGACAGCATAAAAAGAGGTGATATATGAAAAGTATTGTGTCTGCTATGCTTTTCATGACAGTGTTAAGATAAAAAAGGCTATAAAATGACTGATAGATATTTCTGAAGTCTGAGGAGGATGGAGCTGTTGGCTGTAAAAGTAATCTGGCATTGATCTTTAGTCAATAGGACAATGCTGCTTATTCTGGTAGGTCTGGCTTTAGGAAAAAAACAGAACAAGAAGAGACAAAACAAGTGTAGAACATCCCAAAGACATCTGAAGTGCACTCAGCTAATAGTAAAAAAGAAATTATATTCATGAAGTGTTTTAAAGCAGTAGATACGATTGCTTCTCTCGGGGTTACAAGATCTGTAGGGGAAGAAAAAGGGGCCTGCTGTTTTAAAACACAAGTTCTGGATGTTATGGCTGAGGCAGTATCTCAAAAACATTTACCTGAACATTCTTCTCAGAGGAACTTATGTCCCACTGGAAAAGTATTGAGTGGGGCAGAGGTGAGGCAGGGACTGTGGATGGAGACTGGGGAGCTGCTGTGGAGGGGAAGATGAGAGCTTTGAATGCTGACCTCTACTTCTGCAAGGTAGAAGCTAATTTTGCAAGCTTTTGTCCTGCTTTATCCAGCTCCTCTCCATTCAAATGCTAGCACAGGCTATGCTATATGCACAGCAGCTCTCCTTTGAGGAAGAAATGTCACAGCAAAGTGTTGGTGCTTCTCCAGGTCCCATTGAGTACCTTCTGCAAACCCAGGGTGTCCTTGAATTTTGAGAAAGTAGAACTCAGAGCACACACAGCAGAAACATGGGGTTGACAATTTGCATACACCAGCTACTGGAAAATGCATGCTGAAAGAATGGTGATGGCTCACCACCTCTGCTTTGAAATCAGTAGCCAGTCAGGTTCTGTCAGAAGTAAAGATGCTCTAGAAGTACTGGAGTTGATCCCATAGTGGGATAAAGATTCTGACAAACTGCAAAACCAAATCTTTCCAGAAATACTGGTTGATTTACACACCCACTTCTTAGTTTTGAATAATCTAGGATTATGGCTGCCAGACAAACTAAATTGGTGCTGTCATAAGCTCTCAAAGCCAGGCAATAGCAAAACCAACTCATTGTTTTCTTCTTTGATTCTTTGGGGCCTTACAGGCTGTGAAAATGATGAAACACCTAAAACAGTGTGAGAGAAAAGACTGTTTGGGATTATACTAAGTCATCTTTCTGGTGGGAAGCACACAATTATGTACTGTCAGCACATGGAGTGTGATGGGACTATAATTTTACCTATGTTATTTCCCTGGGTTGCCAAAGAAACCATAATAAGAAAAGTCAAAGTGCTCCTGTTTTCATTGATCTTCTTAACAAATTCTCACCAGCAGCATTGGCTGTTATAATTATTTTCTCTTCTCTAAGCTGATATCTGATGTCACACATACCACTGTCAAAATCAGATGGTTTGCCAGTGCTGAAATCTAGCATAAAACTCTGTAAAAAAGGCTACACTGAAAGAAATGGAATGAGCACATGAATGCTTTCCTTTGTTATTTCTTTAAAAGTTTCATTGATGTTGTTAGGAAAAGAAAAGGAAAAAAAAAAAGCTACCAAGTCCAAGAAAATTAATCCTTATAAATTTCAAGGTGAGTGAGATGACAGTGAAGGTCTCCTCGATGGCTGGCAGCATCCATGGTGTGTCCAAGGAAGAGCAGGAGCTCTTTGGAAACATTTCTTTCTAACCATAGGCAAAGGCAGGTTTGCTTGGCAGCCTTGGGGAATAACAGTGGTGTACCTTGGGTGGATTTTGGGAGACACAAGACAGAGAGGGCAGTGGCAGGGACCTGCTGGAGGACAAACAGCTCCGGGGCAGTCGTAGCAATAGGGAAGAAGGAAGCCAGAAGGACTTTTCATTCCCAGTCCCTGTGGAACCAGTAGCTATGCAGGTGGTTGAAGGCTTCCTCCTCACCCTTGTCCTCATTCTCCTCCTCATTTTTCTCCTCATCCTCATCTTCCTCCTCTTCCTCTCTGGCAGAGTCCCACAGGGAGTGGGGTCTTTGGGACTCTGTGGAGGAGTGAGGTAATGAGGCACATCCTGGAGTTAAAATTTTAGTATGATTTTTTTCTGTTTTTCTTTTCTGTCCTTTGAAAAGGGGTGCTCTGGTCCTGAAGTATCTCCATGCAATCATAATTTTTTTTTTAATCCAAAAATCTGAGTTTACAGAGAGTTATGGCTAAAATGAACCTATAAACTGGAGCGTCTGCAAACACATCCCATGCTACTTCTGCAGCCTCTTGTAGCAGGTGCCTTAAGCCCTACAGCTGAGAAGTTCTGCTGAGCAGTAGATGCAGAGAAAAGAGACTTATTATTACTGTATAAATAAAAGCCCAAGCAGGACAGAAAGTTTATTCTTTAGAGGAAGCTAAGCTAAAAAATTTGGGCTGTGGGACTAGAGACGTTTTTGGTCATTTGGAGCATGAAAAGTAAAGGTGTTCCCTTCCTCAGATTTTTGTGTTCACTTGCAAAGTCTCTGTCCACTGTTGCCCTCATATGATGAGCAGTGACACATGGATGGTGTGGGAGGCTGGGACTGAGAAGGGAGTTCTCTCAGGTCAGGAGAGTGCATGGCATTGACAAGTGTAATGCACCTATGGCTGGTCTGCGACTCTGGATGGAAGATAAAAACAATGCTTCAGATTTATTTAAGGTGGTGAGTGCAAAGCAAGCCCTAGAAGAGGCTCTTGGAAGCTCTTGGTGAAAGCTGAGAGGTGGACATGCAAGCAGAAATGTTAAGGTTGAGTTTGTGTCTATGTGGTTGTCTACCTTTTCCTAAAATTAATGGAAAGCACAGGTTCCCTCATTTTTGAAAGAATTTTCTCAAGTAGGTTTAATAGTATGTGAAGAAGAAATGACAACACTTTCCTGCCTAATTGGCAGCCTGCAGCTCTTATGACCCTTTCTTAATAACATTTCAATTATTCTCCTTCATACTGAGGGTGAGTGCAAGATATAACTTCAGTAAAATTATTACAGCACTATTTTTAATCTCCCTGTGCAGAGTAACACAGAATTGGGGTGTCAAGTAGCTCTGGTGTTTGCAAATTATGTCTGACAGCCCCAGGAAAGTGTGAAAGAGAGCTGCCCTCTCAAAGCCAGTGAACAATCATCCCAGCAACTACTGTGTCTGAGAGACCTTTAGGGTCCTTTGTCTGAATGGAGATTTGATGGAACAGAAAAGAAACCATTGTACATAGGTGCCTGGAAGAACAGAAAACATTTTTCTTACTGTATCATATAGTTAACAGAAGAAATGAGGTGACCCCACTGGCCAAACTTCCCTCTGTAAATCCTTTCCATTATAGCTTAAAAACATCTGGAGAAATCTCTCAACACTGAAGGAAAGTCCCTAAAGTTAATTAAGTGGTTTTTGCATTACCACAGTGGCTTCTACTCCTGAGAGCCACTTAAGGAGTGGAAGTGGTTTTCAAATAATTTCCACTTGCCCTCCTCCCATGCTGGTTTAAGCCTCTTCCCAGGCATCCATACCCACAACTGAGTGTGCAAGGCAGGGTGGAATTACACATTTACTGCACACAGAGCTCTGTGTTGCATAACACATCAAACAAATCATCAGCCACAAGGCTGTGGTCAGTGGCTGCTGAAATATGGCAGGATCTATCATTAGAGGCAGTTATTATGGAATATAGACTATCCACTGCAGATACTATTTTCCCATTTTAGTCTATCTGCTATGTAAAGTGTCTCTCTGTTGAACCAAGGCATCTTCCCAATCAACAGCCCCATCCATTTCAGCTGTGCTGTGCAGTCTGTAAATGGTAAAAGGATCATAACTGTGTGACTTGTGACAGCACTCAGTGGGGCCACCCTTTTATCATTGCATTTCTGTGGGCTTTTATTTTGGTGTTCAATTGGTAGCTTAGCTGTGAAATTTCATAAACCTAATAATTTTCATGAAAATTTTATTCAAACAACCAACAGCATTTTATATGGTTTTTCCTTCTTTCCTTGTTTCTTAGTAGATAGTGGTTCTATTTAGTGTTTAGGTTAGTGGTGAAATTAAAGTTCTCTACAATTTCAATATAGTAAATACCTCTACATCAAGAATTTTAATAAAATTTCATCTACTCAGTATATATAATGGAATACCTACATGTTCTATGCTATGAGTACATCATGACACGTGCATTGTGCATGACTGCTCCCATATTACACACAAAGTGTTGAAACAAGACAAATTTTGACCAAAATCCAATGAGATCCCAGGACCAAGGCAGCCTTTTTTCTCATTTCCATTTGGGTGTATGAGAAGCCCTAAGTTTTTTGCCTGTTACTGTTTCTGTTGTAGATCTGGGCTCCCACTGAGAAGCTGCTTACTGAACACAGGGGGTACCTTGCCTGCAGACCACAGCAGATAGTTTAGGTGCAGGAAGAATAAAGCCACACAGAAGAAAATCAGCCCAGGTGTGTTCCTGGGCTGCAAAGTTCTACTGAAGGGGCAGCATCTGGTCCCCCAGATAGAAAGTTGCTTAGAGAGACACTGTTCCTGGTACACAGGATAGCTTTTTGGCTGTTCCTATTCTCCAAGGTGATGTGTCATGATGAACGAACAAACTTGTAGCTCAGGACTGCATCTCTGTGCCTCTGTGCCTTTATACCCGTTGTTTAAAATTTTTAAGAGTCTATTATTCAGGGCATATATAATTTAATGCAAATAATAGCAATAATATGAGTAATGGTACGCAGCTTTCTTTCTTGGCATTGAGACAGGTGAGACTTCTTTATTTACATGATATTGGGATTGATTCAAACCAGACTCCTGTACTTAGAAAAAATACCCTTGTATATATAGTAGACTTCAAGCACTTGCCTTAGTAAAATGTCATGAAATGCTCTCATGAAGTCAGTAGTGAAATCCCCATGGTCAGAAAAAACCCCAAATCCCTAAATAGGTACTGTAAAAGAAAAGCATACTTCAGTTATAGGTGTTGCTAAATGGTACAGTCAAGCTTTGAAGATGCTGCCCTGTTTTCAGGATGCAATTGGAGAACAACCCTGGGCTCCTTATCTGGGCAGTTCCCTGCCAAAAGCACTGGAGCTTGGCTGATGGGAAGCTGCTGCCACGTGCTCCCCCAGCTGCAGGTCTGTTGAGTTGCTGCTGTCAGTAGGAAAGGTGTGATCGGCTCCTTTAGGACAGTGTTTTGACAAGATGCTGGATGTACAATCTCACAGGAGTACTAAGAGGTTTGCTGCCAAACTCCCAGATCGCTTGCTGCTCAGGGGCAGAGAGACATTTTTTTGTTTCTGAGTTTTATGGCTTGGGGACATACATTCCAGCTGCTGGTATAAAGCAGTTCCTGAACATGCACTGCCAAATTTGAAGTTACACTGAAATTATGACAAAAGAGATTGCTAGAAATAATGCAGGGAAAAAGAAAAGAAATTATCAAATGATATGGAGGAAAAAGAAGTATGTTCCTTATATTAATTTACAGGAGTTGCTGAGCTGTTTTTGTAGAAAGTTGAAAAAGATCAGTGTGAGGCTGAGGTCAGACAGGCATATTCAGGCATGATGATTAAGGTTTATAATCACACAACTTATAGCCACAGAAGTTTATACTCACAGAAAACATGTTTTTACTGTGGGAAGGTCAAGACATCCTCATCACAGGCAGTATCTCCAGTCTCCCTACCAAAAGTTACCAGTCTCTATATAAAGAATTTGTGAAAATTGCTGTCAGCTTCCCCTTGCACAAAGTCATGCAAGGGCTGATCACCTGCCGGAAAAACATCCTTTTGTGATTATTCGGGCAGCTCGTTGCTTTCCAGCGGGCAGGCGAGGCCCCGGGCGAGATGTGGTCGCGGCTCCGCTCGGCGCCCGGGTACCAGCCAGCAGAGGGGAGCCGACAGCCGCGCATCCATCTCCGCCTGGCGCAGCAGAGAGAGCGCAGGCTGCCGGGGGTGGATGAATGAAAGAATGACTGAATGAATGAACGAATGAATGAGTGTCTTCCTCTGCATTTCCAGCTGCTCTGATTTTTAGTTTCATTCTTTGTTGCAGAGGTGCTGGCAGTGGGCTTTCTAGTGAGTAAGGATATTTAACGGTGGTGTGTTGACGACATAAATATACATCAATTCTCAAAACAGTGAACATTTTTTCCCCTGAACATTTTGTGCTAGATGACATGAAACTGTCTCAGAGCCTCTAAATGAGTCTTTAATACATCAGCTGGTTAATGGACCAACATTATAGACAAGATCTTGAGACAGAACTGCATATCTGATAATCACATCCCTGGTAATCTTTTTTACAGGAATGTTCCAGCTGTCTCTTTTCTTCTCAAACTATAAAGGGACAAAAGTAAATGGACTGGAAAACATAATTTAACATTTTTTCTGTCCCTTGCTTATGTGATGGCTCTTGCCTTCTTTTCAGTTGTTTGAGGGAGGTTCTCATTTGTTTTTGCTGGCAGATTCAGCCTGCACAGAGCCACAAATCACTCATTAGATTTGAAGGGTGACCCTGCTCTGCTCATAAACGCTGCTCCTTTTCCCAGCAGGAGCAGAAGACAGGAAGCCAACAGCAGGAAAAGCTCCAGGAGTGTGGGTGGGATAGATGGAGAGAAGAGCACTGATTAAGGGTGAAGAGGGTGCAGGGTCAGTGGTTATTGTGTCACATCAAAGGAGAAAGGGAGGATGCACCTTTTGCAATGCACTAAAAGCACTTATTAAGTTGTGAGAGATAATATGGGAGAAGGGGTGACCAAAAATCAAGAGGGAAGAAGGTGACAATATCTGTGAAACAGGAGAAAGGTGAGCACCAACCTTTGTGGGTTCCTCGTGATGCCCCAATGCCTGCAGGCAGTGAGTGTTCTCAGCTCTCACTGTTCCTCACATTGGATTCCATAAGATGATGGTGGCTTGGCTTTGTGGGTTCACAGGATTACTCAGGTTGTTCATGGAAAGGTCCTCATGAGATCATCTAATCTTTGGCCTCATCTTCCCATCTCCCTCTCTGCCTCATCTGACTAAAGCTTTTCTGTCTCTTACATGTAGTGCTACCACAATGGTTTTGAGTAGGTCTGCTATATTACAAATAATAAAACCCCCTGTTACCCAGAGACCTCAGGCAGGTGGATGCACAAGATCTCAGCACCTATGCAAGGGAAGAAGAAAGACAAACACAAGCAAAGAAGGTGTACATTTCCTCTGACTTAAATGTCGTTATATCCATGCTTGTGATGCCTAAATTCCCTGTGTAGCTGCAAACTTATGAGTGCCTACTTGAGGCACTGTTCCTGGTCATTCTGTACAAATTCGTGCCAGTAAGAGGTGAAGTGTTATACACGTATCCTGTGGCATGGAAGAGCTTTGCATCACAGCCTCTGCTCAATGCAGATAAATGTGATTCTGAATGTAGCACTTGCTTTCTGAGAGCAAGCAGCTTCCCTAAATTACCCACCTGCTTCAGGAGAGGTGTGTTCCCTTTGTGTTTTGTATTACTATTCTCTTATTTTCACTCTAACCTTTACTTTCTGAGATTTGATAGGCTATTCCTGTAAAACACCACAATTATTGCTTTGAAAATATGACAACTTGCCATAGTCAGCAGGCCAGATGGGTTTTGAAGAAACCAGCTGTGCCTAGAAGCACAGCTTCTTTTTTTTTGTGGAAAAACTACTTCCCAGGAGGAAGGAGGGAAGTGTTTCAGAAGGAATAGGGTGTGTTTCATCCTAAAATACCAGGGTCATCAACATGGAGCGTAAGGTGGAGCAGATTCTCCTCTCAGCTGGGCTGGAGCAGCAGCAGTGACTGCCCAGCCCTTCCCCTTTCACTCTCCAGTCCCGTGGGAGGTTGGCAGCACCTCTCTGTCCAGGAGACACCATTTCAGACAGCTTTGCTCAAGGACCAAGGCAGTCCCTCTCAGGACCCGTGGCGCAGTTCCCAGCCCCACAGCTGCTCCAAGGCCGGGAACCAAAGCACTGACTAACCTGCTCCTGACTGCCTGGACTGCTGCATGTTTTGACCTTGTCTGTGGGGGTCCATTGTCCCTGTTGAAGAGGCTTTATTGCTGCAAAAAAGCTTTTCTAACTCTCCTTCTATTCTGGGGAATTATGCTCTGGAAAGGTAAAGTGTATATAGTGTATGGAGAAAAAGGACACTGATCTTTTGCTGACATTTATTAATTTAGTAAATTCCCTTTTTCTCCTCAAAGAGAGCTTTTTTTAAGGGTGCCTAGGAATGAGACAGGTAAACACATGCACATACATACGTGGAAATAGTACCAGTGGTCATACTCATCATTCTTTCTCAAAATTTTAATTCCCTTCTCCATCCACTGTGGATGATTTTTAAAGAGAAAACATAATTTGCTCTAGGCAGGATAAAAGACCTTTCTCTGTGAGCTGACTAAGCCTTTCAAGTGCCTTTGGTGGGCCACAGTTAATGAAGCACAAAAGAATAATCATCTGCTTGTTTAGAGAAAATGAAATTATAGGTTGTCATGAGCCAAAGTGCTATGATTTTTTCAATCTCACTCCACTTGATCTGAAAAAAAATCTTGCTGGAAGAAAAAACTGACATATGAATGGTAACTACTATGACTACTTAAACCTGGATGCAACATGCACACAATTTTTCATATTAGAACTACATATTCCCTTCCAACTCCTTTTCCTCTGTTTTCTGCAAAGTGAAAAGAGGATGAAGTTAGCATCAATTCAAATTTTGAGGATTAGTAAAATTTGGAAGGATGGGTTCATCTACCCTGAGCATTTTTGGCTCAAATGCAGGAAACATTGGAAATACTGGGGCAGAAAAAAAAGACTCCCAACAAAAAATCCCAAAACCAACCCAATGGACCAAAACTAACAAAACGCAACCAACCAACCAAAACCCAAACAAAACAAAACCCCAGACAACATTGTAAGGACTTTCTGCCTGATATTTCATCTCTAACTGTGAACAAGCCCCTAGAGGTGTTTTTAGAAATACAGCCCTCTTTGGGCTGCCCTTCACTACTCAGATTTTTCCAGGATACTTCATTATCTCAGGCATGCAAGTGGCTGAGCAATGGGTGAGTGGTTTACGGTAAAATAAAAACCTTTCAAAAGTAGAAAGATTATGTTTGCATGAGCCTTTACTGAGAGGCTTGAGCGTTCACAGTCCTTGCATGAAAGCCAGGCTCCAGCTGAGGGACAGAGGATGTCATTGCACAGATATAATCTCAATTATAATTTATCATTCGGGTCACAATAACATGAGTGACTGAGAATTTTTGTTCAGGGCAGATTCACAGCCACACAAACAAAATATATATATAAAAAAATCTTCTGTCAGCATTCCCTAAGGTTCTAGCTCCCTCTATTAAATTTCATAGATATCTCTCTTACAGGCAACAGAAATGGAGTTTGGCCTTTGCTGAGAAGAAATGCTGGTACCTCTTGCCTTGCCCTTGACCCTCCTGTGTGATATATTCATCAGTTTGCAGAGGTATACTGAGATGTCTCCCTGCTTCTCCTTCCTAGCTAATCCAGTTCTGCATCAGTACCACTGTAAAACTGTCTGTCCAGAGCCAGACCTTCCTCATCCAGAAAGACTTTCTTTGCTATGCTCCACACATCTTCATGTGTGGCATTTTTTGCATTGTAGCTTTAATAAACTCTTGCAGGAATTTCCCTTTCACTTTGAACATATCTCTGCTGCCACCATCTAACAACAATCTCCAATGGTATTCTGGCATCTGCAATAACTACTTCAGGAATATTTGAATTTCTCCCAATCCTATCACTCTGGGCCACCTATACAGAAATGAGTTACTTTTCCCAAAATATCAGTATCAAGTTAAAAGACAGCTGTGTATTGATTCTGTGTCTTGACTTGGGGCTGAGAGTTCAAATATTTACAGACTTCCACCTTGTAAGACTCTTTCCATTATGGAAGTAAGATGTGCCAATTTAAAGTAAGGGCAAATTAATGAGATGAAGAGCTCAGAATGTTTCTCCAAATAAAGGAAGCACTAAAATTTTATTAGGCATGTAGGTGCAGTTAAGGTTAACAAACCAATACAATTTTGATGGAGCTTGCTGTATCCTTATTATCCATCCACAGAGCACTGAACAGTCTGGTGTACAATGGGACTAGTCCCATTTTACCTGAGTTACAGTACCTCTTGCATATCTTTTAAGCAATCACATCTCCAAAAGCTACTGAGGATTATGCAAATGTAGTTTTGCTTGATTGGAAATCCAGAGCTCCCAGCACATTGTTGCATTTTGGAGCTAACAGATGATCCAGAGATAAGATTACTACAAACTCTTTGGCTGCATAATTAATTTGGTAATGTTCAGATTTTTTTTTTTTTTTAATCATGTCAAGTCTGATTTTTCACTTTGGACATTGTGTGTCTTGTGAGTGCTCCAAGCTTTTATTTGAGCTCCACTCCTCTTCAGTCCTTGCTTTATACCCCACATAAGTTTCTAACTATGATAGGCTCTCTAAATGAACTTGCAAGTAGTTGACTGAGTAATAGGTGAATTAAGCTAAGTCTCTACACATCAAACCAGAATATATCTTTGCTAATATGTTCTACACCTTTGGAAGAGTGTAGATGGACTAATTTTCTAATAATTGGACATTCCCAACCTCATGCCACTGGTCACCATCTTACAGAGGAATCTCCTGAAAGAGTTTTCTCTTACCATTTTGAATATTGCTATGTGGGAAACTCTTAGAACCTGCAGAAGTACTAAAAATACTTGTCTGCTAACCAAACAATTCCCAAACTGAGGCACTGGAACAGGTTGCCCAGAGAAGTTGGGGATGTCCTATCTCTAAGAGTGTTCAAAGTGGTTGGATGGGGCTCTGAGCAACCTGGCCTAGTGGAAGGTGTCCCTGCCTTTGGCGGGTGGGCTTAGAACTGAATGATCTTTAAGGTCCTTTCCTACCCAAACCATTCTACAATTCTATGAAATGCTCCCAGGAACAACAACAGCAGTTGGAGGGAAGTCCCAGATGTTATTTCCCTGGTTTGTTCTGATTCAACCTTATACAATTTGAGATCTTGATGAACCACCTTAGTTGTTTGAGTTTCCAAGGAGAACTACATCAAAATTCAGCCTTCAAATCCCCACTTTGTTACCAACTGTGTAATTAGAAGGGAAAAAAAATAATGGGGGCAAATCCTATCACCCCACAGCTGGATGAGCAGACATCTTCCTTCCCAAAGTTTAGCCTGCTAGAATAACAAGGGTTTTATTCCCTGCAACCTCTTCTCTAGGGAAGTCCTTGCTTGCAGTAATCCAGACAGCAAGCTGAGAGGAGGATCAGGCTGATTGTGTTCTGTTATTTTTCTTCTGTTATCCTTTCTATTGCATTGCCCAGGAAAGGGAATTGGGATATTATCAGTTCACAGCCTACCAGAAACATGCTGAAATAGGTGTGGCCACTCAGAAACGTGAACAAAATATTTCTGGCTCCTGTTATTTTTTTTGTATTTTCTGGCCCACAGAAGGCTAAATCTAAATGTGAAATATTAAATTAATGTGGAAACATTTTTAACAAAGGTTCAGTGTGCCCTTGCCATGCAAATAACAACAATAAATGAACCTGTAAGCATTTGGGTCATTCAGGGTTGTTTCTAACATCTTTCTTTAGCACTACAGAGGCATATATTTATATCAACATCCTTAGTGTCAGACAATCTAATCTGGCAAATAATCTAATATTTTTGTTTCCTAAATATCAAAACACTCTTCTGACCTTCCAGATTAATTCCAATATGACAAATTAACATATGTCAGTACTTTTTATTTTACTGAGTTAACAAGTGCTGAGGTTTGTTTTTCTGACACAGGCAAATCATTCCTCCTTCCACTGTGATAATTAATGGTGTCCTTCACCAGTACAGGCTCACAGCAGTCCTGTCACTTTCTATGACTGGTACAATTATGATCAGCATTAGAGAGTACATTCCTGCCTTTCTACTAGGACTGCTGAGGATGAATGGATGCTATTAAAAACGATAATTGATGTGTACAGTACTATTCATCGATATCTGTTAAATGCTTATTCTTATACATTGGATAGTTGGTGATTTTTTAAATTCTGCCTTGAACCTTTGGATGGAATGTCACTGTCTTTCTGAAAG
This sequence comes from Hylia prasina, assembly GCA_013397195.1. Lineage (NCBI taxonomy): Eukaryota > Metazoa > Chordata > Aves > Passeriformes > Sylviidae > Hylia > Hylia prasina. Next base: position 147,539 of record VYXD01010223.1, read on the forward strand.
CCTGAAGAGGCACATTAGCCAGAAACTGCAGGAAGTCATATTTTAGTCAAACTCTTTGATAGGTATTTTGGGATTTCACTGGTGTAGCTCCACTGGGTCCCGTGGAATCAGGCTTGCTTTTCAATGTCCCTCATAATTTACTGGAATATGACTTATCATGTTTCAAAACATCTGTAGGCTGTTAAAATCTGCTGCTGTTATTTCAAACCTACAATCTCAGATCCTGGAGACCTTCCTATGTGCACAGTGTGGCCTGTAATTGCCCTCCTGGCATGGTCTCTCTGGAAGGAACAGCTCCAGGGGCTGCCTCCTGCTTTAGAAAATTTGAAGTTGTGGTTTTGGAGGTATTATGCCCTCCTTCAGAGGGTCTCTAAGGCCTTCATTTCTTTACTGAATGCTCTGTAGTTTGCAGCCATGGCAGAAGAAAACTGTTGTGTCTCTGGATGAAGTTACAGATATTAGGGAAGGAATTCCTTGTGCTGTTAAACCATGTAAATTTACACTCTTTTTTTGTGGAAACATCTATAGATGTACTAAGGCTTCTAAGCTCCAAGCTCCCAATAAACTCCCAGTAGAAGCTGGTAGCTGGAGATTGTAACAGACTCCATTTCTTAGCTGCCCACAAGGGCTGGGGGAGCATCTCCCATTTCTCTTTGGATGCTTCCTGAGGCAGCATCTGACTGCAGGGCTGGAGCAGCCTGTGCACAGCTTCTTCCCTGGGTCCCAGGGCAAGGTGTGGGTCTGGGGTGGGAGAAAGGTCCTTCTCCAAATACAACTAATGTCAGCAGAGAAGGAAGCATCCCTGAGAGAGCAGAGAGGACAGAAGGAAAATACTCAGCCGAGAATTAGGGAAGATCAGTACAGACACTGATGGGTGTGCAGGACTGGAAAAGGATTTGTGGGGATTTATCAGTTCTGTAGAGAAGAGTATTAGCAAAGGCTTATTTTCTGAAGCTGTGATTAGAGGGAGACTCCTCAGCATTGGTTGATGGTCCCTTGGGTCTGGAACGATTGCCAGGGTTTGAAAGAGCAAAGAGGAGATTGCAGAGAGAGAGCCCCAGTGGAGACCTTGACAAATTGTTCAGCATGTGGTCTCTGACCCCCTGGAAAGACTGAGGACATGGAACAAGCACTGGCTGAGTAAACAACTGCAAGAGGAGACACACCAACCCACCCCCAGCTTGTTGCAGTAAGAGCTGTCACAGAAACAGAGCCACATTCCTGAGAGCAACATGTCACTCAGTCCTGCCCCCTCAGACACAACAAAGCTCTTCCTATACCTTATCCCATGGCTCTGAGCTGTCTGAATAGCTGCAGCACAACGGCATTAAATCTGCTTGTACCTAGGTAGAGGTTTACAATTACTATTTGAACCTGTCTTTTTCTTTTTGTTTTTGGTTTTGTGGTTTTTTTTTGTGGGGTTTTTTTTTTGGCTTTTGGGGTTTTTTTTGTTAGAGGAAATGATTTCATAGGGAAGAGGTTGCAGAGAGCTCACATGTTTTGAGAAGCTGTCTTGACAGCCATCCCAAATATATTTTTGGTTAGGTTTATTTTAAGTAGCAGATATGATCTAAGGTCTCATTCAAGTCAGAAAAAATGGCCCAGGAGAGGAACTGATAAAACACATCTGAAGACATACACAGAAATTGCAAGGATGTGATGATCCTGAAAGGGCTCTTGAGATGTACCTGTTTCTGTAGGTGGTGGTAATGAGGTATATTACTGTCCCACCCATATCACTGATTCCATATGGGTTATTTCCAGTCTTTCTACTGGAAAAACAACACGTGGCACAACTGAGTGCTTTCAGTCCATAAAGAGAATATGGCATGATCCTTAAGGATAGCATGCATGAGACCCAGACCCTCTATTAACCTCTGCTTCCAGCTCACCACGTCTGTGGCTGAACCCCTCATCCTGCTGTGCTTCTCTCTCTCTTTGTTTATTTGTTTGGGGCTTTTTTATTTTTCTGGGTTAGTCATAAGCTCCTTAGGATTCACAGCCTTAGACTTGCAAGCCTGTGTCTATACAGCATCCAATGTGCCCTGGTCCCATCCACCATCCTCAGGGTAATAATGATGGCACAACAATGCCAAGGGGATCTGGAGAGAGGGGGGCCAGTGCTGCTTTCTGAAACTGAAATTGGTGTGTTGGAATCTCCTGCCTCTCCGTTGTTTTAAGTGGAATGCTTTGCTGACTCTGCTGTGCTCAAAAATACATCAAGTAAATGGGAAAGGGAAGTATATTAAAGCATCCCTAACTTGTCACACTTCTTCGTCTCAAACTGGATCACCTTGAAGGTACCAAACACACGATTTATGCAGGTTAAGGTCCTACTGAAAGTGAGGTTTCCTAGTCTGGGAGGAAAAGATAGGTTGGATGACTTAGGTGCTTACTCACTGAATTCACATATCCACTTCTAACCCTGAACAACCACTCAGTCAGCCGAAGGGGAAACACAATAATTTTAAAATGTTAAAACAATGCAAAGAGCTAACTTAAAATATAGCTAGATGATTCATAAATGGAAATAAATAAATACACATCATAAATTATGCATTGCAGTAATTTCTTCAGCTACAGTAATAATGGTTTTGTGGGTAGGGATAGCTACTCATAACCTGTAAAAGGGAAAAAAAAGTTGTACCCTAACAAAAACATCCCCAGGAAATTAATATTTATTTAGATTTGACATTACAAACCATTTTACAGAAACCTGGAAAACTTTTTTAAATCTATCCAATAACATATTTCTTTTAGGAACTAATAATGCAATTTTATTTCCCTCACAAGGTACGTGGGATCTTTTTAAAAGCAACCACATTACACTCCCCTTTCCCATAGCCAAACAGGGAATCTTGGAGGCAGTCCATTAATAATGCAAAAATGTCTTGTGTGAAAGTCATAAGTCTTTCTGAATCTGTGAGATCAATCAGATGGTAGAGCTTTAGATAAAAGTGTCGATTGCCAGATTCTGTATTGCCATGTTGTTGCTACCTCTGAATTTTTTTACTGATTTTACTTACAATTGTGACTCGAGGTCTCTGACACCACCAACAGTTTTGCTTCCTATCGTGCCCAGTTTCTCTGCTGGTGATGTGCTGGGTGGAAAGGGCTTTAACACGAGCAAGCCTAAATCAGGCTTCAAAGATGAAAGGAAATGGAATTGTTTTAAACAAGAAGTCTCTGAAAATGTACCATCCTTGTGAATGTGGCTTGGCTGAGCCCCACTGTGTACAGTGGGTGCTTCACAAGCTGCCTGGGAGCATTAATCCTCCCAACCCTGCAATGTCTTACAGGAGAATTGCCCCTGCTCTCACATGATGGCCCTTCTGGGCTGCACAGGAAAGGATTACGCTTCAAAAAGCAAGATTAAACCTTGTGCAATCCTCTCACAGGGCTGTGCACACATAGCTCTCCTGCATCCCATACTGGCCCACTGGACCATGGTCCTTTGCTACTGTAGCAGACAGAACAACACTAATGACCATTTTTTTTTTTTCCTGTAGTAATATGTTTTGTTTTGTTCAGGGAAAATCGGGATAAAAACAACATTTGCTAAAGAGAACACATAGGAGAAAAATTCAGAAACTGCTTCTGATCAATATCTTTTCTGGGTCTTATTTTGAAAGAAAAATTGAAAAATGTCAAAGGAAATACTTGAAAATAATGAGAAAATATATATTTCTTCCACCATTCTTTCTGTGAGAGAACCCTAGTAATTTCCCTCAGGTGTTGCCCACAATACGTGCTGTTCTGGGGCTGGGTGACAGGACACCTGCCCACACTCACTGGAGAGCTCCTGGTGGTGTGGTGCCAGTTGTTTCCATCAGCTGTGGCCTTGCAGGACACAGAGTGGGACCTGCTGTGGCACAGTGCAGCTGCTGTCCAGATGGTGAAGCTTCTACCTCAACAGCTCATCACCTTCAGCATCGCCTGCCAACCCTGGGGGTCACAAATTCAGGTTGCTTCTCCCTTGTACCCACAGCATTTCCAGTGGAAAGCATTCCCTTCCAAGCATTTATTTTCCATTGTAATGGAATAAAGGGCTTTCATCACTGAGTCCAAACAGTGAATAAGCACATTAAGGGAATAGATTGGCAATAACTGAGGCCCTAAAATTTTGCAGCAAGAATTAAATACCCCAACTACCATTACAGCGAGATCCCATTTAGTACATCTGCTTATTAGCTTGTGTCTGAGACACTAAATGGTGCCAGGGCCAGCTCACTGTGCCATCCTGGCACAGACTAGCCCTGTGTCTGGAGAGAAGGAGAGCCAGTCTTGGAGCAGCAATAGCACAGCATGGCCTGGCCATGTCAGTCATGTCATGCTCTTTTTTGCTTCAAAATAGGCACTGCACTGAAATCACCTCCTGAAAGAAACACCAGAAGATCCTTCTGTGCCAACCCATGAAAACTTCATAGGAATTGCTTGGGATGATGGACAGAACTGCAGCTGTGACCCTCCTACCAAGGAGACCTTCTTAACATTGTTCAGTTTACTAAGGTGAATGTGGCTGGTTTTAGCAGAAGAAAAGTAGAGAAGAATCACTGGCAAAGGACAAAACCACTGTAGCTAAAAATACTTGAGAGGGTGGCAGCGAAGGAGAGAGAGACTGCAAAAACTCTAGGTGAAAGGAACACAGCAACAGGGCTTGCAAAGGGCTTTAGAGGAGTACAGGCTGCTGTTGATAAATGTAACAGATATTGCGGGGATTTTTCATGTAAGTGTCCTTGGGATCCAGAGCCAAATTTTTTTTGAGTGGGGACCAGCCAGCAGTCTTTCCCTTTCAGTTCCATCACTGCCTCTTCCAGTCACACCAGTGACTCAGATCAACTGCAAAAAGTGCCTGATGGATTACCCCTGATGGCATGACAGCAGGAGCTTCCTGTTAACCTTCAGATGAGCAGCTGCTGGGAGAAACTAAGCTGCCCCTACCAGTAAACTAAACAAGGTGAGGACATGGGCAATGCTGGCACATGTTTGTCCATCCTGTGGGATTGCTGGCCCATCCCTGATACAGCTGTAGGGCAGGACAGCTGCCAGAGGGTGGCTGAGCAGGATCTGTCCCTCTACACAGTGTGGATGCTGGGGATAGCAGTGAGGTGCAAGCCAAGTCATGCCAGTCACACTCCAAAATAGACAATGTTCTGAGTGGGGAATGACTTATTCACTAATGTGCATAGAGGATATTTAGGAATAAAGCTTAAATTCACATTTGCATGTATCAGGACAGCAGCAGAAGGTGAACTTTTCTTTATAGAATGCTTCTCTGCTGCCAACAAAAGCCATGCTACAGAAAATTAGTTGAAATAATGCATCAAAAAGAGACTTGATTCCTTTGGTCATTTTGAATGGCTTTCACCTGGGTTAAAAGAGTGAAAGATGCTATCCACTAAAGATGGCATCTCAGTCAAATATTGCCCTTGAGGAAGAAAAACCCAACAACTACAACTCACAAACAGAAAAAAATTAACAGTATTACATAACACAGATTGTTATGTCCTACTTTGCACAGCTATTTTTCTTCAAGAAGTGATCTTGTATTCTGTAAATGGTTACCTCTTTAAAGGGGGCTATTCACCCATCTTCCCGTGACCTGAAAAACACAGTAAAGTGGTTTTATTTTTCCCAGCAGTTCAGTGTTCACAGTTTTCATAATGCTTATGATATTATTTTACAGAAGTTTTTTTTTATTATTCCCAGTACTTTGATTAGAAAAGCTGCTTCTTCATACATAAAGTTGCAAGAACTTCATGTGTTTCTGGTGCTATGTCATCAGTGGAACATATAAGACTTTTTATTATATTATTTTCCATTAAAAATGCAGGGCAATTCACTGTACTTAAAGGAACATGAATATAAAATGAAAACTGATAACTATAATCAAATGTAATATCCATTTAATGAGGAAGAATTTTATGATTAGCAATTAATTATAAGCAGGAGACGAGAACACAGAAATAAACATGGATGTGACCGGGATACAATACTTGTGGCCTCTGTTCACCGGGACACAACATTTGAATTTGTATCAAAGTCCTGATCTCTGGCACTTTGTGTTGGTTTAGCACAGTTGGTAAAAACCAGTTAGTGACTGACTTTGATGCTGACGGCTGGCTTGGCCAATTACGTATAGGGATACACCTCTGGGTCACACAGGCTTAAAAAGCAGAAGCCCGGGAGAATTCCTGTTCCTCCCTGCTTTGGAAGAGGTAAGCGGGCCCCGGCTCCCGGGCGACCGGGCCGGGCATTTCCTGGGACGGGGCCGGGACCGGTGACTCCGGAGCAGGAGAGGGGAAGAGAAACATGCCCCTTGCCGGCCCGGATCGGGTCTCCCGCAGCTGTACAACACCCTGCTGCTAAGCTGTGGGGGCCGAGCCCCCCTCCACCGCCGGTGACTCCCGGGCAGAGGAGGAAAAGGGGAGGAAAGCCCAGGCTGCTCCGGAGATCATGCAGCTGAGGCCGAAGGCGGCCCGCGGCCGGGCGAGGGGCCCCGCGGCCGCCAGAGCCCAAAGGCTCCGGCCCAGCCCTGCGAGGCCGGACCCTTCCACCTTTGGGCACTGCCGGGGAGAACCATCGTGCCCCTGCCGACCGGGGAGATGTTAACTCTTTCTTTGGTGGGTGAGACTTACAAAAGCACTGGCCCTTCCCTGAGTGCGAGCAGACAAAGTGATTGAACTGTAAGGAGACATAGCATGAAACTGAAGCCAGTGGAGAGAGAAAATCAAGGTCCTAAGTGTGAGAAAGGATGGAGGAGTTGCCTCGTTTGGTTGGACTTCTCTTGTGAAGCCACGGAGAATGGACTAACTTTCCCTGTAGCATATGGATGCTATTTAGGGGGATGCAGAGATCCAGTTATAATTGTGGACTGATATAATTGAGATTTAATGGAGAACTTTGAACAGAGGAAGATAGAGAGAAAGTGATGTGAAGCCCTTCACTCCCAGGGAAAAGGGAGGGCTTTGTTCCTGGAAATGGAGATGATTTTTGGAAAGAGGAAAACCTTTATTTTATACTAGAAGAGGTATCCTTAGATGGTACTCTAAATAAGCAGACATGACCCATATGCAGTTGGGAAAGTTGCTAATGGGAGGGACTTCACAAAGGCAGGTTCTCAGGCGGCTGTCTTTGTGAGAATTGAGACCCACAAGAGAACTGTTTTATGTTGTCGGTGGGGAAATTCCATGGAAGTTCTAAGAGAGACTCCTCTCCCAAAGAACTGATGAAAGATTATTTTTTAAATGATGAAACTGACTGAAAATCACAGGTTTTGTCTCTTGATGTTGGTTGTGAGAAAGTGAACAGTGTAGGAAGGAGGAGTGTTTTGAAATTTTCATTTTGATCCTCATTTTCTTCTTTTAGTGTGTGTTAATAAATCTATATTTGTAACATTTAAGTTGGGCCTGCTTGCTTTTCTCCTAATCCTATCTCACAGCAGGAAAGACACTCAAACCACTACACTAAATTTGGCAGAGACAGGAGAACGTGAAACCATTACACACTTAAACTTGTAAAATAAACATTAGATAGGGCAAGAGGACTTGAAAAAAGGGATATTTTCCAACAAGGAATTGAAGGTATGCTTCTGTACCTGTGTGGTAGTTGCTATTTTCCAGACAATATTGATATCAACATAATTATCACCAAGAAAATTTCAACAGACTCACTGGGGATGAAATGAGGATACTGTCCAAAATGGGGATACTGGCCAAAATGGGATGCTGACCTGCTGCTCACTGGCACTCAGTGACTTGTATGAAGTTTCACACAGGAAGCACAAACATATCAAGGTCAGTACGTAATTCGCAGACTATCAGCAGTACACCAAGCCTGGTTTTAGGTCAGAATGCAAACTGACTGAATGCAAAGCAGACTTCATTTAGCACCTGAGGCAAGCACTGAAACCTGTTGCTGTACATGGAGAAGTGTTAAGTCACTTCAGCTGGTCGCCTGTCATTTGATTTGTTCTGATTCCTGACTGAGCACTCAGGCACTCTGCCTTCACTTGGGCCAAAGAACACTGTGCACTGTGCATTTCTCCATCATTCCTTATGCCTGCCTTTGGAAAAGGCCCAGGGAGCAGAGCAGGATGCTCTGAAAGTGTAATGAGCTTATGCAGAGCTTGCTGAGCCTGGACCTGTGTTTCCCTCTCACCACAGGGCAGTGCCCAGCAGCAGACCAGCCCTTCCCACCCGCCTGCTGAAACACTGGGCAGGCTGAGCTGGCCAGTGGGATGGAGAATGCTGCGTTCATCTGCAGCCGGTCTACCAGTCTCCATTTCTGTTGCCATGGATACCAGAATGAAGCAATAAATTTATTCAGGATTAGCTATTTTTATTGTAATTACACAACAGGAAATTATTTGACTATTTTCCCCTTCATCTCACCCATAGCTTATTTATGTTGTGATGCTTCAAGTGCCTGTACTGAGCCCCCAAGAACTGACTGCTGTTGGTGGGGGGCTGCTCCCTGCCGTGGGTGTGGTGCTGGGCTCAGAGGGCTCAGCTCAGCTGGGCAGGCAGCAGCAGCCCATGGGCAGGACCCCACCCCGCAGCACAGCACAGCTGTGATAGACCCTGGCACTGCAGGAATTCACAGTCAAGAATTAATGTTGATGCCTTTTTTGCCGTGGAATGAAGTGCAGTTGTGTAGCTGGTGGGTGCAGCAGCCTGTGTCCATCTGTTCCTGCAGCACAGGATCACTGGCAGGACTGTGTGAAGACAGGTTCAGGAAAGCAGAGCGGAGGGAAGAACCTGTTAGGCAGCATTAGGAAGTGTGACTTTGCCAGCATTGATGGATGGGGCAGTGAACACACTGAATGATAACCAAATGCTGATGAGATGCTCCAGGAGGGAAGCAGAGGAGCGTGCAACCATCCCGAGGCTGGAGCTGTACTATCCAGCCCAGATGGGGAAAAGAATGCCAAGAATATGAAGCCCAGACTCTCCAAGCCTCTTGATCTGTCCAAAGGAATCCAGTCATAGGGTGATCCATGTCATCCTGCATCAAGTGTAAGAGGAAAGAGTGTTACCACATAAACCACAGCAGATACCATCTCACCACTTGTGTCTCCTGCAATCCAGGCAGCTCTGTCCTGCACTCCATATCTACACTGAAATTTATAAAGGGAAAAGTACTTTAAGAAGGAATTTATGATGAAAGAGTGTGAGATGCCCCTCAATGGACATGAAGAAGTTTTGTCATTGCACCTGCTGCTGCTACAATTCAGAAGCGGTGAGTTTTTCACTTTCTGCAACACATTATTTTTGACCATCTTTTGGCCATTAGCTACATTGATCTCACAGAGAGGAAATGCTGAGCCAGGATTTGAGAGCCATGGATTAAATTCCTGAGTTTGCCCTGGCCTCTGAGGGGCCATGCCTCACTCAGTTTCTGCTCTCTGCACCAATCTACCTCCCTGCACCAGCCACACTTGGCTGCACAATGGGGACTTGTCTGGAGCCCCTAAAATTTTCTTTCCTTTTACCTCTGTGTTGCATTTGGTCATGGTTCAGGGAGAAGACGGCATGCTCAGGAAGTCGGGTGGATGCTTTCCCTGATCAATAACAAAAATTATTTTTAAAATGCCCCCAGGAGAGTGTAATAAAAGGACATTTGAACTGATGAAAACTTTGGAGAATTGGGTGCTTTATTTGATACTTTTTACTAATAAAATTTCTGGTCTCAATGTAATTTTTGTAATTTTTCAACAGGTCCTTCTTTTGAAGGAGAGTCCTGCTCTAGCACTGTTGCTAACTGATAGGAAAAATTTTGAAGAATTCATAATTACTCACTAGTTATATAGAGAAATAACACTAAAATATGAAAGGTGTTGCATTAAAAATGTGTTTTAGATTAATATGTGGAAGAACCAATGAAAGAAATAGGAAAGTAATCTAAGAAATAATAGAGGCAAACTGCTAAATTGTCCCCTTTACTTACTGAGATGTGTGAACCACACGTGTGAGGTTATGGGAAACTCAGAGTCTGTTGCCTCTGATGGTTTTTGTTGCCATTAACTAGGCCTGTCCTAAATCTTAAATTTCATTATTTAATATTAGAAACTGACTCTATATTTGGCCATATCAATAAGTGTGACCTGCTTTTCTGGTTTGATGAAGACCAGTTAATTAAGCAGAACAGAGAGCGAGATGCAGCTACATTTCGGTGATAAAATGTAGGCATCTTACGTTTGGCATTTAGCTTTCATTTGATAAGAACTTTTTCACAGGATATGTTGTCTTTCTCTACTAAGGCACATGCCAGCATTCACTTTACTTCCATTAACATATCACTCTTACTCAAAGCTGGTGTTCAGTTCTCTCTGCATGCTGTCAACCTGACAGTCATTAATCTCTTCCCACTTAATGTGCCACATATTTTTGCCTGGATCCTTTGAGACCCTAGTGGGACACATCCTTGCTTTCCATCCTGCTGAAATCTGCAGGACCACAGTCCATTTGCACCCCTCTGCAAGATCAAACACAGGCAAGAGTCCTCTCTTTAGGAAAAAATAAACTTTTCATGGTATTAGCAATAGACTTAAGAAGCCAAAACAAGTGGTTATGAGAAGCCAAGCTTGACAGTGCTCTTAATCCAATTAAAGCTATGTCTGAAAAATTGTTCTCATTTTGGCCTAAGTGATTGAGCAGTCTTATGCTAGGAAAATCAAGAAGTATATTGTGATTAGAATGTGACAGAAAGATCTTGGGTTTATAATCAGAAAAGGCCTCAATCGATTAAGATTTAATTATCTCTGAGACCAGAATTCTTCATTTCTAAAAGACCAGTCCTGTGATTTAAGTTTGTTATCAGTTTATAGCAGTGGATGTTAGTTGAGTGATATGAAGATTTTAATTAGAGCCAGAAGCTTTTATATGAAGATATTAAAGAAGCAAAAATAGGGTTTTGAATTTTATCATTTTTAAGGGTTTTCTTAAAACACTCTTTCTGTCTTTACTCAAGTTACTGTTGTAGGTTTTTCAAAACTGCATCTTCATTTCTCATTTTGGGAGCCAATTAATTTTATTCAAGGATACTCTTTGATTTATATTTGCCAGTGTACAAAGCCACAGACCTACTGCTGACAACATTTTCCTAGCTTGAAAGTACATTTTAATAACTGAACTCTGCATACCCAATGGCAAGAAAATTTGTGCAAATTCAATTTTACTTGACAAGTACAATAAGATTATAACTATGTGGAAATTAATGGTCACATATTTAGTGTGTTTAGACAGAAAGCTAATATGGAGGAAATCTTTGTGGAGTTCATCAGTGATAAAAACATATTGTGAACCACAATAACATCTGTTTGGGGTTCCACATATGAATTTTGGATGTAAATCGAAGGACATTCCCATGGTGAAGTCCCTGTGATAGTGCAATTTGTCTTGGGCTGTGGAAGAGCCATTGCAGGGAAAACCATTGGCTGTGTGTTAGGGTGCCGTTCCCCTGTTCTAGAGCAGTTGTGAGATCTACGTGATCTAAACAAATTGGATATGCCTGGTATTATTCCTTCTGACAGCATGGATTTTGGTCATATTTGCCCATATAAATGGGCAAATGGTTACCATGGGCAATGGCAACCACCACTGTTTGCCAGAAGTTGTTGCTAAAAAATGTAAAATCTTGTGCAGAAGACTGCAGATGGGAATGTAAGGTGTGGGAGGAAGATATGGAAAATCAAAAAAGGACAATGACAGATCTGGAAAATATGAGATAAGGAAGAGTTTGGAAGGACAAGAGGATGTCAGGACAGTGAGCAGCTGGGAAATACTGCATGAGGTAAGGCCAGGGAAGAAGGTAATGCGAAACTGAAGGGGCCATTAGCAGGAACAGAGAAAACCAGAAAGTCTCATGGATGCAATCAGGAGCAGATTAGATTCCCTTTTCATGGTGGAAAATGTGTACGTGTGACTCAGTGAAGGCAGATTTGCAGGTAAATTTGGCTCAGAACTGCAATCGAGTTAATCTTCCCCATACTGAAGTTCTGCCAGCATCCATCCAACCACCTCTGTGCTTCTAAAGCATTTGAAAGGCATTTCTTAGGCTCTCTGCATTTACCTGCACTGCATCAGGCCAGTGCCTAAAATCTCTGTACAGGTCCAGGCTCTCCCTGCAGTCACATCCTGTGGGGCTGTTGGGATCACCAGGCTGGGTGCCCGCAGCCTGATCAGTGATTTGTTCTGCAGCAGGTGGGATTCACAGCAATCTGGTTTTGGATCAGTTTGGATGTACGGGTCAGTGCCAGGCCTCACTCCTTTCCCATGGCTGGCCAGGTCACATACAGCATAGACAAAATCCTTCCTTTCCCTTTGCAGACCAGGTGGAGACATGACATCACTAATTTCTTCTGAATTTCAATCATTTTTTGCATTCTTCTGCTACAGAGCTTTCTTTGGGGAGTTTTCACACAAACCTCACCATGAAATTTAAAGTAAAGTTCAACTCACATCTCTCTACTGGGGCAATTAAAAAAATATTTGGCCCAAGTTTCATCTGAAATCACTGTATTTAGAGGCACCTTCTGGTAGCGCTTATGTCTTTTGTCATGGATAGTTTAGACATGTGGGGTGCTCCCAGGCTGGACTTTGGGGACAATCTACATGTGCTGAGGTAACGTGCAGAGAAATGAGAAAGACAAACCTCAAACTGGCTGCCTAATGCAGATTAGATGTCCAACTATATGGCTACAATTTGGTGAGATAAAGCTCGGTTTATAATAAGCATATACATTTATTTATTAATTAGTTTCAGTTTGTGGTAGTAAGTGTATTAGGAAAAGGTGTGGTTTTGTTCCCTGTCCTGGCATCAGAAAGAGATAGTCTAACATTTTAATGGAAATTGCTGTTGCATTCAAATTTGTGGAATATTAGATTGGATCTTTTCCAGAATTATGGTAATTTCTTTATATAATACTTGGTATGAGTCCACTCTTGTTTTAAAGATTTGCTTTATATATGTGTCTATCTATCTGTACATGCTATATGTGTATATATATACATGCAAACACCATATATATGTATGTTGTCTCTTAGTTTGAATGTATGCTTGAATTTTGAAGTCTTACAACTCCTGAAGAATTTTGCTTCCTTCTTCTATGCAGCACTCTCTGTATGAGGCTAAAATCCCTTTTTGTCTTAGTGAGATGAAGAGCTCTCATTTCATACATCTTTATGCAGAACAAGAAATCATCCCTGCCTCAGCAGGGAGAAAGGAAAGAAGAGCAAGGAAGCTGCACAGCTTCAAAGATGTGACCACACTGACTGGTAGGAGAGCTCTGCTTGAGGCAGATGAGAGGGAAAAGCCCCTCAGTATCAGGAAACTAACAGTTGAATTGAACAATCTGAATGCAGATTTAGAAAGGAATTCCATTGGAAAGGTGCTTTGATGCTTTTGAGCTGCAATGTCCTACCAAGGACAAAAGTGCAAGCCTTGAAGTGAACGTAGAAATCAATGATCAGTTTTGTCTTCTATTCTCAGCTTCCTAGGCAAGACTTGAAGCACGATAGGCTAATACTATCTTTTTCTGGATTGCTTTCAGGGTCTTATGACTGCTATTGAATTTGGGATTTTCACTTTTTACAAGTCAACAAATATGTGGGACATCTACTGCTCACATTTCTCTTGGCATTTATGTTGTATCTATGGAAAAAAAGTTTGTCCAAGAACACAGCATCTCTCTTCCTCCTCTGGCTAGTTCATTCAAAGATATAAGGAGAAGGGAAGCCAGACTAGGCTGTTTTTGTTTGTTGTTGGTTTTTTTTGGTTTTTTTTGTTTTTTTTTTCTTTATAGAGAGTTCTGTTACACAGACAATGAAACTAAATGCCTTGGCATGCTAATAAGTCTTTTTTCCCCCTCTTTTTAAGATACCCCTATTCTTTCTCCTTTTCTCATATGTCCAGATGCACAAATAATTAGTTGCTTCTGTGTTCTCTGCTGATGCTCATTAGCCACTGCTGGGCCAAAAACTGAGATTCAATACTGTGGTTCTCTACAGCCAGAGCAGGCTGCGTCATTAAGTAATGACTGTGTACACAACGTGGTGGGAGGTAACTTTCTGATTCTGTCACAGCTAAAGAATCCTTTACAGCACTTATTAGTGACTCATGTGGTATCTTTGATATGTGGAGTATTTGTGGCCATTTTGGTTACTGTTCTAAATACTATCAGCTGGGAGCACTTGCTTTCTTCATGTCTAGCATCTTGACTTAAAGGTCATATTTTTCTGGAAAAGAGCCTGAAGGACTGGAATCTCTTCTCAGTTTCTGAAAGAAGCTAATCCAAAAAGCTTCTGGTGGTCTCCTTTCATTGCATCAGGAGCAGACACCCTGCAATGAATTAAATCTTTCCAGCCAAGCACAAAACCAGAAAGGCGTTATGCATGCCCCTAGAAGCTGTTGCAGCACCCAAGCAGTCACAGGCTGGTGCTGTGTGCTTCTGGAGAGCAATTAGTGCATGTCCTCAGCAATGAATTTGCAGATCCACCAAGTTTCATGCATCACACATGAAACTAAGTTTCTGGCCCTCCTTACTGACCCCCTCTGCCATTCTTCAGTCTCACTCTACTCTGAGTGATATCTTACAACCTCTCACTCTTTATTCTCATTTGCCTCATGCACCCAATCAGCATCTGTGTGATCTGATCACCTGGATCCAGCAGGTCACATCTCAGAAATGCAATGATGTAGCAATGCCCGGAAGGAGCCTGTCTGGAAAAGCATCCTGATGTTACACTAGTAGCCTCATTTCTAGAAATCATGTTCTTCAGAGAAGGAAATTGCTATTGTAGAAATTTTCTTTGGCTTTCTTAAGTAATATCTTGGTGTCTAAAACAGCTTTATTTTTTTTTCCCCTAGAGTCTACATTCCTTACACCTGTGTTTCCCTACCATCTGAAACACCAAGGTCTTGTTTACCTTCTCTTTGCCTATAAGCAGGCAGGTGAGCAAAAAGATATACTGAAACCACAAAGAAACTGAAACTGTCGAGATGATAGAAAACTGTGTGTTAGATAAGGGAGCTGAAGAGACCAGGGAAGAGGAAAACTGGAGATTGTCTTCTTCTATATCCACCTATCAAATCCTTGAATCCTTAGTTCCCTATCTTATGGGGAAAAGATGTAAGATAGGGGTCTCATCCAACCCACTGCTAACAAGAATTAACAGGGACACGAAACCACACCCTGTGTATATTTAAGCCTGTAGGGTGAAATAAAGCCAAGAAAACTGGATGAAAAAAGCTGTAAATATCAAAAAACCCTCCATCCCAATAACTCTTGAGCCTCTCAGGTGACAGGAATAAGAGAAGGGACCTGAAAGAGAATAGAATCTGCTTGTGAAGAAACCATCATGAGGATGAAAATGATCAGTGCCTCCTCATATACCACTCAGAATATCAGGTACTTCTTCCAACAGCACCACAGCCATCCCAACTCCAGCCCAAGTCTATATTTTCTGCCTTTTGCAGGCCTTCTTTTTCCTTGGGCATTTCAAGGCTTTGTGTAACTACATGCCAAGAAAGCAGAAACCCTCTGCACAGAAGCTTAAGGGACATAGAAACTCTGGGTCAAGGAGATGGTCTGAAGGGAAAATTTGGAGGAGTGACAGGAAGCAAAGTTTTGGGGAAAAAATCCTTCTTAGAAGTGCTCAGTGAGCTATGAGATAGACAAGAGACCATCCTCCAAACCCATGGGGCTCATGTCTCACTCATCCAGCTGCTTGTGCTCATCCCTGCACTGAGCATGAGAGACAAGCTCAAGTTCCCCTGCACTCACAGCTCTTTCAAGCTTCAGGGGATTGGGAGTAAAGAAATTGATTCAGTCTATGCTGTAAAATGAGCCAGTGCTGGTTTCAGCTGGGGCAGAATTCATTTTCTTCGTGGTACAGTGCTGTGGCTAATGTTGACAGCACACTGATGTTTTAGTTGTTGAGTGCTAACACTAAGGGCCTCTGTGTGACAGGCTCTGCCAGTGAGGAGGTGATAGGAAGCTGTAGAAGTACAGCTAGGACCCTACTGACCAACTGGCCAAAGGGCTGTACACCATGGAGCATCATGCTCAGTGGACAAACAGGGAAGGCGGCTGGGGCTGGGGGAATCCTCCTTCAGAGATGGGCTGGGCATTACTCAGTGGGTAGTGAGCACTTCTCTCTTGGGGTTTTTTATTCCTTTCTCTTTTCTTTTTATTACTACTATTATTATTATTAATACTAGTAGTAGTATGTTTTGTTTTGTTTCAATTATTGAACTATTCTTATGTCAACCACAAGGTTTTGGTTTTTTTTTTGATTCTCCTCCCCACCAGGATGAGTGGCCTGAGTGGCTGTGTAGTACTCAGTTCCAGGCTGGGGTTAAACCACAGCAGAGCTTCACAGCAGAGCAGCCGCTGTCAAGGTGCTTTTCTGATGTCATTCAACTCCTCTCATGAAGTCATTGCTTAATGCTGGTTGCTATAACAACCTGTTAGTCTTTTTCGCTATTACTCATGCAGCACAAATGCCTACAGGTATGTCAGTGTTGTGAAATTCAACTTTGAAGTGTTCATCTAAAAATATTTCTCCTATGCAATATCTCACAGGCACAAAACACACAGCTTTTTTTTTTTTTTTTTTTTTTTTTTAAGGAAAAACCAAGTCATCCTGGGCTGTCTGAAGAAAAAAAGGAACAAACCTGAGGAAGGAGCATCCTTTCAGTGAACCAGCATTTTAGCTGAATACTTCCTTCATTGATGTTCAGTAATTCCAAAATCTTTTTCAAAAGCTCATTTTTACCTCATGTTTTTAAACTCTCATTCTGTGTAGAGGAAGCATCTACAAGTATTGCAGTTAAGCTTGTAGATTTCTGTACATGTATTTTTATTAGGAATGGGAATGAACAGAGAAAATGCTCTAAGAAACAGTGTTTATCTTTTTTCTGAGCATTATTAAGCTTATGTGAAATACCATCTCTTTGGTTATAGTAAAGACTACAAGGAAAGGTGTCAATACGAGAGGTCATACTGTGGATGGGAAATCCCTTTTGGTGGTGTTTGAATTGCTGGTGCTGGCTCTGGACTAACAATTAGCTCCATGAAAGAAATAAAAGACCATAAGCCACACAGATTTAACCATCTTGGAAATAACTTCAAACATTCTGGGGTATGAACAAGCTCGGTGAAATATTTACAGTGCTGCACTGTCTCTCACTGCAGGGGAGTGACAGCTGAGGGGCCCCATGGCCATGACCAGCCTCGGCATCTGGCACTGTCCTCCTGCTCCTGTCCCAGTCACATTCTCCAACAGCAGACACTCTGCAGACTGGTAGCAAAAATCTAAAATAAATGCTGTCAGCAAGCAGGAGTCAGTCCCTCAAAGGTGCCTCTCCCTCTCCACTGACTATAGGAGAAACCTAGAGTCACCTCTAATGAAAAGTCTGGTTTTGGGGCCAGACAAAATTGTGCAAAGCTAGATGGGAATGTCCTGGTCTTGGTGGCTTCTACCTGTGGCATGGAAGCAGCTATGACTGTGCTGCCTTTTGGAGCACTATTTTTCCACTTATGCAGTGAAATCTACTGTGTGATGTGGTAACCCCTGAGGTTACCACAGGGGAGCTTGCCCTCCCATGGAGAGAGCACAGGGTGTAAGCTGCTTCCAATAGGGACAAAACTCTCCTCAGGGAAGTCTCCCTGAGAGACTTCCTTAACTCATAGCGAGTAAAACTGTTCACTCCCAAGAGCTTTTGTGGCTCTATGTTAATTTGTTACCCCTCATTGGTTCTTTCCCCACTTCCTGGGTTTTCCCTTCCCTGATTGGTGCATTTTTGATCCTGTCCCCCATTGGTTGTTTCTCCAATCCCTTCTCTGATTGGTCCCAGTTGCTAGCCCCACCTACCCTGAACCCTATATAATCCCACACCTTGACACCCTGGGTGCCTTCAGTTGCAGGTTCCTGTTCAATAAATGACCTCCAAGGCTGGATGCCTGCCTGCTTCTGCTCCTGCCTTGCCTGGAAGAGCTGCTGCAGCTGGTTGCTATTAGCAACACTCACAAAAGAGCTTAGATCACAAAAGTGCCTGTGCCCCTGGGAAGCCCAAGATGTCCAGTTCTGGATGGTCTCATGTCCAGTTCCAGACAGTCTCCCCAGGGAAGGTCACGGCACCGGAGAGGCCACCAATGAGGCCAAGTGTGAGGGACAAGTAGTATAAAGTAACACCTTTCACAAAACATGCACAAGCTCACCAGCTTTCAGACACAGTACTTTTTAATGGTTCATTTGTTATTTTGACTTAAGGGTTTATCTTTTATCTTATTTTTTTTCCCCACCAAATTTTAAAATGTGTTTTGCAGTTTTCAAGGCTTTTGGAGCTTAGGCTGTTTTTTGTAAAAAGAGAGCTATGAACTTCTGTATAGGGGCATCTCATGTCGCAATGGGTACGTGTATACTTGTGTTACACTGGGACTTCTCCCCTCCCTTGCATCCTTGGGGTCAAAGGTCACTGCTCTGGTGACACTCAGACCTGGCAGGGGATGACTGACCCACAGGCACCCCTTTGTCCCAGCACACAGCAGAGGGGTCACCCTGGAGCTTTTTACGGGGTGCTGTTCCGATGAACCCTGCCTCCAGCATCCTTCACTGTTACATCTCCAGCCATAGATTTGACTCACGTTTTGCCAAATAGAATTGGGCTAAACACTCCAGAGGGGATTCTAGGAAATGTCATAAACAATGGAAGTTAAAGCCTAATTCATTTGCCTCAAAAAAAGAAAAAAAAATTCCATTTCTCCAGAATTCATGGAAGCACTACGAAGCAGTACCTAAGTTTCTACTTCTAAGGTCCATGCTTGTGAAAGAATTCAAAGTAAGGATAGGACACACTTAAAGACAAGTCCTATTTCAGAAGGGTAAAACTAACATTGTTTAATTCTTCCAGCTTTCAGTCAGATATATTTACTTTAAAGTTTAAAGATGGTGCTCCAGTCAGGGATGTATAAACTATGAATCCTTTCTTCTACTGTTATAGAGAGATATTTTAGAAAAAAAATGCTGTGGAATCAGTCCAAAGAAACAGACTAAATATGTGAAAATATCAAACAAGTGTACAAAACATTTTTATGCCTTGGTAAAAATACAGAGCTCAGTTTGCATCCCCAAGCAGTCATATTCATATAACACCAGTTTAGCTACAGGATTCATGAGTCAGTGTTTCTACTCTCAGGTTTCTGAAATGTGGGCTGCTAGAACTGAGCTTGGCCAGTACAGTATCAAAACATCCAGAGTAAATGGCTGATGACATTCTTTTTTTTTTACTTCTAGTCTAAGGACAGGAAAAGGAGCTTCAGGAGAGCTGGTATTGCCTGGTTGCCTCACCTGAGATTAGGCCTTTTAAAATTCTTGTCTCCTGTGTCACTATTGCTTGAACACACTGTTCTGCTCTGTTCTGCTCCCTCTGTTTTTCTTAAGTTACATGATCTGACCTCAGGATTTTGTGATTAACAATGTTAATGCTGTACCTTGCCTTAGGATGAGATTTGAAAGTCAAGGAAAGAGAAGCAAAGTACTCAAGAATCCAAACATTGATGATCTGAGCACAGAACAAATGGTTGTCTGAGCTGGGCAGGTTTTAGCCAAATTCTTCACATACAACCCACTCCAAAATCACCTCTGGCTTTGATTAACTGACAGAATTGTCAGGAATTTGCAGCACTTTCTTTGTTTGTTTTCTACCTTGGGAGGCAGCAGGAGGATGCAAAATGCTGCAGTGACCCCATTGCATCTTTGAAGTATTTTTCATCATTCTGGACTTGAGACCTCACAGAGATATTAGGAGACTTCATGAATAGGGTTTTTATTGAGTAGGGGAGAGGAGGAAGAAGAATGGTGCCCAGCCTTGGCCATGTTTATTCTGTGGGTTGGATGGGAGGGGGGGCACAAACAAATTGGAAGCCTTGCTTCACTGACAGAGGGCTGTATGACAGTGAAGAAAAGAACTGGTAAATGAGGGTGCTGAGAAACTTCAAGCATGATGTCAGTCTCTTTTGTGGAGCTGAGACAAGGTTATTGCATTTTTCAGTACATTTCAGCTCTAAAAACGAGGCAGATTCCTGTGGCATAATATTGGAGTATTAAAAAGGGTGATGGTCGATCTCTTTGATGATCCAGAGTATTCCCTACTTAGAGGCATGAGAAACCTGTGAGCAGAACCCTTGTTTTGCAGGTGAATATTAAAAGCTGTATTTAGAGGAAGAGTGTTTGGGGAACGGTGTCCTTGGGTGATACCTCTGCATGCTCCCTACACTGTATAATGGAAAACAGTAGCTTTCTATGGCTTTTTAAAAAAAGTGTTTTAATATTTATTTTCCTGCTTAAGAATGTAATATAACTGAAAATCTGCAGTCTGGGTTTCTATACATTTTTTCAAGAGGTAACATTACTTTCCCAGGGCTGCTGCAATTGCTCATCCTTCTGCAGTCTGTATGGTTTCTTTCACATCTCTAAAGAAAAGCAATTCCTGTTTTCAACCTGCACAGCAAGATTCATCTGCCACAATATGGGGTTACCCTGTCAGTTGAATTGTTGCTGCATGTTAGATATATTGACCACTAGTATCAACCTCTCTGTGCTGGTGGACTAGCAATTTTACCAGCGTCTAAGATAATCCTTGCTCATTGATGAAAAATAGAATGTGTCTGTCAAGCTCATAACGTGCTGCTTGTGATCTGTCAAATTAGCAAATTCCCCTAAGAGTTTAGGGGATTCAACTGTCTTTATTAGACAAATGAAATCTTATTGTGTTAGCAGAAAGGTTTACATTTCCAATTACTGAACAAAATCACTAAAGAGAAATAACTAAATATAGTTTGGGGTGCGTTTTTGTTGTTGTTTTTGGTAGTGGGTTTTTTGAGTTTGTTTTGTATTTCGTTTTGGGTTTGTTTTTTAGTGTTTCCCATGGCTAGGAACAGCAAAAAGCCTTCACTCTTTTGGGCTTGATGTCCCTGGTGAGTTTTTAAAGCTACCTGGCTGTGCTTTTGTTTAGATGGAATTAACCTGCCTTGCTAAGCTCTCTTCTGGACTTCCTCCAGTGTAAATCAGCGTTATGAAGCAAGACAGGAGAGTTGCTTTCAACTTGTTATGTTGTATATTTTTCTGTGCCTGAAAGCTTCTGAATCAGATTTCTTCCTTTCCCCTTTGTTCTTTCCACTGGAGCTTTCTCATCCTCTTTTCTAAAGCCTTAAGGATCTCAGACAGGAGCCCATTGGGTGCTTTGAATGAAGCATTCTGGGTTTTTCTGGAGGTGGAGATATCACAACAGATGCAAGACTTCTTTCAAACTATCTAAATTATGCACTGAAAACAGTGTTCACTGTATAAAATATTCATTACACATGGATCTTGCCAAACTCATATTTTCTAGATTATTACAACCTCTTCTCAGAGACAGCATGTGACATAGCAACAATTTAAAATTTGACACTTAGACCACTTTCTAAGCTAGTCTCCTTCTCCATTTCTTCCCTTTATATCCAAAGGAAGAGACAAGAAACCTTGAAATAGGTAGCCTAAGATAATCACTTTCTAGGGAAGACTCCAGTAGAGACTGACTTAAAGGGTTCAGACAAGGCTGAATCACAGAAAGGTAAAAGCAGTTCATGATCCACAGTTCAAAAAGCCCATCAACCCTTTCTTTCTAAGAATGCATGAGGTTTATCTTTCAAGCAATACAAGTGCATTTGCCTAACTCATAGCATCTTTGTCTCTTTCTTAAAAGCATAACAGTACTAAAGAATTCCCCTGATGTCAAAAATAGTCATTTGGGCAGTAAGGAGTCTTTAGGTGTTATGGAGTGTGATTGAAAACATTTTCTAGCTTCTTTTAATATTCCTTTTTTTCTCCTTTCTTTCTGCTTTTCCTTTGTATTCTGTACAATCGTCATCTGGATTCCTTCAAAAATGTGAAAATTAGTAAATGAATGACTGAGTTTAACAGTGAAAAAATGTTTCACAAGGTTTGGATTTTCAGAGGATGCAATGGTTTCCTCCAAAAGTAAAAATCCACTAAGGATCTGCGTTGCACAGTGCTTTCTTTTGGATTTAGGAGCGATTCACTTTCACCATAGGATCATTCAGGTTGGAAAGGACCCCAGGAGATCCCTAGTCCAGGCCCTTGCTTGAAGCAAGACCAGATACAAAATCAGAGCAGATTTTTTTTATTCATTTAGTACTTTCTGAGAGTTTCCTTTTTCACGGTAGGTAGTGGTGGTGTTCTAAAATATTGTACTCTAGCTGTTTGGAATAGAATAATTTGCAGTTTCTTATAGATTGCCTTTACAACATACATGTAATCTTTCACAAATGCCCTAGACATTATTGGCTGTCAGGTGTGGCAGCTTGAAAGTTCAAACAGAACATCTCAGTTAATGCTAAGTGATAATAAGATTATCGTTGTTATGGCCAAAGGATGCAGGGTAGCAACACCTGTAGGTACAGGTAATGTCTACTTTTAGTGTCTTATTAGGCCAAGTGAAACAGCAGAATAAAGGGATCAAACTCTCTGGTTGAGTCCCTTTGTTATCTTCACTTGAAGAGCTCAGAAGAAAAGAACTTTAAAACCAGCCTTAATATTTGGTGAATGAAAGAATATGGACTGAAGGAAGAAGGGAAGTATCATTCCCAATGGAAAATTGCTTTGAAATCTTACACAGAAGATACTGAAAACTGTAGATTTCCTGCAGGATTACTCAGACATCTTTGACCTTTTAAATTCCTTTGACTCTAAGTAGCCCCATAGATTCTTACATAGAAAGATGAAGAGCTCTTTACTAGAGCAGAGTAAATTCAACAAGACATTGGGAAACTGAGAACCTGAGAGGACTGGAAACAGCAAAGTGACCAGAGGAGAAATAAAGTTGGAATAATCTGTGTTTCCCCTTTCATATTTACAGATCTTAATAAATGGAAGCTATGTCAGTTATGCACAGTCAGATCAATCACATGTAAATATAAGAAGCTTTGAGTTGCAGTAACCCTACCTATCTTTTCTACTGCCTTAAAGTTGAAAGCAAAACTGTGAGAATGATAAGCAGTTTTAGCACTGAAGGTGGCTGTTGTAAGCTACTGGAAAAGAACAAGAAATTAATCACACTCTTCAGTCTTTGAGATAGAAGAATATCCCTCTTGCTTTTATGTTATGTAGCAACCACAACTTTGAATGTAAGAGGGAATTACTGGATAAAGTTCTTTTTCCATTTAGGATCATTCTAGCATAGGAACTATGACAGGGGGCCATGACAATAATAATTATGCTATCAAAGACTCATTCAACTGCAACATCCACCCAAACAACACACAAGTAGACCTGTTGTGAAAATGTGTGCATTACCCATTACCACTGACTGTACTGACAGGGTGGTCTCACCTTGGGAGCAACCAGGGCCATCTGCTCCAGGGAATCAGTCAAGCCAGGAGTTAAGCATGAGTCAGTACAAACCTTGCCCACACCCATTGTCCCAGTCCCACAGGAGCAGATAATGGAGGTCTGATAGCGCTTGACTTGGCAAGCAATGGACCAGGAGCAGGATCCATGCAAGTGCTCCAGCCAGAAGCAGAAGGACACTAGGCCAGAAACAGGGTTGGGAGGAAGCTGTGACATGGCTCTGAAGTCCATCCATGTGGGTACACCCACAGCATGACTTCTGCAGGGGCTGACAGCTGAAATGGGGCTAATCCCATGTAAGTACACAGCTGAGCAGAGAGCAGTAGTTCTTTATACCACAACAGTTAAATGTTCATTTTGTTATTGTAGCACCAAACAGCTTTCATAAATAACCCTCTAATACTGAGCTTTCATCATAAGGTCCCACACAGGCAGTGACAAACAGCAAGCTGTGTCTGACTCAACCGTTTCTCTCACACCCTCTCATTACACACATTTGAATAAAACTGCTCTACCCTGCTGAGTAACCTTTTCAAACCACGCTGCTGGTTGGGTAGGGCTCCAGGAAAGACAGAACAATTCAGTCTTGGCATGAAGAGAAGCCAACTTTTAACTAGATTGAATTTCCACAGTAAGGCTAATTTTGGTAGTAAAATGCAAATAATTACTGTTGTAATTGCTTTCCAGCATCCACAGGTGTGTTGGCTGCCTCTCAAGCTGAATAAAAGGACAAGGACTGCTGGTTTTAAAAGCTCCCAATGTTCCTGCCCTCTGTAAAGTTCATTGAAAACCACTGGGAATAATTTTCATAGGTGCATGAGTCTCCTTATCAAAGGTCACAAACTTTATGTTCACTCAGATGTCTGGGAAAATTTATTCAAGGTTAAGATTAAGTGACCAGGCAAAGAGCTTGGTCTCTGTGAATCAGCTGGAATTTATTACAGCCCTCCTGTGTCCTGTAAAAACATGAACAAGGTCTTACTGCTTCAGAGCAAATATCCACCTAGCCTGAAAGTGTCCATAAGTAGATACCTAAGGAATTGTAATAGCAGGAGAAATCTGTGTGAAATTTCTTACTCCTGCCTCACCCTACATCCACCAATTTCAGACCAATGGATTTCCTCTGCCTGGCCCAATTTGTCTGTTCAGTAACAGGGATCTCTCTTATGGAATTCCCTATTTTCCCCTTGGAATTTTTTTTTTTAGCCTGATATATACCTGCTTTTTTGCCTTTCACCAAACACTGAGATGATAAGGAAACAGGTGCTGTTTCTCAAGGCCTCAGTCCTGAGGGGTTCTGGTTTGCTCAGTCACAGAATTTTATGTGTGAATTGTTTGCCATGTTGTGCATCTTTTTACATTCCTCTCTATCACACTGCTGGTATCTTATGGCCTTAGGAATCGTTTTCCTAACATCCCTCCTAGTGCCACTTATCTCTGTTTGTACCACTCTGAACAGCTCTGGATCACCAGCAAACCTTTCCCATCTCTGACCTCCCTGAGCATATGAATATGTGATGGAGTTTGTCCAGAGGGCTTTGGGGCTGGGAACTTCTTAGGTGCTTCTTTTGCACTTACTCACATTCTCCCTGCATGCAGGACTGTATTTTCTTTCAAGCACATTCCCTGCATAAAACACATCCAGAATCCAAACCCAGAATATTCTTTTAAATATTTATTAGCTTTTCCCCAGATGGATGAGCATCTTGGTTTCTCCATCTTTATTTATAAATATGGCATCCACTTTGCCCAGAAGGCAAATGGTATTACCTTCACAAACAGGGAGGATTTTGTATCTTCAGCATGTGTATATTTCTGCACATTCTCAAATAAGTGTGTAAGGAAATACTGAAATTAATATTTAATGTAAATTCATTTGACTCCAGTTGCAGAAGGCAGCAGTCTTTCAGTAATTGTTATTCTCTCAGATGCAACTAATGTCAGAAATATAAGAGAAGAACTGATCTACCAATTAAGAATTTTGCTTGTCCCATGATATTTTGTTTATTTTCACTTCATAGACAAAAGCGTGACTACAGGGACTAAACATGCAGGGTTTCGCTTTATGAAGCTGCAACGTAATGGAGAAATAAAGCACAAAATTGACTTTCTTGTATTAACTACATTTTTTATTTTTAGAAGAGTGAACAGATCAAGGGTCAAATTAACTTATCATTTACCAGTGCATGATTAGAATCAAAACAAATGTCCATTGTGCTGTATATTGCATTTCATGACCACTACTGAGCTGCATGAAGTTTTTCTCCAGGCAGACAAAACCAAGGCAAATTAACTTTCTTAAAGTTCAATAAATCCTAGAGCTTGGCAAAAATTACTGATCTCCTTATGCTCATAAGTGCAACTTAAGAGAGATACCATTGTAATGTATTTTTCCAAAGACTGATGTGAGTTTAACAAAGATAAAACAGCTTGGGATTCATTAGCTGCAGTCACGCAAGTAAATATTAAATAATGAGCCACTATAAATGATGTCTTATACAGTTAAAATTCATACAACTTTCATGCAAAGATTATACAATTTCTTATAATAAATTAATTTTAACTCATTACCTCACAAAGTCAAAAATATTCCTTTTTTAGACTTTGAGATTTGAACTGCACTAGCAGCCGCCATGTCCAGCTTACAAATGGTCTCCAAATGTCTCCAGCTTCTGAAGTCAGAAATTTCTACCATGTTTTGGGTAATCCTAATTTACTAGTTTTAAAGCACATATAAGATAAAACTCTGGACGCTCTCACGCTGCATCAGACGGCAGGGAAAAGCTGTTCCAATTGAAAAGGGCGGTGGTCCAGCCTAAAGACTGGAAGCACATAAGCTGAAGACCAAGATTTCGATGTGATCAGTTCCTTGAATGGGGACAGAGTTGCAAGGCTTTCACAAGAATGATTCCCCACAGTGTATGGTAATGCTTTTATTTAGGAATGACATTCAACAACATCTCTACTGAAATATGAGACCATGTCTCAGAAATATCACAGTGAATCTTAGAAGAAAGAAACTTGATGTGTTATATCTGAATTGTAGAATGGCTAAATTTTACTCTGTCAAGACATAAATTTTAAGGATAAATTTTATTCTTGCAAGGTTTCACTGCTAGTGCCTTTATTTTAGTTAACTACATAAGTACATATTTTATCCCAAAGATATACTTTGCATTTAGTTAGATGATGATGAAATATAATTCACAGGTATGTAATTACATACAAGATATTGGGCCTTAATTTTTTTTTCCCCTCAAGCATCCTCAGATGCTCATGTCTACTCATAAAACAATCTGTCTTCAACCATTACATCTTTATTCCCCCTGTTAAACAGGCTGAAGGCACCTGCCTGTGGGGAGAGCAGCTCCCCAGAGCGTAACCAGGGGAGTGGGTGTGGGGAAACCCAGCAGCAGTGTGTCCCTCCACGTCTGCTTGGTCACCTGAGGCAGATGATGCTAGAACATTTGGGACATCACATCAGCATTGCCAATAACAAGGAATCGGTGTGAGCTTCTTTCACATGAATTGTGTTAAATATGGAAATGACATGATCAGTAAATATTTCTGATCTGAGTCACACGAATTGGCCCTGTAGAGTGTCTGAAACAGCAGTTGTGGCTTAAAATGTCATTCTGAGACCAAGCAGGCACTGAAAAAAAAAAGGACAAGTAACCCCTCAGTTATGGCACTAAGCTTTCCCTGCAGAAATGCAAGACCCAGGTGCTGTTTGAGGTGGAAGATCTCTCACACAACTTGTACTTTCTTCCCAAAAGGCCATTCCCTGGTGGGCCAAGGTGAGGGGGTTTGACAGGCTGGTGAGTGGCTCAGCAGTGCTGCTCAGGTGGAACCTGTGACCCCACTCTTCCCGAGCTCTGAGGCAGCAGATGGAGGGTGGGCATCCTGCTGAGCTGAGGGCCTGGCCCCTCACTGCTCGAGCAGTCTCTGGAGCTTAGCAGGGAAATTGGAAGTGTTCAGTGGTATTTACATTTTGAAGTGAGTTCAGAGTGGCTAGAGACTGTTCAGCCTATCGTGCAAAGCTGCAGTTTGCTCTGATTCCCTTGCCTTTATGGCTGCAGTTAATAATTTCCTGGTGTCCCCCATATGGTGCCACTGTAGACAGTGGCAGAAATAATCCAGAAAATAAATTAAGTGCATCAGAAGTTGCTCAGTTCCCTTTTGTGCTTGCTTATCCTTTCAAAACATGGCTGTTGAAAACTCCCTTTTTGTGTATTTCCTTAGTAAATGTTAGAGCAAAACCCTGCATTGTCCCATAACAGTTTTTTCCTGCAAGCACCAGAGTTCTGCAAGGAGGAACATTGGAGATGGACCAATCAGTGAACTGAAATTGATAAAATGATCTCAAGGTAATTACCAACATATATAGCAAATTGATCATTTCATTGGAAGTTAT
Source organism: Hylia prasina (assembly GCA_013397195.1). Classification (NCBI taxonomy): domain Eukaryota; kingdom Metazoa; phylum Chordata; class Aves; order Passeriformes; family Sylviidae; genus Hylia; species Hylia prasina. The sequence continues at coordinate 175,367 of VYXD01010223.1, forward strand.
TTTACCCACAAATTATGTCAGTATCTTCTGTCTAATACAAGTGAAAAGTAAACTTTCTTTAGCGTCTGTCATTTTACAAATTTGTACATGGTCACAACAATGCTGTGATCAGTTTCTTTCATTCTATCCTTACTTTAAAACATTTCGAGGTTTGCATGCATGGGAAAGGGATTAAATCAAGACATCTCTGTACAAGAATATACAATAGGAGATGTGTTAAAAGATACAAAAGCCCAAGAGGGTTTGTGGACCTTGGGGACAAACGTTCTTGTTTCAAGTAGAATAGACAAATCTATTGTATTTAAAATATTTTTTTTGTTTGTTTTAAAAATGTACTGGCTACATTGATACTTTAGGGCCTGGATGTTCAAATTCAGTACACTACAAGTGGGTTATTGCTGCTTATCATCACTTTATTAATGTTAACAAAGTCCTTTAAAACCCCCAGAGGACTGCTGGGGAACAAACAAGCAGACATGGTTCTGTATTGCAAAAAGCTGTAGAAACGAAAACATATTTGATACAGAGCTGTGGGTAAACCTGAGGCAAAAAGCAGCTGAGGCATCCAACACATCTCAGAGTGGATCTGCAGCCTGGCAGACCATAATTTTGATTTATTTTGACCTATTTTCTAATTTTTTTTAATTTCTATTTCAGTTGTCTCAGTCTTATGTGTGGGATTGCAAGGTTCAGGGAGAGAAGTCACCTGTACTTGCCTCAACTATATTTGAAAGAAAACCTTTCCAGCTCTAAAGGAGAAAGACTGCAAGGAGTTAATGCCTTTGAGACCCCTGGATTAATGGATTTCAGATTAATATCTAGGGGAAAATGGAAAAAAATGGTGGAGTAACATCCAACAAATAGGTGTGATAAACAGATTCCTAGAGGTGAAAGTTTTCCCTGTTTCTGGCTGTCTTGGAGCAGTAAGGGCAGGCTGCTTCTCAGGGGAGGGGAGCTGGGGGTCCAGGGTGCTGCAGGGCTAGCCAGGGTTTTGCCAAGGATCAGCAGAAGTGCCAAGGAAGGCTTATCTCCCTTATACTAAAGCCTGTGGTAAACCCAGGAACCATGATTAGGTGACAGGGACGCAGATGACATTCTCCTCACAAGTTCCTAGGGTTTCTTATTGCTTCAATCACATAATCCAAATTGTGTGCACAACTCAGTTGTGTAAAATATGCACATCTTAAGTCTATTGACCAAATTTTTTTTATTTGTATGAAATATTATTTCTCTCTATGTTCATTGGAGCCACTACAGGTTAGGGAAATTTGTTTATTTACTGGTTTTAAGCTCTACTGCAGCTGCAAACAGCTGTACAGTACAAAGGTTGATGTTTAAAAAAAAGGAAGAGATATATAATCCCTGTAAAAAAAACCCAGCACTTCTAGGAAACAAGTTTAAGCAAAGCTTTATTCATCTGTTTCTATCCAAAAAGTGGATTGCTAAATAAAATGAGATGTCAGGAAAGTCAACAAAAGGTTTTACCCCAAGTGATTTGATGGAATTTTGTATTGGCTGAATGATGCCCTCTGGGGCTCTCATTCTAAAATATAGAGACTCTCTGAAGTAAGACAGGTTTAGAAATATGGATGGAGACAAAATGTGGAACTCTCTAGGTTACAGAGCAGCATCTCCCCCAGTCAGCCCAGTGCCACTGATCCTGACATTTACTATAATGCTTTTATCTGAAAGAATCAGCCTCTTGCAGCAGTGGAAATAGGTCCAGTGTAATGCAGAAGATAGCACTTCTAAGGTGCAGAGTTAATGCTGTAATATGCACTTTTTAAGCCTTTATTTTGGACAGACACCTTTCAGACTGAGAGTCGAGGTGTCTCTCTTGACCATGCCAATCCTCTATCCTATCTGAGAATCTTTCTAGGCAGCTTCACAGCTGCATACATTTACAGAGTGCATACTTTACTTCAACCTCATCAACAGTAAAGAATCCAACTATGTGAGCTGAAAAATGTTTGGGTTTTTCCATTTTATATGCAATGAGACTGAGACAGTGCTGGACTGTAAGGGGCATGAGTGAAACCTAACTGTTGCTAAAGGAATTAAATCCCCATTTGAGAGAGGTGTGGTTGCTGTGCCTCAGGACCTCATCACAATGCAGCAGAAAGGTACAGGGCTGGCAAGCACAGAGCACCATCCTGGGATGTGCAGATCCAGAGCACAAAACCGTGGCTTTTCCCCCAGTACTTCCAGTTTTACCACAGCTCCCAGATGTGGGAAGTGCAAACAGTCACCAAGAGACAAGCCCTGAAAACAAGACTCGGTTGTACATACACCTTTTCCCCTCACACATACACTTGCAGAGGGCAGTGAAATAAATTGTGTTAAGTTATAAGTGGAGGCTGGAAATAGCCTTACTTGAGTCAGAGAAGGGAGCAGCCCTCCCAAGCACCTGTGGAGAAGGTTTTCTGTGGGACAGGAATGTCACAGTAGGGATGGATGCCTGGCGGGGGAGTGTCTGCAGTGGTGCTGTTCTGCAGGGCTCGGTGCTGGGGCCAGCACTGTCTGACATCCTTGTCAGCAGCACAGTGGGGTGGAGGGCACTCTGAGCAAGTCTGCCAACACCACTGAGCTGTGAGGTGCAGTCACACGCTGGACAGAAGGGATGCCATCCAGAAGGGATGCCATCCAGGGCCTCAGAGGTGCCCCTGTGCAAATCTTATGAAGACCAAAGAAACCCAGGTGCAAGGTGCTGCTCCTGGGTTGGGGCAATCCCAAGCACAAGTACAAACTGCTGGTACTTGTCACCTATACCTGGAAGGTTCATGTTTTTACCTGCACCTATTTTTCATGCCAAATCACCACATCCTCTCTAACTTTATGTCCTTAATGGGGCAAGCAACTTGGCTTATGCCTTACCTGTGACACCACATCCCACCTTTTTGAGGAGCTTCTCTGAATGGTACAGGTCTATTTTTCTCATATATGACTCTCACAGTTGATGTTAGAAATATATAGAATTTCAACAAATATTTTTTCCTTCTACTTCTTTCTGTCCACTTTTCCTTTTTCATTTCCTTCTTGAGCATAGTTTCTATTGTGTATTTTCCAGCTGTATGAAATAATTAGTTGGTGAAAAGGTGATGAAACCATTAGACATTATCATTATTATCTTTTGTGGAACTATGAAGATAAAATTGTATCAGCTTTATTATCTGGCATTGTATTCACAGACTCTACAAGTGTAACTCTAGTGAACTATGCTTATTTCATAGAAAGGTGTCAGTGGAAATATTAATGGATTGAACAAAAAAGAAGGATGGAAATGTAATAGCATTAATTTTTTTTTTTCTGTGAGGAACTTATCTTTCTGAAACATTTTAATTAGTCTATCAGGTTTTAATCTTTACCCTTTATTTCACCTCTTTCAGACAACACAAGGAGAATTGTAATTGCTGATAACTTCTAAGTCTAAAAGATCAAAAATGCCACATTTCTTATGGCAAAAAAGCAAAAGAAGATCATTTGGAGGAATATCTGTATATTACTCTGACATGAATTCTAAGAATTCTGCTGTTTTCTTTTAGTTAAATCTCCTTCTGGGGATGAATGGAGTAACTCTTGGGGAATCTATTATATGTAAAAAAAATTTTGACTGTACATTGTGCCTGTATGAAACTTATTTTAACCAATCAGCTGGTGAGGAACCTTAAAATATTCCAGTTAATGATTAGATGAAAAAACATTTTTCAGCTTTCTGTTTTTCCCCTATCTCTTTCCCCTTCTCTTCTTTTAAAGACAGGCATTTATTATTATATTTTTAAATGAAACTTGAAAGCTTAGAAAAATAGTTCTTGAAAAAAGTTCTACTTCTGGTTTCCCCTTTCTGCAAATGTCACTGTTTATCTACAAAAGTGGGTCACATTACTTGATCAGTTAAGTGTCCAGAGAATCATACCATGATCCTTTCAGTCACATGTAGTCATCAAAGATCTCTTGCAGAGGTAATTTAGGTATCTTCGTTTTTCCTGTTGGAATACACATGATCTTTCTTTTAGGCATGTAAACTCATCCTGGCCCTGGCTATTCCCCAGGTGAAGCTCCAGAAAAGTGGCTGTAAATTATAATGCCTATATTCACATGTGTGGTGGGTTACCACTGAAAAACTGTGGTGATTTATGTAGGAACTCTTAAATACTTGATTTTCTAACAAAACCTTCTTTCCAATTATAGTGACTATGCTTCTGTCTGTTATTTACTGGTCTTAGAGATGTTAAAATAATTTTGCCACATCTATAGATTTTGTATTATGTCTGCCAAGGGATGTGCAGGTCCACCTACAGTTTCATTGCAATGTTACTAATTTTTCACTTGCAGTGTTTTTTTCCTGTGATGCAATTACCTATGAAAAGACATTATGGCATTTTTGAAAGCATACTTTACAAACTGTGCCATCAGTGTCACCAATGCAATAGGAGCTGTGTTTGGAATTCAGTGGTGACTCAGAACACGCCAGTGATTTTCAATTTTCCAACTAATGACTTGCTCAGTTACAAAATATTATCTGAAATTTGTCTTCTATGTTGGAGACACTTCAGTGCTTCCTGCATGAAATGAAAGTACTTAATGGTGCTTTTCAACTGTAAGACAATAAATATCTGTTATGCAAACAGCAGTGTAGGTACAGTGATGTGCCACATTGTTATCCACACCCTGTGGCTGGGTTTGGCTTTGCAGACAGTGCCTGGGGCAGTCTCTGTGCCTTGTGCTCACACAGGGTCTGTGAGCAGCAACAGGAGAGGGACTCCCAGGATATGCTGTATTGAGCTCAAAATTGCACTCACCAGTGAAGGACTAAGAAGCAAGGTCAGAGAAAGAGCTAGCACCAAGACGGAGAGGAGCATAGACAAAAAGTGTGCCTTTTACATTCTCCTAAGAATAATTGGGGATGATAACCTAATTTTGTGTGATAGCAAATACCTACTATTATTTTCTCTCTGAGACTTGATTGTAGTCATGAATGAGAAGATTTATTTTAAGGGCTTTTGACTGATTGGGCTGGGGGTGGGAGGAGGTGCAACCTGTTTTAGAGAGTGAGATGTAAAATTGATACAGTTATTAATAAGCATTTGTGTTGCATAAGCTTGAAGCTGGGGCTGAAGGCCACTCTGTGTAAGGGGTCATACAAATGTACAGGCCTGACAGCCCCTGCTTTGAAGAATTGACCTCAGAAATTAGGTGTACTTTTTTTTTCTCTACCTTGAGCTGAAGTTGCCCAGTTGGACAGCCTTCCCTGTGATTGCATGCTTCTAACCTTACTGTAGCCACCCAGGACTTCCATGCTGGGATTTGTACAGCTGTAAGGTCTCTTGGTATATCACAGAATGGTTGGACATGCCAAGTGTGGGAGCCCTGCCAGAGCAGGGATTGGGCTTGTGTGGTTGCTTGCCTTAAATAAGTTTCAGAGCAGCCCATTGTGTTGTTGTGGCTTTGGGTGTAGAGGTTCATTTGTACAAGACAAGAATTGTCCTCCCAGTGTGTGGAGGACCAGCATTCCCTGGCAGACCCTGCACAGCACCTTTGGCAGAAGAGATCAAGCTGTGGTCCCTTTGGAGGGGATTGCAGAGCAGAGGACTTCTGCTCTTCCCTGGCCATCGCAGCTCCTGCAGCCTGGCTGTGTCTAAGATGCATCAACAGCTGAGAATGATTTTTTAAGGTTGGGCTCCTGTGGAGCTGCTGGGAAAAAGAGACTCTAAAATGAGCTGGTTAACCTTTGCGCACACTCTTTTGTAGCCTTATATCTGTATAACTAAATCCTAGGGACACAAGTACATTGTAACATATGAACTCACCCTCATAGCTCAGTAAATCTATTCTTCCACTGCAATGTAGCCCTGTGCAGTCAGGATATATTTCTGATTCTCAAAGCAATGCTCTTCTTTGTTAAAGCACCTTTTTCCTGAAGCACCTGCTTGCTCTTCTCTCCTGTTTCTTTTTAATTGAGTATCTATTGACAATCAGTAACAAATTAATGCCGTTTAAGTTCAAACAAACAATCAAATAAACCTACCCCATACACCAATATGTAGCTGGTTGAGGTGAATTGCTTGCCACCTATAAAGAGCAGTTTGTCTTTTTCCAGTGTGCTGAAACACTCTAAATTTGTGCTCTAGGTATTTTAATATTTTTAGCTTAATATGTCTTGAGGAGATTAAACAGAAGGGTATCTGAAAGTAAAAATCCAATGTCAGTCACAAACACAAGGGCATGATTTGTCTCAAGTTAATCACCTTAATCTTTGACAGGTATATTCCTATAGGTAACTTTTTCTCATTTGCATTTATGATCCTGAAACATGATACTATCTTAGCACACAATCCACACGGAGGTATCTTCCTTTATCTCAGCCACAGTGCACTTTTAAGTTGAAGATGTGAAAAAGTGGAAAACAATGCATGAGAAGTGGTGAGCTGCTGTCCCTGGAAGTAATTTGAAGGGTTCATACTGCAGTGCTTGGGCAGGACTGAGGAGCTCTGTGGCTCACCCTGAGCCTGGCTGAGACTGTGGCTGTGCCAGGCTGGCAGGGAGGCAGAGCAGTGTGAGCCTGGCTGTGGGAGCCAGGGGCAAATGGCTGCAGCCACCACCCCTTCCCCAAAGGCTGACATCAGGCCCCTGTTCTGACCTTAGAGAGGAAGAGGGCTTGAAGAGGAAGTTTTCTTTATGCCCTTCTGTAGGTAATGGTGGTATTTCATTTTCTCATCTTGATCTCACTTTTTGAAATCACATTTATATTTTTCTGTTTTCTCTTTACCGTTTTCTTATTTGGTAACATTAATTTCTTCTTTTTGATTTTGCTTCCTCTCATCCATCTCCAGATTTCCTCTGCTTCCCTCTGTTTTTCCATATTCCTGTTCTAGTTTAGTTTTTATTCTCTTTCACAAGCTTTTTTCCTCTGCACTTTAGTCTGTGTCTCCTTACTGAAGGCTGGGTATGGTGCTCCTTGCATGGAGGATATTGCTGTGACAGCTTTGAGAAGCCTCCTCCTCCATGCAGTCCCTTTGCTGTCTTCCCAGTTTCTCCAGTTACTGGCAGGTAAGACAGAGAAGGGACTGTATAATCTGTCACACAAGTTACCTCTTTAAACTCAGCTCAGACTATAAAAGGCAAAAAAAGAAGAGATAAATTGAGCTGCAAATGAAAGTCCTGTAACTTCCCTAAATTAAATGCTTGTCTCTGCAACAATATCCAAAAGCAGATTTGTAGGGGAAAAAAGGGAATGAAGAAGCTCACATTATATTTTCTCTGAGAATTTCTGGTCTCCATTCTTCATTGTTAGAAACCTTTTGAGCCTGATTTCCTTTATGTGTTTCTCCTCAATGCACAGAATATGCTGGTGAGGAGGAAATGTTATGTCCTGAAGGAATCTCTGCACAGCTTAGTTCAGGTTTTGTGTCTCCCTGTATCTTTCTACAGCTCACAGAGAGTGTCAAGGGCAGCAGTCAGCACTCTCAGCCATTTCCCAGGTGAGGAGGGAAACATGGTTTGAATCACTTCTATGATGCTTCTATTTCCATAAAATTAATGCAAGATTTTCCGAGATAAATATGGCAGGTAAATTGTTGCTCCTTCTAATCACTGATATTGCTTGGGTTGCCGCTGCAAAAATTGGATAACCTCTTTTTTTAACTGCCTGGTTGTGGATGATTGGCTAGTTGCCACCTTTCAATATCAGAGTGTGGCACTGTGTTAGAATGCAGAAATTAGGTACTCAGTCCCTAATGCCTCCCATTTCCTCTTTGGCATCAACTTAGCTTCAGCCTTTGCTGGCACTTTACCAATGGCAGAAGAAAAATGTTAGAATCTAGGTTTTAAGTGTTCCTTCTAAACTCCTGTGTCCTGTGGGTTTTTTCCCCCCCAAACTTTATTTACTAAGAAGAAATACCTCATAACTATGTGTGAATGTGAATATTTGGTTTGTTTGGAAAAATATTTTGATTGTTACTGTTGGAGCCTTGTGCTTCTGACCTTAGTTATATTCAGGTATTTTGCTGTGTGCTCACTATACACAGAATGATTAGTCACCCAAAATGTACCAGGTGTGGGTTAATTTTTTTCTTTGTTTCCATTATCCTTTTTTCATCTCTTTGAATACACAACAGGAATACTATATGGTATGCAGGATGTGGTACAGTTTTATGGCAGGATAATTTTGTGTTGTTTGACTTTTAGTATTTATTTCACTTTGAAAACCTTTTGGTTGGCTTTTTCTTTTTAATTTTTTTAATCAGACAGGTCTCTCAAGAAACTGCTTTTAAGTGTTTTGTTTTGGCACCTAAATTGATAAAGTAATTATTGTCCTGCTAGGTGCTTTCAGATGTTGTTGCTCAAACAGTGCATTTACAAGTACTTTTACAATCTTGAAATGCTTCTACTTTCTGCTGATCTAACCTTCCCAGCAGGCTAAAATGCTATTTAGGCCAGAATCCATAACCTATTGATCTAAATGGGAGAGACACCTCAAAATCCATGAACACCTAGGCTCTCATGACACCAGTTTTATAAACTCTTTGCAGGGTGTGTAAGTGCAGTCAGCCCTACTATCCCTTCTGATGCCATCTGCACTGGCAGATGCCATTTAAGTCTCAATCCTCAAACTGTTCTGCTGCAGCTTTTAAAGACAGAAATGAGGAGGAAGAACTGTCTTGTTCCATACTGGATTGAAGACCTCTTTGGCTTTCATGCATCAGCAGCTGTTGCAGCTGTCAAAGCCACAGTTCCAAGGGCTATCTCCACTACTCTAGGGGATAATTAGAGATATTCAGCTGATCAGAATACTCCAAGAGGAAGAGAGATCTTCAGACACATTCTTTTAAAGCTCCAGCATTCATTTGAATTTTAGTCACATTATGACATTGCAGGTGCTTGCAGATTCATACACCGGAATACTTTCCCTTTCATGCTCTTCTCTTTCTCTGAGTGCCAGTAATGTGAATACAATCATTTTCATGGACACTGAAAAACACGCAATTATGGAATAAAAATACTTCTGCTGGCAGTGGGTGAAGTGACAGGAACATTAATTATGCTTGAATGCACAATAATACAATATTCAGGAAGTGAGAAAATCATCTGGGCATAAAAAAATGGGTTTTTTTCTTCTTTATGATTCTGTGAAATTGTTGTGTGGACACGGACCACTTCTCAGCAATGATGCTGATGCAAATGAGCAGAAATTATGTTTACTTGCAATGAAGCAATAGTTTGCATCAGAGTAATAGAAAGCAGTGTTTGCCACACACCCCAATGGGAAGGTGATTTTGACCAGCTGTCTAATTGTCTAATGTAAAGCAATTGGACAAACTGTTTCATATCTTTGAAATTTGAATTCAGGGCCAGAGCTGAACTGTGGTCTTATCTTACTGCCAAGAGAGGCTGCACCAGGCTAGAGAGAGATGCAGGCTCTGAATATCTTTGAATTGCAGGGCTTGAAGTCTGTAACCAAATGTCATGATTTGAGCCTCCCTCAGTGGGAGGGGGAAGAAATTCTGCAATCCAGCTAGGAAAACAGCATGAAACTCAAATAGAGCCAAGCAGCCAATAACTCTATCAAAGTGAGTTAGAGAGATGCTGACCAGAGAGTTCTATCTAAAATACATACTTCAAACAGCTATTCACTTTTGTCTGATCTACACAGCTGTAGTAATTTTCTAAACCATCATAGTTCATTTAAAAAAATTGGACACTTGACAGTTTTTGAAGTGTGAATTGAAATGTACAGGGCAGCTTTTATACCAACAAGTGGTCTGCAAAAGTTGCAACTGCATCTGCCACCATGTTTTTACCAGGTGGCTTTCAAAAGCCACCTGCAGATAGTTGACCTCTGAATTGAAAAAGAAAAAAGCAAAAGTGAAATGTGATGGGATGGTCAGAGCTGGGCTCTTTTCTTGGGTGACATAAGCAATTCACTTCAGTCTGGTGCAGGTGTTGGAGTTCTTGTGGGTCGTATGTGCATGAGATCAATTAATAAGAAATTATGTTATAATAAAGTATGAGTATAAACGTTTTTGTGAAATGAAATGGCCTGTGGAAGACCAGCCCATATAAAATGTTCCTTACAGTATCATTTAATTAGGGCTTTACACTGCATTCCTGACCTTGTCAGCTGAATGTCTCACTGAATCACTTCAGAATTACTAAAATGCCCATTGTTTCAGCAGTTGGCTGATGTTGGGAAAATGTAAATTTTCAATATATTCAATGCTGCTTTTTAATAGGCACAATTTTAATCAGAACTGTTCCTAATTTCCAAGCTCAAAAAATGTGATCCTGAAGCCAGCTGGAGAAATATGTTTGCTTATAAGGAAAAGATGAGATGAAAAGAAAAACTGTGAAAAATCTTGTCTCATTCATTTAAAGCATGTCTATTCTACTCCATTTTGTCCTAGTCCTATCTTTTTTGCTTTTATTGGGATTATAATTGGACTGAAAATGAAACAAATTGGAACTGTTTGTGCAGGTTGCTGGGAGTACCTAGCTGACTGATCCACCCACTTATTTATAAATGAAAACAAAAGGAACACAAGGTATTTTTCACTTTAAAAAGTTAACAGTCTTCAGAAGTTAAATGTTTTCTCAATACAATGACATAGCTTCTGTTTTCAAATAGTATTCTGTAAAAGCCCTTTCAAATGCTCTGTATTCTCTTAGACCAAGATAATACAAGCCTTTAATATAACAAAGCTGCTGATTCTGGCTGAAAAAAAACCAATGCTTTAAAAAAGTTTCTAAAGGTAGATTATATAAACAACAAAGAAGGAGAAACTAAAATGACAAAGCAAGCAAAAAGAAATATCACTTGTCTAACTTGTTTTGGTGTCTTTGCTGAAAATCTTAAATGGCTTGTCAATAAAAAAGTCTATTTAAATTTTCTTCCCCCTGAGATTTATATTTGAGTAAAATAATGCAGAAATACTGAATGGTATATAGCACTGAGACTGTGCTTGGTATCAGGTGAGATTAAATGACCTCACTCTTTATGCTTTCCAATTGCCTTTTCATTTTTACGTTTTTTATTATATGGAATAACTTCCTAAAACCATGAATGAGGCAGTGTTTCAATCACACACCAGCCTATCTATTGAAAGGTCAGTCTGTCTAAATGTCAGCCAGTGCTTCCTTTCATACTTATATTAAACTCAGTAATTTATCTGGTGTGTTTCCCAGCAGATCTTTTGTTAGACAAGCAGGTTTACAAAAAAGGCAGTGAGCTGAAGAGATGTTTAATAAATGGTAGATGAGGAAATAGAGGATGATTTGGAAAAACAGTGCAATTTTCTTAACTCTAGCAGGTTGAAATTGCATATTTTAGATACTTCATTATTCCAGTTTTTCTATACCTCAGATCATTAAGCCCCAATAGCACCACATCAAACAGGGAGGTGCTGCTTCTTCAACTGGTTAAGGAAGCACAGAGAAAGAGATCCCCAAACCCACTGAAATCAGAGCAAGTCTTAAGGAGTTGTTTCCTTGGGACAAATCTGCCTTTAGGAGACATCTCTGTCTGAGACTGTCACCCACAGTTCTCTTTGTGGTCACTTTTGAGGCATGAGTCCTTCTGTCTGTGTAAATACCTGCCTTGAAGTGAGAGTAGCTGGATCTCGGATGTGAAATATTCCTCTAGAAACAACCAAGTCCTACTCACACCCTGCCTGAGCCCTTTCTTTCCCAACAAGCAAAGAGAAAGCTGCCAAAGAAGGGTGTGAGTTTGTGCTTTTTGTGTCAATGCAGCACCATGGTTTTGAAATACAACTGCAATTCTGAGTGTCCAGCACACAGAGATCTGGCATTTGCCAACTGCTCAGCAATTCTGAAGATACAATGAAAACTGGATTTCAAAAATCCATCACCCACACCTGGCACATGACTAACGATCACCTTTCTTAGAAGTAGTAAGGTCGTATACAGTATTTAACTGCTTAAATTAAGATACTGTCCATTTAGGTACATGACTTGTGCTCAGTTCTTGGCATCTAATGCACCATCCTTCCAAAAGTAAGTGCCAAAGGCCACATAATATCTAATGGAAAAGTACCACCTTTGAGGACCTCCAGAGGGAAATCCAGTCCTCTGAAATTAAGATATCTAAGTTAGATATCTGATTCCACAGTCCTCTGAAATTAGGATATCTAAGTTGGATATCTGGTTCCCAACCTGTGTAAATAGCTGCCATATTCCTTCTTTGTGCCCATCTACCCAGCAGTAAACAGTAATGACTAATGACTCTGCCTCAACTAAGTTTTCTCTGCATTTACACAGACAGCAACTGTAGTACAGACTGTAGGGTGTCCTGTCTAGTGTTCAGTTGATGCTGGAGAAGAATATGGATTTACAATAGATCCAGTATCTTATTTGCACTATCACATGGACATCTCCTGTCCCCTCTTCGATGGCACTGCATACCTGTGTGTGGGCAGTGCAAGCACTCCTCCAGAGTGGTGCATCTTGACTAAATTGAGATTTCTGCACAGTTGTAGTCAACTGTCTTTACAGCCCCTGAGAGAAACTGTCAATAAAGGGGTGCAATTCATCCACCTATTTCAGAGATCTACGTAAGGGTGCAATAAATGGCACTTTACAAATATCCTTTCTGTCCACTGAGTATAAAAGGAGTCTAAAGTTAACAGCCAAAATGTATATAAATAAGTAAATGAATCCTATGTTAAGCTACTTATTCAAAAGCAAGCCAATAATATAAAACCAATAGGATAATATTAATTTTTATCATTAATAACCTGGGTCAATCTGTCTTGATATTTTTCTCTGTAAGGAAATTGTGTACTAAAAAATCAACAAAGTATGGGTTGTTTAAATATGTGGTTTAAATAATTCCATGCCTTTCTGGAGTAATTTTGTCCCACTTAGCAATAAGAAAACAGTTACAAATATGTTCCCATACTCCCACTTATTCCTTTTATGTACAACTGAAGTTTATTATTCTATTTTTTCTCTCTTTCATGTTTCTGATTTGTAAGTATCAGAAATCCTAGGGTGGTAGGAAAGAATGAATTTAAATAGTTGGTCTGTAAGTTTTACCCAATTTCTCTGTGTTTGCCATTCTAAAGACCCTTTTTTCTTTGGTTTTAATAATTGGTACTAAAAGACTTTAAATCTCTTTTGATTTCAGTTTGTGAGAGATATCCTGTTGAATATTTATCCTTCCCACCAAACAGACTATTGTAGGCCTGTTTTATTTGCACTCCCAAACAAGTGAACCCAAGAGCTTTTAAGATAAAACATACAGGATGATGAAATTACATTTAAACTGCAAAAGAAATACAAGGTTTTAGGTAAATTTAATATCACAGCCACAGATCTGGTCAAAGGAGAGATCCTATTTGACTCCTTTGACACAGCACACAAGGGTTCTTGTGCAGTCCTTCACTGTAGAATTTACAGCCTATGTCAATGAGCTGAGCTTGCTCTGGGTCTGTATATCTCTTGTGCATTTTTCCTCTACCACTATCCCCATGGAACGATTGTTCCACAGGTTTACCGCTTTGAAGGGTAGAAAGTCTCTTCTATGTTCACTTTCAGTTTATTAAAAGAGGACTGAACCCAGATGTGCAATGTTCAGGTACCACAGAATGAAATTAGTATCCTGTCAATTATGGTTTTGCTCATATTACCTGTGCTAATCTCAGCCAGCAGCTGTTGCTGCCCCAAGACTTTTTCATGTCTGACACTTAATATCAGTACTTCTCCAAATTAAACCAAAACTATCATGATTTGCAGGAACTTTCAGTTGCAAATGCATTTGTTATATTTGAAATTAAATGCAATTTCTTTGAAAGTGGAAGTTCCAAGCCATGTTCAGCACTGTTCCACAGCTCAATACCAATTATAATCCATACTAAGACTGAGCCAGTGAATTTCCTTTGACCAAGCCTGTGCTGTGTGTAAACACAGGTCTTTATGTGCTCAGAGTTAGCAAACTAGCAGTTTTTCATGCATGCTAAAGAAAGATTTGCTTAAAGAGATAATGTTGCAGAATAATGAGTTGTTCCCACAAACCATCTGTTCTTCTCCTACACTAGAAAAAAAAATCTGAATCCAATTCCTTTGTTTTGATTAAAGGTTTCTTTGCAAATTATTATTTCTGAACTTCAAAAGCAAAGAATGTTTTAATGAAACCATGGATGGGAAGAAAAATGTAATTCTTTCCTGTATACTGTTAATAAATGAATGTTAGTTATCTGTGGGTTGTTAACAGTTTTAGAAACCAAACCTCCATATTTTTGCTGTAAAACAGTGAAGCTATTATATTCATCCTAACAGAGAGTTCCAGAGAAAGGGAGTAAGAAAGTCCCAGGGCACAAGATCTGCCATTTGTGAGGAGCACCAGTTATAAAAAGATGCTTTTCTGATTTAGGAAAGGAACACATTTTTAGAAGACACTTTTTTTTTGTGCCATACTTTACAAGCTATTTCAAAAAGCCTACCTAACATTATCATCTGGGAAATGCTCCATGCGAGGCCTAAAGTTCATAAAATGCAGGAGCTAATCCTCCCTTGTTCTTCCAGCTCTCTCTGATCCTTCCTCAGCAAAACCTCTCTGCTGACAAAAGTCCTTCCTGTGTGTCATCAAAATGTGTCCCACCCTGGTGATCAGGGGGTGTAAAAAGAAGGGTACCCCCACAGTGACCCCTTTCCTGACCCCAGCCATGCCAAAACAAGTCTGTCTATCACAAGATAGGCACAGCACAGGTCTCTCTGATGCCTGGGCTCTGATTTTTAAGACACAGCCTGAGCCAGACAACAATTGTGGGAACCCCATTTCCTTAATACCAATCTTCCATGACTCCACCATTTAATACCTCTATACCCAAGAGTATTAGCATAGATGATAAAGAGAATACGCCTTGATTTTCTTGTGAGCTGGTCCCTAGAAGCTGTGTGCCTCAAGGGACTAAGAATGGCTAACAAGAAGAACCACTAAGCCAACAGAGTCCTTGCTAAGTCAGGTAAATCTCTGCACCTTTTACAGACTTATCTTTCCTCCCTGCTCGCCCTTCGCATCTTCCATGAGTTGAGACACAGGTGAGAAGGAGAGTTTGCCTCCTCTGCAGCATCTTTTTTCTTGCTGATGGTATTATTCCTTTATCATGTGCATGGTAGAAACTCTCCTGAGACATACCTCAGGAGAAGGTGCAAGAGAAATATCACAAGCTCCTGGGTATCTTGCATCTTGGCCTGTTTGATAAGATCTACACAGTGAAAGATTGCACAACCTGCTCCTTGGGTACCAAGACCTGTGAAGGAGAGGCATACTTTAAATTTATAAATGGTTACAACTCTTGCTGTTATAAAAACCAGCTGAAAGACCTGATGCCTTTTAAACCCATTATATGAAAAGTTTGTTCATCTGTTACTTTGTAGATTACATTAAATTACTATAAATGCTTGGGTTGATCTGAATTAGGGCAGAAGGTTTCAGAATAATCACAATAAGATCCTTCATGAATGAAGAATAGATGATAGTTACTATTTCCCTACAGTTATGAGCTGGGCATATTCAGTGCAGTAGACTGTATTTTCCATCTCTGTAATGATGAGAATATTTGTCTGGATTTCCTGGGATTCCCAGTGGCCCAAACCACAAGGGAAGACATCCCTGTTGAGAGCAGGAAGGTTTATAGTTATCAAATGCATAAGGTTTTTCTTACATCTGTAGATTCTGTGACTGCTTGTCACACTCTGGGAGCCTTCCTTAAGGTCACAGAAACAGCAAGGTTTTGTGTAGAAATGCCTGTCTGGCCAGTACAATCAGCATTCTCAGAGGATTACAGGATCTTTCAAATACAGACAAGCCATCAGTGGCAAATTCGTGACAGAATCTCCTGTTTCCTTTCAAGTTTTCTCCTCTGGCTCATGAGTTTTTCAGGAAATGTGAGCTCCAGCTTGTCTTTGAAGTGCTAGCAAGTATGTTGCTACTCCTTTCCTAACGTCTGTTATGGGAGAACTTTGTAACACTGTATTTCAGTTTCTCTTTGAGATAGCCTTCTTCTCTGGCTCATGGATCTATCTCAAAATATCCATTAATCTGGAATTATTTATAATCACATGAAATTTAATGCTAGTAGAGCTTCTTACCCTTTTTGTCATCTCACAGTACTAAGGAAATCCCCAAAAGGTCACCTCAGCAAGTCCCCATCTTGGGAGCCATGACCTGATGGCTCTTTCCTGGGTTGGCCTTCAAAATCAAAAGATAAAAATCTACAGGTTATCCTAGAAAAAGCATCAAATTCTCAGGAAGTTTTTTTTTAATTCTTGGCCACAGATAATTTCTCTCTCACAAGACAGGTAAAATCCTATCATGGATCTCTTCTGAAACCTTCAAGCTCAAGAAGTTCCATTCTTGGGAAAGAGGGTTACTCTAGAGGAAATCTGGCAGACTTCATCAACAACTTCATCTATACCAGATTAAACAGCTGCACCATACTTGCCTCAGCAAGACTTTCTTTCCCCATGAAACCAGCAGGAACAGTTAGTTCAGATGTGCAATGTAGATCTCCTGTCCATGCTCTTAGTTACCATGGACACCTCTACTCTAGATAACATCTGAGCACATTTGGGCCACTGATAACAGGGGGCTCAGAGTCACCTATTTGGTAAAAAAAGTCTCTCTGGGGTCCTAATCAGCCCAGGGTCCTCATCAACCCAGGGCTTTCACAGCTACACTGCAGGTTGATTCTTCATGCACTGAATAGAAGAAGGATTTGTGTTGGATAAGAAACTGCACAGCGCAAGTTCCCTGAGAGGCACAAATTTTAAAAACTAAGCACACAAATTAAACAGGAAGAGACTGGAGAACATCCACCTTTCTTGTAAAGTTAACAACCTTCTTTCAAGCCTTTCAATATACATAGCCTTTCAATATACATAGAAATATACATAGTAGTATATTTCTTTTCAAAAATATACTACTATGTACTTTGCTGTCAATTGCCTGATTCAGGACATTTTTGTCTCCATGCTAGATCATAAAGCTGCACATCCTTAGCTCTTTCTATGTCATCCACACCCTTTTCTCTTGCTACTTCACCCAATGTACTTAAAGAAAACAACATACCAGGTTTTCCCCTTAAGAAAGCTGTCTTCTGAGTCGTGGTGAATGTAATCTAGGATTATCCTCACTGAAGTCAGCAGTGATATAGCAGTGATATGTCAGTTAAACCAATGAAGATAAGTTCAGGGGAGAGACAAACAATGGGGCCTGAACCAAAACAGACTGAACATTGCTGAGAGCTGAATACCAATACTTCATAAATGTCTCCTTTTTGTTACATGCTTGATTGCAGTGCTGCAGAAAGTAGGGTTGGAACAAATCCTCTGGCAGTGCCTGTGGTAATAAAACATTCAAGAGTGTGCTAATAAGGCAGATGGGGAATCTGTTCCCCAGTCATGACAGCCAGTGGCACAAAACACCTTCACTTAACTCCCTTTTGTCCAAGTGATCTCATCCATACTGCACAGAGTCACACATACATTATATATGTATATGTATATGTATATGTATATCCCATATTATGCAGAAGTATTAACTAAGAGTGTGCTCTGAACACCAGAATAAATTGTTCTAGCAAGGGAGATATCAAATAAACAATGTGATGATCTTTCAAATGTTGAGGTTCTTAGTCCATTGCTCCAGCACTATTTAGTTTACAAGTTCAGCTGCAACTTCAGAAAGCCTCTCAGTCAGTCCCCTGCTCCAGGAAAGGATCAGCTCTACAGCCTAAGATATTCCCCCAAAGAACTGCTGTTTAACCTCTTCTTTGAAAAAAAAAGGTTGTGTTGGAAATGCTACAACTGCTCTGGGCAACCATATCCAATACTCTGTACACACATCAATAGAATTTTTCTCCTGTGGTCCCCCTGAAGTCTCCTACTCCCTCATCTTATGCTCATTATTACTCATCCTGTCCACTGAAAGTGCAGATCCAAATATAGACAATTTGGAGCACATATATGCCATGATTCTGGCCCCTCACTTACGTATAAGTGTGGAAATATGATGAAGTAATTCAAATCCATCACGAAGGCACATTCTCTTACATGCCAAAGGGAAGGAGCAAGTACTCTGCCATTTAATAAAATCTAGTTCAAAATATCATCATTTAAACAAATCATCCTAAGATAAATAAACTGTGAATTAAAGCTCTCCACTGTTCCACCTAGAAAAAAAGATCCAGCGCTAGAGTGCAGGAATAGTCTTTACTTCAGTGGAGCTGAAATAAAACTGGGAATGTTTGTTTTTGCGACTTTGCTCATTTATAAACTGCTTGTTGCTATAGCAGCTAAATGCTTGTAACAAACTTGCATAAACAGAATTTCTTATAAAAAAAAGTTTAATAACTGATTTTATTTCTGTGTCTCAACTAAATTCACATGGCATGATCTGACACGTGTGAGAACACTGGCCATTGGGGTTGCAAGGGCTAAATACAGGGACATTTCCATTTTGTTCTTGCAATTCGCCTGAATTGATATATATATATAAAATGCTGTGGAAGTTTCCACTGTCATTTGCACTTTAATAGAATAAATATCTTTAAGAATGTTTTGGAAATTTGTTATCTGGATGTATAAAGCACTCAGCTCTTGGGATGAAGGACTACGTACACTATCAGTACAGAACGATTATAGTCTTGGCCTAATTTGGAAGTGATGTGTTAAGGGATATAAAACATATACCAATGATCTAGAAGGTCTTCAGACCAGCATGAGCTAAGGCAAGCAAAAATGTCACAGAAGTATGTCCCCTTTCAAAAGTCTTATGACGTCAGTCCTTTGAAACTGTACCCAAACAGCAGAAGGGGCAGAAGCTGTTCCAACAGGGTGTCTTTCACTCTCCACTCCTGCGTGCATTGAGAGCCCTCCTGAACTCCTTTCCAGGACCATCTCTTTCTGCCAGACCCAGACTTGCCCTACTGCAGTGGTAGAAGTACAACCCTTCAAAGAGATAATCTCCCAGATAAGTTACACATCAACACAGACAATTCTGGAAAGAAAAGGAAACAAGAAATGGCAATGAATATGTTATTAAGGCTTTCAGAGAGCTGTTCATTGGACTGATTTCTCTGAGCATTTTTTTTTCCCATCAAAGTGTCATATGGGATATATTTGTTGAATATAAAGGCCTTGCAGATTTCCTATGGCAGTTTTTTCAGGAAGCTTCTGACAAAACCAAAATGAAGAAAATATCCCATCTGTTCAGATAGTGGATGCATAGCTGGAATTTAGCAGAGGGCTGATAGGCAATGCAGGCAAGAAGAGGAGTGCAGCAAGGCACAGCAGAGCCGAGGAGGGGCCAGGAGTATCTGACAGCATTGTAAAAAGATTTCTGTCTTTTTCTGTCTGTGATGAAAACATAACATTCAGAGCAGCTTGGTTTGCCCATGTTGCTTACACAGCTGTAGGGTACCAATTTGTGACAGTCAGTCACTTCTCACCTTCCACCAACACACCAAGCCTGTACCCTCAGCTGTGCTTCACAGCCCAGAAGAGCATCTTGTGAAGGATCCTGCTGCCGGGGTTAAAAGCCCATCTGTGAGTGACAACGGGCTCACAGCTGGGCATGGAGTAGGTCTGAAATGACACCACCACTATTTGCTCAACAGAGGGATTGCAAGGCAGCTAGTGGTCTCCTGCTGAGCCTGGTGGCACAGCTGTGCCCAAGAGGTGCTCAGCAGTGTAGCTGCAACCTTCTTAGGGGACTCTGCTGAGGAAACATTTCTGGAAAGGTGAGGTTTTCCTAATGGCCCCTAGCACCACTTCTCCGGCTCATACTTTCTATGTCACTAATTTGTTTAAGGCATGTCAAATGGGAGAGTAAGGGGATGTTGATTTTTACACTATTTTGCATTATTTTGCATTATGTTGTCTCAAGCAGACTGTACCACAGGGACATGAATCCTCAGTTTATCCCAGAGATGCTTTAAAGATCCAGTAGAATATATAACCAGGTATTTTTGATCCTAGCTTAACATATATATCCTTATAGACAATAGTGTGTTGATCCTGGCTGCTGGCTGAGCCCCCAGTCAGCTGCTCACTCACTCACCATTGGCAGGAAGGGGGAGAGAATTTAAAGAACAAAAGCCAAAAACTCATGTGTTGAAATGCTAGGCAAGTGTTAATAGTTTAATAGCTGAAATCAAGCTGCTCACAGAAGCAAAGCGCAAAGCACTTTTAAATGTAAGCACTGCTCAGCAATAACTAAAACATCCTAATGTTATCAACAGAGTTTTAGTCAAAACTCTCAAACATGGCATCATATGAGCTACTGTGAGGAATGTTCACTGCATCCTAGCCAGACCCAGCACATATTTTCATATATGTTTTTGCATTAGTTGCTTTGCTTAGTCTCTCTTACTGTTTCTTAAGGATACATTTTAACAGTAATGATGCTAGTAATGTTAGTTATGGCTTGTTAATTCAGCATTTAGTATAGAATAGCTAATGCTTTTCCATCAAAAATGCAGAGCTTTTTTCTTGCATAGAGCTAATCAGCAAAGGGCTGTCATTCTTTGCAATAACCCAGCTGAAGACTTGTCCACTTCTGGCATTTTCCTTTAGGAGCTAGAATTACAACCTATAGAAACATCTGGAGAGGAGGGGTTCTGGTTAGGAAGGACAACATCTGCAATAGCATCATGTATCAGCTGGGAGATCTGGAGTAAGGTGCACATCATAACTTTTAGAGACTCCACATAATTTGATGAGATGCAGATTGTTTATTTCATATATAAGTGCAGATGAATTAGGTTTGACTCTGAATCACTCTGGCAGTAGTTTGGCAGAGGAAAGTTTGCTGATTTGTTGAACAACAATGACTTATTCACTCTGAAGCATTTCTAGATATACATGAGTAATATATTCCAAGAAGCAGTTTAAAATCACTTAATGCAGAGTCCAGTCTTAGAAGCAGACAGTGATGGGTAAGGCTGATAGTTATTTTAATCCTTGTATACAGAAAAATGAGAACTTAATTTTTTTTTTTGCCATCCCTATAGTTACTAAAAATTCCTTCACTAAGGCTTTAGTATATGCACAGCTGTTTTTAACTTCCACAGGAAGATTATAGAGCAGATCCTCCTGGAAACTATTCCCAAACAATGAAAGGCAAGAAGGGTTTGGAGAGGAGCAAGTATGGAAGTCCCAAAGCCATGCCCAACCAACCTGATTTGCTTTTGGCATGGGATGGATGTTTCAGCAGGTGAGGAACAGCAACATATGTTGTTTAGCCAGGCCTTTGGCACACACCCACAGTATCCTGTCATCATAACTGGGGGCATAAAGGCTGGGTTAATGGATGATAAGGAAAATTGTCTGGAACTCCTGGTGTTGTGATCAGTAGGATAAAATCTACCTGAAGAATTCCTCAGGGACTGATGGTGGGAGACCATCCAATGTCATTCTTAATGATCTGGAGTATGGGATGGAGTTCTCACTGCCAAAGCTGGGATCAGTAGTCCTCTTCTATGCAATGATCTTGTAAATATACGATGTCTTTGAGGGAAACCCAGGAAAATATCCATGTCCTGAAATGAACTGAAACATGCTGATTTGACCAAATTGGGCAACTGTGTCAATCATATTTTTATGTCGCTTTTTTAGAACTGCTGGCTATGGTATATGTCTTTTATAATCTGATGTAATTGTGACTATGTGGTTATAGAAGATCCTTTGAATAATTTGCCATTTTTCCTAAAAAAAAATAGACAGAGGTATCTGGACTCAAAGCAGGGTCAACTTCTAAATCAGGTCAGATTATCTGCTATTACAGTTGTATTTGATTTCCTTTTTGGACCATTTTCTGCACTTTGCTGTTTTCATTGCTGATGTAGCAGTGGCACACAGACCCTAAGATCTTGAAAGGAAATGTATACAAGAAATAAACTAGTAAAGCTTTTTCAATGTCCTGTCTTTCCAGGTGTCTGATGGGCCGCAACACTTTAAAGCTGTAGTTCAGCTAGACTCATCACAAGTGGATGTTTGCACTTACTAGCTCCAGTTATATTGCCAAGCATTTCATGTGACTCTTGCTGTGATGGTGCAGAGCTCTTTGTTGTACATCCACAAGTCACTGGAAGGGACAATGCTTGCAGCTTATGAGAAATCCTAGGGATTGTCAGTAGTGAAGAGAAATGGAAAACTCATGTTGCTCTCAGAGCATCACACAGAGCTGAGCAAATGCTGGGCTGTGCTGGTAACCTGCGTAGTGCAGTGGGGCCAGCTCAGTCCCTTGGTTCAGCCTGTTTGCTTCCACTGCTGGACCTTTGGGGTATTCCTAACTCTGATGTAGACATGGCCAGACCAGCCTCATGATAGGACATGAAATACTTTTGATTTCTCTCTAAAAGGAATAAAGTTCACTCCACAGACCCCTAGGCTTGCATACAACTATTGCATGGTTTGAGAATATGTTAAAATACTCGGAAATGCATTTGTTTGAGCACATCATACTGGTGTCAGGAGTATCTGCTGGCTGCTCCCTGGCTAGCTGTGGAGCTGGCAGGTGCCAGGTAGTGAACTAAAGGTTCTGCAGATGTTGGATCCACACACCCAGGGCAGACTTCTATATTCTGACTCAAACTGTGTCACTGCTGTCAGCCTGAGACATCACTGCAGAGCCACCACGGATGCCATGGAGGGTGTCCAGCTGATCTGGGACAAATGACATCTCCCAGACTGTTTCAGGGTGTGACAACAATACAGTATAACAGAAACAGAGGAATTAGTGTACCTTGCCTTGCCTGGATGTATTTGAATTACACCACAACCCCCTCCTAAGCCTCCTCACAGACTCAGCCAAGACAAGGAAAGGCAGCATTGCATTTACCTTCTCATAAGGTATCAAATGCAGGAACTTCCATCCCATTATATTTCAGCACTAGGACTGACAAGGCTGCTGAAACAAGAGAACAACAATAAAAAATTAGTCTTCATAGGGCTTTCCCAGTCAATTTATTTCTGGTCCACCCCATTTAGGTGGGTCACCTCAGGTATATTTCTTCACATTCAAGCTGAGCACACTGTAACTGGCCATTGCATAGTGCCAGGTCTCCTGGAGCTACTTGCAGCTGATGATTATTGTATTTCCCACTGTTTTGAGTATCTGTGCTTATGATTAACTCTTCCTTTCACTTCTGGGTGGATGACACACTCCAGCCTACCCTTGGGAGCAAGATAAGCCATTGCTTCATGATGTGGATAATAAATCTGAGCTGGATGGCAGCAAAACCAGAATGAGGTATGAAGTCTGCAGCACTCTGGCACTTCCAAGTAGTGCAGAATACATTTCCTCAGCTGTGCAGCTGCCAGGACACCACCAAGCCTTTCCTCTCTCATCTGAATTAGCTTCTTACAGAAGGCTGAGGCAAGCTCATGTTTCCAGCCCTTAATGCTAAAGCACTTTATGGCTCGAGGCTAAGGATATGCAGAAAGCTTCTCACAGGCTCCTGCAGGCATGCAGATGGCTTTGCCTGTCTTTCTCTTCTGGTACAGGCACTTTTATGATAAGGAGAAAGCTTGTCTGAGCAGAATCCACAAAAGAAATCACTCTGAAACCCTTGAAGAAATTCCCTAAGGGCCAGAGGTACATCATAGACATTGATGTATGTAACTTCAACTGTAACTGAAAAGTTCAATTTTTCAGCTGTCTTTTCTGCCTCAGGGACAACAATTTGCAACGTTGATTAGTGCACTCTGGGAAAATCTTTAGGTAACACAGTGGTGAATATGACAGAAACTTTGTTTTATAACTAAATATAACCCTCTTGTAATCAAATATTTCATTTGCATTGAAAATATTGTAAGTAATGGATTTTTTTTTAATATTCAGGTAATTTCATAAACAGAAGGTCATAAAACCTACATTTTTACTCTTACAGAAACTTCCTTACTTGCTTATTCATTTAGATATAACTGCACATGGATATGTTATATGTATGTTTATTTTATCTAAAATGGCTCACAAAGCCAAGTAATTTGCAAGTACGTAAATATTTTCCTGAATATTTCTATGCCTTTCTTACCAAGAGTCTCATGCTTCCCTCTGAATTGTTCTAGAGCAGAAAAGCAAGCTGCATCTTCCTCTCACTGCTTTTCTCCCTTTCATAAAATCAAAGAAATCAAATGCTGTCACATGAAAGTAGACCAATTGTACTTTGAACCTCTGGAAAAAAATCTGAGCAATACAGACAGGCAACTCTTACAGATCTGACTAATTAACCAGCTCACAGCAAAACTTATTTTCAATTATCTTGGTACCAGACATGCACAGGAGTGGAGGGCACTGTAAGTCACTGTGAGAAGAATTATCTTCACCCTGTATTTATATTCACTTTTATGTTATTATGTATTCGTGAGCTCCTACACAGGTGTATCTGCAGAGCTTCAGAAGAGGGTGGGGCAGTGTTTTAACAAGTTTTGTATCCTGGGCACCAGCCCTGACAAATAATGCTGACAACTGCTTTGGAGTATTGAGCTGGAAGGGCTCCAGCCAGCAGTGCAGAAAGGCCTCTGATCTTCACCAGGGGACACTCACAGAGGGGATGATAAGTCTCTGCTGTTCTCTCACCTTTTCTGCTACTCCTGTCTGCTCATGGATCTTGAGACTAAGGCAGTTCTACCATCTAAATGCATTAGTTGAAAAACACCATTTCTCCAGGAGGAGAAAAATACCCGATTTCCTCTTGTGACTTCTAACTTTCTTTATAAGTGGGTTAAAAATTTCTCACAGAAGATTCCTCAGAGAGGACAGTCAACCAACTGGTTGTTTTACCCCGACAGACTGTCTTGGGTTACTCCAAGTTTCCTTCTGAGTGGTTTAAAGCACATACAGATGAAGCTGAAACTACAGGATCTTAATGTCAGTGCTCATCTTTTTATTTATGAGCAATATGGTTCCTTGTACCCAGGGTGACATGTGGGTCATCTGCAGCATGTGAAACACCCCACAACCCGAGTTTGTCACCCTGGTTTTGAGGATTTTTCTAAGCCTTCTAATTTGTCTTTCATATTGGAGTCAGAATTTTTACTTTCCCACACTTTTACAATAAACAATAACCTTGTTTTCCTAACTGTCCTTGGTTGTTTACATATTTTTAGGTAGGAGGAGAAAGTTAATTGACAGTTGTCTTGACTGATGTGGTTTGGGAGGTGGGATTTGGAAATGTATAAAATTGAGTTTTATAAATAAACGCGGGCTTTTCCTGCTTTGGTCATCACCGTGCCCTTGTGAAGTTCTTTCATGTCGTGTTGCGGCGTCACAAGTGTGCCTGTGACACTGGCCACAGGCAGTGTGGGGTTGAAACCCTTAATTTGTGAGGGCCAAAGGGAAGTGGGTGCTGAGCTGGTGGGATCTGCTCTGGCAGCCTGCAAGGCCTCACCACTCTGCACTGTGCAGGAAGCTCTTTTGGGTGCTAAGGGCTCGGGAATGTGCCAGGGGAGGTCAACAGCAATCTGGCATCTCTTGGGCTGCTGCAAGAAGAAAAGCCTCGTAGCATCTGAAGTACCTTACTGTTTGTGAGTCAGTGTCTTGCAGGACCAACACAAGACCAACACAAGGACTCATAGAATCATAAACTCTGGTTAGGTTGGAACAGATCTTTCAGATCACCAAATCCATTAATCCGATATTGACAGGTCCACCACTAAACCATGTCCCTGAGTGCTACATTTGCAAATGTTTTAAATACCTCCAGGGATAATGACTCTACCATTTCCCTAGGCAGCCTGTTCCAATGCTTGACAACCCTTTCAGTGAAGAAATTTTTCCACATATCCAATCTGAAACTCCTCTAGCTCAGTTTGAGGCCATTTCCTCTTGTCCTGTTACTTATGGCAAGGGTGCAGCTGTGTTTGTGTGGCTGTAAATGTGCTGCCTTTCCCCATGATTCTGGTTCTCCACCTGTATCACACCACCTACCAGACCCTTGCTCTGGTCCACTGTATTTCTTGGAGATAAATATCATCCTTGAGGATTTTCAGAAGCTGGAGATTCAAATAGCTGATGGATTAAAAATGGTGAAGGCATCCATTTTTTCCCCCTTGTCTCCTAGTTGAGTTAGAAGAGCAAATCCACTGCTACTATGTTGGCTTATGCAATGTGGAGTATGTTTCTTGAGGAAATCTCAAGAAAACTGCTATATTCAATGGTTATGTATTAGTTCTTCAAAATAAGAAAAAGTGGTTTGTTTTGTTTGACTTGATTTGATTTTATTAACCTTAAATAAATTGATGTGAAAGCAAAAAAAAGTGCAAAGATTGCTCTTGGCTGATTTACCAGTGAGAGTGTTCCTAACTGTACAATTAATGTAACAATGTAAATTCAAATTAATGTAACTATACAATGTAAATATAAAAAGAACTAGACAGTCTCGCCTCAGACTCGGAGCTAGTTTATAGACCCTTTTGAGATTTAATGGCTGTTGCTATTGCAACATTTAAACCATTTATGTGATAAATGGCTGAGATAAAATCCAGGTATCATTGCTTTTTATAGCTGTGGGAATACTTTTATGCCGAGAGCAGCTTGTTACAGATAGTTTGTGGAGAGTGTTTGTTTTTGAAAAATCAGGGTATCAGTCCCTCTGTCTCTAATCCCATTCATCCCGAAAGATGCAATAAAAGTTTGGTGCTCTGAAAAATCTTGATTCTTAATTCATACCATCTCTCTGTGCATGCTGACTTCTGAAAGAGCTGGTTTTGAGAGTAATGTGGAGTACACAATTCATCAAACTTTTCCTCCCACCATACCCCCCGTGATAATGGGAAAATGCTGCAATGGAAACTTTTTGTGATATTTCTTCTGGAAGAAATGGTATAACAAGATAGCAGGAGAGTTTGCCTCTTGCAATCTCTGCCTAAAGTCAGAGCAATCTTTGAAGCCTGGCTTGGAGACACATCACAGCATTGGAACAGGCAACTGCCGTGCTGCTGTCTGCTTTCAAATATGTGAGATTCAAACAAGGGAAAAAAAAAGCTTTATCACTTTTATCAATGAAATTTCTGCAGGAGAAAACCCAAGTCCGAGGTCTGTGAATCTCAGAGGATTTTGCATAATGGAATTTGCCTAGGAGTGATATCTGAGACATGTAGGACTATAACTGAGACTAAGGGCTAAGCGCTGATCTGTGTGTTTTATTTAAACAATGCTCTACTCCCTCTCCTGGGTCTTATTTGCTGATTCTACTCACTTGTAAGACTGTTGGTCACTGCCATTGATTGTGGTCACTGCCATTGATTCAGCCACCCCAGCTAACTTCCTCCCAAAATTTTCTCATTCATGGTCTCCAGAATAAAAAAAAAAAAAAATCCATGTGCCAAATGGAGAGGATTAGAAGATTTGGACTATGAGCCCATGAACGTTGTCATTCAGATTTGCTCCTGGTGCTAAGGGGGAGGCATGACTGACTAAGTGTTCACCCTCTCCATGAGAAGTTTTATATCAAAAACACATTAATGTCTGTTGTGGTGGTTTCCACTTCTGGCTGTCCAGCTGGGCATCACAGAAAAGACAAAATGCTTTCTAAGGAACCATTTAAGAGAGACAGCTCTGTTTGAGGAAAACAAAATGACAGCAACAGTTGTGTCTGAGAATGCACCTGATGCAGGGCTAGTTAGTGAGGCAGATGTAGGCTGAAAGAGGAGGTGTAGAGCAGCCACAAAGAAGATGCTCTAAAAGCCCAGAGGTACTTTTCTCCTAAGTATACAGCAGCAGAACATGGTTATATTCAGGAGTGATAGCACTTTCTGCATGATGGACTGTTCCTAGCAATAATGTGCTCTCAATGCAGAAATATCTTCCATCAACCTGAGAGATGGATAGGTGGTTTTGAAGAAGAAAGAAAGAAGATGATTAATCCTGATACAACCAAACCATAAAATGTTATTGAGCAGAGTAAAGTTACAGTCTTTGGTCTGTTTCACTGAAAACTACTCTCTAGGGTGCTTCCTCAAGGAATTCACAGCAACCTCAATGCAGATGACCATAACTGGGAGCAGATAAAGGGTGCTATCAACAGCGACTGTCTTACTTCAATGAGACACACACCTTTAAGCAGCTTGGACTCTTCTGAAAATAGTGTCTGTTTAAATACAGGCATGCACCTGGTAATGGGGATGAGCTGCTCCCTGCAGTGTTTAAAAGTGATTCAGCCCAGCAGCTGTGCTGCTCCATCAGTTGAGCAGGCACCCTCTTCCCTACAGTACTTTTCCAGTGTGCCCAAAAGGTCAGCAGCTCGGGATGGGTATACAGTGGTGATGGTAGAGGTGTTTTGGGCTTTTTAATTATTATTTTTTTTCTGTATGCTTCCATAATACTCTGCTATAAGCCGCATCTAGCTCGGAAAAAATGTGCAGAATTTCTGCAGTAGCTGCAGCTGCACCAGGATTATCTCTCCTGTGCTGCACTGCACTGAGGAGCTCTTAGTTGAAAATGGCAATCACTCATGTTCTTTGCTTCTGAAGTTGCTTTAATAAAGATCAAGGCACTTTGGTGATTAACTAAATAGGCCAGTTATTCAAAGGTAACATTCCCAAAATAAAGTATACCAGCACTTTAATGTATAACTGGTACATCTCATATGCCATTTATGCAGGGAGGGAGTGTTAGTGTTGGACCCACATACCCACATTCTTGCCAGGAGGATCATGGGGAACGAGGGTTTTCATGGAGGTTTTGTGCAGTAGGATGGATGGGGTTCAAAACTCTTACAAGCTCTTCTATTTATTTTGCTCACCTTTGAGAAAAATTTCCTTGAGCGATTAGGCAAACAATAAGAGCTAATACAGCTTCTGGATACAAGAAATTATCTGCTTCTGGTGGTTGTGAGCACTGCAAATTACTCATGGAAAATTCACTGGAAATAAAATTAGTGAGTATGCTGTGACTGTTTCTGAAGCTGTTCCAAATGACCAGAATTCCTGTGTAGTTTCTTTCAGTCCAGGTTTGAAAGTATTTTGCAGACAGTAATTACTTACACCTACCATGTGGCAGGACAAGAGAAGAAATGATGATGCAAGGAAAAGTAAGAAGAGGATGAGACAAGTCCGAATGACTTAGAAGGCACCCTGCTTAGGCTGAGTCTGTCCCTAATGCTTTGTGGCCTTGATGCCTTAAGTTTTAGCTTTCATGTTTTTCAGATTCTGTGCTGCCTAGGGGTGTAGTTCTGAGCTTCATATTAAGCGTCACTAAGCTCTCTTCACAGAGTAGGTAGACAAAACAAATCCTTTCCCAGATGGAGACCAAGGACAATGAGTACAAGTTTCAGGCCCAAAAGCATAAACAATGGTGGACTGAAGAGAGAAAACAAAAAGGATGAGACTTCATAATCTGAAGTTTTAATCAGACAATTAAACGCCAATATGCAAATGGACCAAAATTTATAAGAGTGTGAGACCTTGTGATGAGCTGTCCGTGTTATGACCATTTTAAGTCCATGTTGGGTGTAGCCCTGGCCAGGCTCTTGTACTGCCCAAGGTGTATCCTTTAAGGCCTTTTAATAAATACCTACTTTATTCTCTAGCTCTGTCCAGTCTCTGTTCCAGGTCAGCCTTCTCAAGGCATCAGCCTTTCGTAAAACGATTCCAACTTTCAATTATTTTCAACTGTATTCCTGAAATGATACCCACTTCAATGGCACTATATACATGAGTGAGACAAGTACAGGAAACAGAGTGGTCAAAAGACATGTAATTATGAAAAATTTTCTCTTGAAAAATGTATCAGCTCTGAGTGCACTTACAGACAATTAGCAAATGTTTAAGTGCTTCATCTATATGGTAACTGCAGGTCTGAGTAGCCTTAATTGTTCTTCGTTGCCCCTGACCCAATTATATAATTACCTTTAAAGAGTCATTTATCTACTAAAGTGCCTTGTCACATTTAGAAACCCCCATACATTCGTGAGTGAAGAGAAAGAAGGGAATATTCTCTTAACAAAGTAACCATGACCAAAGTCTCTGTTCTGGACCTCTGGGAGCCAAAATGATGTCAAATAAGACTGTCAAACATTGGGGGAACTGCTTTATCCTCCTGTCCAAAAGCAGAATAGTGCCGTGTGCCTGGGGCATCATCCTTTTCCAGTTTCTTCCTGACCTCTAGTAACACAGACTGTACAAACCTCTTGTGCAACCTGCTCCCATCCTGCATTAATTTCTCATTCTAGAAATCTTTTAGCTATTGGAAACCCCCTTGCTTTAGCTAGAGCCCCTTAAATTAAGTTTTCTACACTGAGCACAGTGAAGAATGTGTTCCCATCTGTGGGTGCTGATATCTGTCCCTGGGGCCACAGAGCAGTAATGGGTTTCCCTTGATGGCAAAGCTGGCTGAGAGCAGTTCTGCTCTTCTTCCTGTGGGGTATTCCCTTCTTCCCTTGCTCCTGCCAGTCCCTGCCTGCCTGAGGCTCTGCAGGGAGTTCAGCACAGTGCCTGAGAGTTTCTTCTCCTCTTCTCTTACAGGGCCTTATCAAAAGATAACCTCAGACCTGGGGCCCAGTCAAGACCTTGAATTATTGATACCAAACTGCTGTGGAAAGGCATGGGGCTTCCCACTTGAGGAAAACACTACAGTATTGATAGTCTGCCTTACTCCAGCTCTGTCTGTCTAGCTATGAACTCTTTGCAGATGCATATTCCTTGGAGCACAGACCCCAAAGCTCAAGTATATGACTTGTCAGGTCTCATAACTCCTCAGTGAAGGTTTGATTTTTCCAGGTGTTGAAAGATAGCACACCTCTTCGTATTTCCTAGCATGGTCCTAGATGTGTCCTTCCTTCCATAGAAATGGTACAAGGTGATTTGCTGTGTCTAAATATGTGTATCTTGGCTACATCCCTCTGTTCACCCTAAGTGCTCTAGAGTGTACAAAATGTAATTGTTCTTCTCACAACCTCTGCAATGGGTTTATTTCTTCCTGAAATGAAACTTGTACTCAATATTGCACTATAGGGAAAAAATTGCCCTGAAGAAAGCCTGTTTGCTTTTTAACTAAGTCTCTTAAATATTGAAACCTATGTAAATACTGGAAATTCTGAATCGATGTGGGATTTTTTTTTCTGGGGTAGGTTTTTTGGTTGTTTTATTTAATTTTGAGGGTTGAGTTTTAGGTTTGTTTGTTTGTTTGTTTTTAACACGAGGACAGAATTTGGCTTGGCTTGTTAAAATGCTTAATTATAAGGTACCTAATCCATCATCATCATTCTTTGAAGGATACTCCTGTTGAGCTCACTTCTGGAGCTGTGAGGAGATATGCTCAAAGCCTCTGGCAGAGATGTCCCCCTGGCCTGACCCCCAGAGAGAGGTCAATGATGAGATGTCACTGTCAGAATGTTTTACTGCCCCGGGGGGGACAGCAATGGACAAAAATAGTAACAGCATTTTTTTTTCCAAAGTCAAGGTGCATATTTGGGTGCTGGCATCTAGCTTATTGTTCATATTTTAGTAACAGAGATATGAGCAGAAGAATTCATTCACCCTGATCAATTCACATTGCAAAAGAAAGCGAGTATTTAAATAAATCTACTCTTGTGTAAAGATCTCTCCTCGGTTCTTGGAAGAGTAGAAATGAAACAAACAAAACCTAATTTCACAGCAGTGTTTCCTCTATGAATTTATTCTGCTATTCCTGATTTTTCACAACTGGCCTACAGTGGTCTTCCTTCTGTAAGTCTATTAACAATTTCTGATCTATGTTATTGTGAAACCGGAACTGAGCATGGCACATTTTGCATTGTCAAAAAACTGAAAACAAGCAAGAAGGTGACATCATTCACTAGGGGAAAACAGTCTGAATGAGTCTGATATCTTAAATAATTACAGTTGTGAACCTCTTCAGTGAGACATTTCATATTTTGGCAGCTAATAACATTAAAGTAGAGGCTCATAAAGGATTGTTGCCTGTAAAACTGACAAGCTAAGCTTTAGGATGCATGTGAAGCAATGCAGAGAAAATGTCTCTTTTCCTCTGAGAAATAGCAAGCTGATGGAAGATGGTGGCATAAATTTAATGTTTTGGGGTCAGGACGGAATATTTATATCATAGAGAACATAATATATAACTATATTCATTCAGGGAAGGTCTTAAACGTGTCACTTAGTAGACTATGACCATCTCAATTTAAAAAATGTGGAGAAAGTAGTAGATCACATCTCATATCCACTCACAGGCATAAACCAATGAAGATAATGTTGAGACATGTAGGAAGGATTGGTGCTTATAATAATAAGCACTAATAACAGGGAAAAGTAATGCTCTCTTGACCTGAATCAGTGAAATAAAATAGACTTAGGAGGTTCCTCTCAGTGTAAGTTTTTGCTCTGCAACATCTCCTGGGGCTGTCATGAGTACAGCCACTACAATGCTTCAGGAATTAATTTCCATGTCCATCCTGTTTGCCCATTCCCTTGTCCCACGAAGGAATTGATAATAGATAAGGTATCCCAGGTTTCCCAGTTCTGTGTGTGAATGCCCTTGGTTGTGCAGTTAGATGAAGTCAGTGGTTGAAGTAGTTGCTTTGATAGCAGAGAATTGCAAAGGATGGGCTTACACCTACAACATTTTTGCCCTAACCCACCATCTGTGAAAGACTTTTCTCCAGGAACTCATAGTTAGTTTGAGTCATTATTTCAAATTATTTTTCTTAGCTACATCAATTAGGTAAACTAAACTGACATTTTGTATGAGTAAGAGCTAAGAGCTCCATTTAAGCATCCCTTGTTACTGGCATTCCTGGTAGCTCTGAGGAGGGACAATTATTAGAATCAAATCTATGCTATGAATTAGCCATAGCGTCCCAGACTAGTTCCTGTGCTGGCAGCCCAGCCACTCAGCACCCCAGCCAACCAGTCACCCCAACTCTGTGCATTACCTTTGTCTGGGTAGAATAGACCACGTTGAACTCCACTGACGCAGGACAGCAAAAACCATGTCTGGTGTGAGACCTGAAGCAGTTTAGTACTGGAGGCTGTGCCATGTGTGGTAAATCCCTTTCTATTTCTCACACTGAGCAATCAAGTGGGTTTTTTATGAGACTGAGTTTCCCAAGACTCACAAGTCCTGTGAATGTTACATAAAATGGGCTAAGAAATAAGCCTACTCCTAAGACCTGGAGTGTTGTTGACTTGTGAGTGGGATCAGGAGTGGTAAGTGCATAATATCTGATAGAATTCAGTCCATGAGTGAAAGCTGATTGAAAGAAGGAGAAAAAAGTGAGATTTGATCAGAACATGCAGTGCAGGGCCTTTACATCCTGCCTGTCTACTCTATTTCTCTTGCACTTCTCTGACAACGTTGAACAATGTGCAACAGGGGAGTAGAGTTGGCTTTTGGAGACTATCCAGAAAATTTCTAGCATTTACAAAACTGAAGTTAAATTCTTAACTGCAGAACTTGATATTCTTTTCCATATCTACTGAATTTCTATGAAACAGTCGTACTGAAAGTCTTTAGACCAGGAAGTAATACTTGTACAGAATATAATATGGAAAACAATTCCGAGAATTTCTGTAATGCTATTGCATGTGGAGTACCAGGAAAGCTTACTTTTTTGGGCAAAGAAGAATGAGGCTTCTCTTCTCTTTTAAGATTGTTGGAAGTTGAGCAGTACAGTTTGCTGTCATAATTACATATCATCTATAGAAAGAAGAAGTTTGTAAAAATATTTGTGGAAAAACCTTTCAGATAGGAAATTTTACTTTCTTAGCAGTTGATTTTGGACTTGACTTTAGACAAGGTCAGTAGCCTGAATGCAGCTAAATTTCAAATTCTTGTACGTCTGCTGTGTCAAACCAGCACTTCTATAAATATATTAATTTTTCTTGCAGAATCCCAAACAGACTGTTGTGTTGTTCTGGTTATGAATAAAGTGCTTCTGTAAACTTGAAATTACCAATGTACAGATGTACCTTCTAAAAATCCACAGCGTGGGAACGTATTTATTTTGTTAAGCTTGGATGTCTAGTGGGAACAATTTGAATGCCTGTTTGCAACTGTCTTAAGGGGGAATAAGATGATGGTTTTAGATGATCTGCCAGTAAAAATATATTGTCAAATTGTCCTGCAGCAATAAGAAAACCTTTTGAAAATATTTAACTTTTGGTAATAACCTAAGAGGAGATTATTCTCCATTTGGATGCTTAAACAAGGCTTAGTTTGAATAAGTTCTTGGAAGCTTGTTTATTATTTAACATATTCTTTCCCTCAGCTGAACTTCCCATTTTCAGGTCCACTGTGAGTTGGGCTTAACCCTTCCACATACTCTGCAGCCCTGTTACCTGTGACCTCAAGGAAATGATTTCTTTAAAAACCTAAGGAGATCTAATGAAGAGCAGCATGTCTAAAGGAGGGAAGTGCAGGTTCTGCAAGTAAAAGATGAGGAATAATGAAGGATTAAACTATAGCCAAGTCCTCTTTGACCTTGCTGGTGGGAGTTTTTCAGACTTGGTGTATTGAGATGTCTTGAAATAAAAGTGTTATGGTAGGCTGATCCCAGAGCGCAGCTAAACACACCCACAGCTGCCTGCTCACTCCCCTTCCAGGTAGGATGGGGAGAGAACAGGAAGAAAAAAGTGAGAAACTTTGTGGGTCATGATTATGAAATTTTAATAAATAGAGGAGGGAGGAAAAATGAAACAAATTATGCAAAGACATTTATTCATCACCTCCTACAAGTAGACCCATGTACCAAGAAATGTCTTCCTTTCAAGATAAAACTCCACAGGTTTGTTGCTGAGCACAGCGTCACACAGTACAGCATCACACATCTTCATCTGATTTTGGTCAGCTCTCCTGGCTGTGTTTCCTCTCAGCTTCTAGCCTGTTCCTGATCTACTCACTGGGGTGGGACAAAATGAGAACAGAGAAGGCTTTGGCTCTGTGCTCGATCGTTCATCAATAGCCAAAACACTGGCGTGTCAACACGCACATGTATTTTAGTCACAAATCCAAAGCACAGCACCATATGGGCTGCAATGAACAAAGTTAAGATCATCCCAGCCACAGCCACTAAAACAGCAAATTGGGGACTGCACACCTGATAGCAAAACTTTGTTGGGCAAGTTGGTAGCAGGTGGGTTGCGTTTTTTTTTTATTTTCATCAGGTGATAATTTCATATAAACTGAAGCAGGTTTGTTCATCATCCATGCCTTGTAGAAGACAGTTTATGCAATATAGGTAGAAACAATGGAGAAAATCCTATTTTTCTCTAGAATTTTCACCTTTCAAATTAACTTTGTTATTACTTTTTTGGGAAAAAATGCTGATAGGCTTTCTCACACAGGTTACTCTAGATCTTTAAAATTATTTTTTTCTGGATTTAAACTTTATCCAACCTCATTTATACAAGCATGCCCCCAGAGTTCCCATATAGAGTTCTGGTGGGTTGATAAGGTAAATGGAATTAGCCATAGGATCCATCTGAGCTTTCTGTGTGTTGGGGTAAATGTGAAATTATAGCATACTTTCTTTTAGGAAAAAACGGACTGAATAAAGTCCCCATCTCATGGAAAATTTGTGTTCTTTTTGGTTACTCTTTGTGGCTGCCTGTTTAGTGCAATGTGGTAAAATGATTATATTTTGTGAAATTACAGTGCTGACCTTCAGCCCTTTCTGTAAGCTCTGGTGCAAGGAGACTTCCAGGTACTACTTCTTGCCAAGGAGTAATGAAATTAGTTCATAATGTGGTGATCTAAAGCAGTTGGCTCCACAAAGCCATTTGCCTGACTGTGCTAATGTAATAAAAACCATGAAAACTTGTCTGTATTTAAAAGTGAATTTGGAAATCAGTTATCATTGAAATAATTCATACAATCATAGAATGGTTTAGGTTGGAAAAGGCCTTAAAGACCTTCTACTTCAACTCCCCCTGCCATGAGCTGGGACACCTTTCACTAGACAGATTGCTCAAAGCCCCATCCAACCTGGCCTTGAACACTTCCAGGGATGGGGCAGCCACTGCTCTGCTGCTGAGCACATAACTCTTTTTTTGCCATCTCCAAAATTTGAGTAACTCAACACATCACCTCCTTTTGGTCTACTGAAACCTGACAGGATGCTCAGAGGAGCTAGAGGGGGGTTGTTGACCAACAAGAGGGGAGCTGTAAACCAATTTGAGAGAGGGAAAGACACAAAACCAGGTTGACCAGTGAAGAGCAATGGGATTGTGTGCTGAATCTTGAGAAAATAAACACTAATGGGATCCCTCAGTCTGCTTCATGAGGTGTTGGATACAATGCACCACACTTGAAATGTGCCCTGAACTGGGGAACCATGACTGCAAGAATGGTTAAATCCCAGCAGACCCTGAAATTGTGCAAGATCTATTGCTCCAGGTGGATCCCTACAGACCTCTAGGGCCTGATTTGATTCATGCAAGAATGAGAGCTAACTGATGTTATCACAAATCCCCTCTTGATGATTTTTGAGCGGTCTTGAGAATCTGGAGAGGTCCCAGATGATCGGAAGCTGGCAGACATTGTCCTTTTCAAGAACAACAAGAAGGGCAAGAAGGTTGGCCCCAAAAACTACTGGCCTGTCAGTTTCACTTCAGTGCCTGGGAAAGCTATGGAGATTATTCTGGGAGGTATTGAAAAACACCCAAAAGGTAACACAAACATTGATCACCAGCATGACTTCATGAGAGGAAAGTCCTGTTTGTCAAATTTGATTTCCTTTAATGACAAAGTAACCCACCTAGCTGATCAAGGGAAGCCAGTTAATATAATCTTTTTGTATTCCAGTAAAGCTTTCAGTACTGTCTCTCACAGGATCCTCCTGGACAAAATGTCCAGCACACTGCTGGATAAACATCTTGGGATGGGTGAGCAACTGGCCCATGGGTTGGGCACAAAGGGTTACAGTGAATGGGGTGACATCAGACTGGTGACCTGTCACTAGTGGGGTTCCACAGGACTCCATCCTCAGACCTGTGCTCTTCAACATCTTCATAAATGACCTGGATGTAGGACTGGCAGGGATACTGAGTAAGTTCATAGATGATGCAAAATTGGGAGAAGTTGTTGACTCCCTCAAAGTCCTGCAGAGGGACCTTGACAAATTAGAGAACCAGGCAAACATCAACAAGGGAAAGTGCTGGATTCTGCACCTGGGATGGGGCAACCCTGGATGGACAGACAGACTGGGGAATGAGATGCTGGAAAGCAGAGCCATGGAAAGCAATCTGGGCATGCTGGTCACTGGCAAGCTGAACATGAGCCGTGCCCTGCAGCCAGGAGGGCCATCCCTGTCCTGGGGAGCATCAGGCACAGCATGGCCAGCCAGGCAAGGGAGGGGGCTGTCCTGGTCTGCTGAAGTTTTGTCAGGGGAAGTTAGGTTGGATATTAGAAAAACGTTCCAGAGGGTGGGCACTGGAACAGGCTCCCCAGGGAAATGGTCACAGTGCCAGCCTGACAGAGCTCGAGAAGCTTCTGAACAATTCTCTCAGGCACATGGTGTGACTTGGAAATGGTGCAGGGCCAGGAGTTGGACTCAATGATCTTTGTGGGTCCCTTTGAACTCAGCACATCCTGTCATTCTGTGGTAGTGTCTAAGCTCCCACTACCATTAATGAAGATCTAGTAAGACAAATCAATGAATGATTCGGCTGAACAGCCACTACATACCTACTTTATGGTGAGCTGAATTGCTCTTCAGGCTCCAGTGACTCTAATGGGAGTATAGAAATCAAGTAACCCAAAAGCACCTAAATTTAAGTCATTGTTTCACACTGATTCTTGTACTTGACATTCCCTACTCAACCAAGATCATCAGGCAATTTTAAAGAGCGTTTTGTTTGACCCATTTAAAAAATCTGCCTTAGGGGATGCATTAATTTCCATTTATCTAATATAAAATTAGGTCTATAGCTTTAAGATAACTACAAAGTTTAGCAATCCTAACACTCTCCAGTTGATTCAGAACCTAAACCAAGGTAACAGTTGGAATATATGTTATCTACTGTTTCAAAAAAGACCTGAAAAAAAACAGCATATGTATGTATAATTTCAGGCTTAATCAAGGGCAGAAAAGGTTTTTGCTTTTCTCCTATATCCATGTTTAAAATGAATTGTGGTTTTCAAAAAAATACATAATCAATGCTGTCCTCATTCCTGTAAGTTTTTGTCCAAGCTAACAGTTTAGCAGAACACAAATGGCTGGGTTTCTATGTGTCCTGTACATATAGAGTTGAAATGTATCTCACCTGTGTGTTATTAATCAGAAATGCCATGTTTAGTTTTAGTTGTAGTAATCTCCAATTCCTATCAAGAAGGCAGGTCACCACCCAAGTTAACATGAGGCCAGCATAGTACTCTGGGTGTAGTTGGAATATGAAGGACTAACAGGTTCTGTGGCTCTGGCCCAAAAAGGCACTGTAAAATGCCAGGATACTGGCCTCTTCTGTAACTCTAAAAATAATCTTTGTTATTCTGAAATCATGAGTGATTGAGCTAAACATGTGTGATCAGTAGGGACACCTTGGAAAGGCTGACCTGGAACAGAGACTGGACAGAGCTAGAGAATAAAGTAGGTATTTATTAAAAGGCCTTAAAAGATACACCTCGAGCAGTACAAGAGCCTGGCCAGGGCTACACCCCAGATGGACCCAGAATGGTCACAACATGGATGGCCCGTCTTGAGGTCTCACACTTTTATAAGTTTTGGTCCATTTGCATATTGGGATATAAAAATTGTCCAATAATGGACCAATTACAGCTTCAGATTATGAAGTCCCATCCTTCTTGTTTTGTCTCTTCAGTCATCCCTTTATGCTTTTGGGCCTGAAAACTTGCAGCAATTGTCCTTGGTCTTCAGCAGGAAAGGATTTGTTTTGTCTACCTACTCTGTGAAGAGAGCTTAGTGACACTTAATATGAGGCTCAGAACTACACCCCTAGGCAGCACAGAATCTGGAAAACATGAAAGCTGAAACTTAAAGCATCAGCAGGACTTTTGTAAGGCAGTCAATATAATCAAAAGTGGTTTTTTGTTTAATCTAAACCATGAGTCTATATCAAATGATGCAATGGAAATCAAGCAACCTAGTGAAGTAAAAATACTTCACAGTCTATCACTGGTGTTCACTCACAGGACTTCAGTCACTATTGAAATGATGATAAAGATCCTTTTATGCCCCAATTAATGACATTCACCTGACATTACTATCTAGTAGATGCACGATTAATTTTACTGCTAGGCCTTAAAGTTTAATGGTTTCTTCTGGAATGCACATCAGAAAAAAAATCAATCAGTGCTGGAAATTAATGAGCTTTACAGGAGCTTAGATTTAATGGAGCAGAAGGTGGATCCACTGGTAGCTGTTTCTCACTGAAGGTGCCAAAGTTTGTGTGAACTGGGTGAAGTAGATAACTGAGCTAGCGTTATTTATTTACAGAAATTTCCCTGGCCTGGCAGAGCTCCCAAAACTGATCAGCTGCAGAACTGTTCAGCTGCTAATTTCTACTGAAAACTGCCTAAGGAAAGAACCAAGCTCCTCAAGAAGGAAAACAAGTATTGGTTACCTTCCAAAAACATTGTGGTTTACATTATGGTCATCTCTAGAAGACCTTCTCATGTTGCTGGTCACCTTGTGACTAGTGATACAATGTGGACATCTAAATCTTGAAGGTCTTAAGAGATGCATTGGTATCACTTGCTCTGTCCTAATCTTCCTCTTCTATAACACCCTCCTGAATATAAAATCTGACATTTAAAATTATATGTTATCTCACACCTGACTATTCTATATTTTATGACCCCTTAAAATAATTATTTTGGCTTTGTGTCAAGAATGATAGACTTTGCTCTTAGAGATATACTTCAACAATTTCACTGTTCATTTTTTTTCTCCAAATAAAAGTGTTGAGAAGAGAGTGCACTTTGGTGCTTGGTTGTTTTGTTTGGGTTTTATTTTCTATATTAATTCAATTTAAACAGACGCATATTTGTATGTTATGCATGCACACACACACACACATACACACAAATGTATATTGGTATGAAAGCAAGTCCCTGCTAAACATTTTTAAATGTTTCTTTTTAGCTTAGATTCTATTTATATAGCAATGACAATTTAAAGAAAAGCCTCAAAGAAAAAAATGAGACTTCCAAAAGAAAATCTTAACAGTCACACACAAATAAATAGTTTCCTTGGAACAGAAGGCAAACCACTCAGTAAGAGGGTGTAAAAGGGTTGTAAACTGCAGGCCTGCAATGTAAAAAAAAAATCCTCTCTTGCTTTCTAAACTGGTGAGCCACCACTCTTCAGTTCTGCTTGCAATTTGGATGGCTCACCACGACTTTGCAGTACCACTACTTATTTGTCTACAATTACTTCATAACTCTTCAATTATGTAGGACTTCTTGGATTCTAAAATCTGCTTTAGGAGGGCTGTGATAGCAGGATCTTTTTATAGACCTGGGTTTGCAGTGAGCAATCTGTGTTATGAGATGGAGATGCT
Organism: Hylia prasina; assembly: GCA_013397195.1. Classification (NCBI taxonomy): domain Eukaryota; kingdom Metazoa; phylum Chordata; class Aves; order Passeriformes; family Sylviidae; genus Hylia; species Hylia prasina. Next base: position 215,840 of record VYXD01010223.1, read on the forward strand.
GTCAGTGGTGGTGCCCCTCAGGTGGGCAGTGTCACAGCACTGAGCTGTGCTGTGGCTGAGCTGTGCTTTCAGAGGCAGAGAATTCCACTAAGACAAGGTTCCTACGAGATGAGGTTGGCAGAGTACGGGGAGCTCTGTGAGCATGTGCATGTGTGTGCACAGAAATTTGGTTGAACACAGAATGGTGAATGTGAAAATAGTCAGTCTTTGCATAAGCTTAGGTAAGATAACACTGCCTGATGCTTACATTAATTCCACTGGCTCATTGTGATTTTTAATTTGAGGCTAAGGCTAGAAAACCATAAAGAACTCAGGTCTGTGCTTTGGCATCCTTGGCTGTATGCTCATGTCAGTGATTACCCAGATAATTGTTCAAGTGCAGCAAAATATTTTAGAATACCTCTGCTCTAATTGTTAATAATGATGTTTTGTCTCAGCAAACATGCCAAAGATCAGTGCCAAGAATTTAGATGTTAACATACAGTCAATGAACAAGCACTGATTAAAGAAATCTGCTTATTAAAAGAATGCATGGATTTATATGATGTGGAAAGGCTAATATTTTATTTCTCTGGTTATAATAACATCTACTTTAAAATTTGGTTTTATAGGCTGTATTTAGCAAATCACTTTTGCTCATGAATAAAATTAGCTTCTCACAAAAGGCCAGCTGCTTCAGAATGGGATGTGATGTCTGGTCTCCTTCGTACCTCATCTTAACAGTCACACACAAATCAAGAGAGTTGATGGTTGTGTTTCAGTATACCTGACAGGAGATGTGAGTCTGCCTAGAGTCACAGTGTTTCACACACAGAGTGGCTGGAAGTCATTCTTATTAATAAAACTGCTGAGAGCTTTGCAGCTAAATCTTGGTATGAGCATTATTTCAGCAGCTTCATTTTGGAAATAAAAGGACAGTTCTTTTGCAGAATGACCTTTTTCTTTCTCCAAGGAGCTCTGTTTATAGTAATTATTCAATCTTTTAATTTCTGAGGTGTGTTACTATGTACATGCAAATCTTTGTGCATTGAAGCCTGAGCTCAAGCCAGTAATGCATATGTATAACTTGGAACAATCCAGTGTGGAGAAAACAACCTGCAACTCCTATTCACACCAGTAATGAAATTGAATTCAAAAACACCAGCCTGCTGAGCTTAAGGAGAGCAGAAACCTAAATACCAACCACCTGTAACTTTACCCAGCTGCAGCTTTTGCCAGATTATCAGTCAGGGACACAGGAAGGAGTGGGGCAGCCTTCCCCATCTGCCACCTCCAAAAATCCATGCAGCAGTGCAGTGAACTGGGGCGGGAGGTGGCCCTGTTCCCCTGTCCCCACATCACACTTCATCACCTTGTTTTGGTGTGTTACCCACCCAGACAAACCTCTGCCAGCTCTGGGCACTGAGCAGAGCTGGGCACAGGGGCCCGGGGAGAGGGGAGGTCACCAGATGCTTTAGGGATGAGAGCAGTTCCTGCAGCACAGCTGGTGCAGCACCTGGGAATAGGAACAGATGGGACAATGTGCTGCTGCTTCTGCAGGAAAGAATGAAATGTGGAGATAAACTTGAAGCTTTGGAAATGCATTCCCAAGGGCTGTGCTTCCAGCTGAGTGGGAACTTCCTGTGGGCAAGAAGACATTACTTTTGGCAACTTTCCCTGGCTCTTGTGGGATGATAGGTTCGAGGAGTAGCACTTTGGTGAACCCTGCCCAAGGAGCAGCACCTAAGGAGCAGCATCTTTCTCATGAGCCCTGGGTTTCTGCAGTCTCCCTGTCTATTCTGCCTGTCCAGTCTAGCCTGTGCCCCGTGCTCTAGGATGACCCTGCTGAGCAGGGAGGCTAAACCAGATGATCTTTGTGGTTACTGTGGTCCTTTCCAACCAGTCCAATTCCACAGGATTCTGTGATTCCCTGCAGGAAAGCTGTGAACCCAAAACATGGGTTCAGCTTCTTGGCTGGGACTTTGGGACCCCCTGGCAGAGCACCGTGGAGAAAGGTTGACACTGTTCAAGATTACAGCGACAAGGACTCCAACTCAGAAGGCTGACAATGATTCCTTTATTTTTAGTTATTTCTTCCCTTTTATGCTATTCTACAAAGAACAACCCAATGGGTGGAAAAAAGATAAACTTCTTCACCTACATTGCTCAAGTCAGAGGGACATCAAGAAGTCCCTCCTAGGGAAAGGAATGTAAACATAGGTTACAGTTAGGAAAACATGTCTCTTGTTGACAGAAGAGTCTCTGGGAAAGAGTTTCAGAGAGACCAAAACATCACAGGCACGAACCAGGGCTACAAAAGGTTGTATCCATGACAACTTCTGGGGCTGGCCTTTGCCTTTGGTGGGGTTTTTTGTATCCAAGACCATGCTGAATCACAAACATGGCACTACCCCTGGCTGGTGCTGCTGGAGTTGCCTCAGCCCCAAGTGTGGAGCTGCTGCAGGCAGTGCAGGCTCTGCTGGGTGATGTTCTCTTGTCACAAGGCAAGGGCAAGAGCCTGTGAATTACAGTGAGCAACACATCGCTACAGCCTGTTTGGAATCAATCCAAAGCCCATTAAAGGCAATGGAAAGACTCCAAATTTCCACTCTAAAAACTATTATCCTTTATTTCTGTCAGGAGTCTTGTTTCACGGTAGATGGAATGCACTGTCACAAATCACTCAGAAGAAGTAGCAAGCACTTACTTAATATAGGGTATCTAAAGGGGCATATTCAAATGTTTCTTATCTGGCCAAAGCACATGAAACTATTTCTGGACAATTTTTTTCTGCAGAATATTGCTTCTGTGTTTCTCCCATCAGTTTACAGCCTCTCCTTCTGGAGTCAAAATCTCAGACTTAGAGTTTATTGACACTCTGAAAAATGTTGGTTATGCTATCAATAGATATCTTCTAATAAAATAATGAACAGTGTGCTGGAAAATACTTCAATGCAAATGTATTTCATGTAGGTCCCAAGTTAATCAAAGCAGTTTTGCCTTTCAGGTGTATGAGTTGTTGCTGGTACATCCCTCTCAGCTGACAAAGATCACAGCTGTTTGGGTTTTTAGATGAATAAAGCTGCCTCTTGCAATATGTTTATATCCCAAACACAAGGATGAGTTCACCTCTGTGCATATTAACCAGCTCCTTTCCTGTTACCATTTAAATGCTCTGTACAATAAAGGTACAAATTCTACCTTACCCATAAAGATGTTTGCCCTTTTGCATCTCTTCAGGTCACATATTATAGGTTATAGAAAAGTCCAGCTACTTTCATTACCAACTATTTTTGAACAGAAATCTAAGACTAATCAACCCATCAGACGATACTTTTAGCTAGAAGAGAATATATAAAGCAGGAGCACTAAGAGATGAAGCTGTCCCTGCTGCAGTGAGCTGTGGGATCTCCAGCAGGCCTGTCTCTTATATAAACCCCCAAAATTGTCTACTTGCCTAGTCCTCCATCTGAGTGTTAATATTCCCTTTTGCCAACTGCTCTGTTGAAAATAAGCAAGACAGATGCTCTTCCTCAAGCTGGTCATGCCACCAGTGCTCACTCAGGATTATATCTCCCTCAGAAAACAAACTTCTCTTGGATAAATAATCCTGCTGGCTTTGTTATTAGAGCAGGAAAAGCAGCTCTTCTCTGCACCACAGACAATTTCTTCCTGGTCAGGACAAAAATTAATCCTGAGGGACAGCTGAGGATGCTGTGCCAATAGCAGAAGAAAATGTGTACCTGCCATTTCAGCCAGTGAGACAAGTTCCAAACTGGAATTTGACCCCCAGATCAACTTGCTGTTTGGTCTCCGGCCTACCTACTGCTGGGTACCCACTGCCAGATAGATTTATCCCCTCCAGTGCTGCAGTTTTCCCTCACCTCTGACAAGGCAGAAAAATATTGGCCCAAAATTTGGCACAGAAATGGAGAATAAAGAATGAACAAAAAAGCTGCTAGGAAAGGAAGGACTACCATGGGTTGGTCAAAATCTTGCAAGAGAAGTGCTCTTCCTGTTGCTCTTTGTGGGCATGAGAGAGGGGTAGAGATGCAGTTTTCTCCTTACATCTGTGCTGGTCCCCTGTATGTGGGAAGATGTTGTTGTTCAAGCGTATGTCAGACTGCAGGATCTGACCTGGAATGAGCCAGAAGTGATGGCCACTCAGGCTGTTGGAAGTAAATGGAATTTAATGAGCATCTTTCTCTAAGCCTGCAAGCTGCACATGGCGTGTTTCTGCCTGTTGAGCACAGAGGAGACACAAAGCCTTATTCACACAACAAAGTAATATAATCCAGAAAGATGTTGAGGTTTTGAATAGTTTACTTTTGTATCTCAGGCTAATATAATTTTATTTTTGGGTTCCCACAACACAAATGCAAAGAAGAGAGAAGACCCTTGTAACACTTATTGCCATAAATGAAGTTTTTACTTTTTTCTCATGAAAACAATAGGTTTTGGACTTCAGTTTTCTTCACGGCCCCTCTGGCTTTCTCACATGCATTGAGAACCCCTCCTCCATGCCACTCAGACATGAAAACAGAAGGTTTCCATAAGGTCAAATAGATTAGCTGAACAAATCAAATTAGGAAATGAAGAATCATCACTTTTCAAAGCTGGTTTGTGACAGAAAAAAAGCATTTTTCTTCATTATTCGATTTTCATAATCAAATACACAAAATTACATTCTTGAAATAGGAATCAATCACCTAGAAGTCAAGTTAAGTTGCTGCTGCTATTTTGCTAACAGTACTTTCATAGGCAGGATACACGTGGCTTTGAGCATTTACCTAACTGCATCAGCTGTAGTGGCAGCTGCAGACTTGCAGAGATGATGGGTGAGTCTCCAGGGCATGGGGAGCTGACACAGGTGCTTGCGATACCTTCTGAAAGAGCAGTGTTCTGGCACAGAGCTCTCCATTTGAACTGGAGGCTGTTTCCACCTCTCCCATTCCTTTGAGAGACAGAGCTGATGCCTTTTGCAACCCCTGGATGCAAAACATAAATAAGTGATCAGCTCTGGGGTTTGTGCTGCCTGCCATGCAGAGGTGGGAGGAGAGGGAGCAGCTCCCAGCCACCCTGATCCTGGAGCATCAGGGTCTGGATTTTGCCCTTCTCTGTAAACTGCAGCTGCAGAGCTGTCTTGACTCAAATAATTGCAGTTTTAAATTGACAAGGTAAAATTGTCAGGAAGCAGAATGCAAAATGTTAGAAAATACATTTTTGTTCATAGCTTGGGCAAAGATTTGGTTTCACCCTTCTCAGATATGTGACTGGCTATACAACTTCTTTATATGATAAGTCAGACATAGTTCCTGTAGCAAGAAGCTTCAAATTTAATTTGACAGAACAGAAAATAATTAGAAACAAAGGAATGGAGAAATTCCCTTGTAAAGATCTGCAGCTTTTTACTTACCTGAAACCTGATGTCAAAAAGCTCTGTTTGCTGCCATGGATTCAGTTGCTGGGTGCAGAAAGCAGATTTGACGAGCCTAGGGGAAAGAGAACTGAACATTTTCTTGCACAGGTATTGAATGTTGAGATGTTTTGTAGGTGTAAGGAAAATGTATCTGCTGTCAGGGTTTCAGTATGTATAAAATTTTCTCTACTAAAATGCCTGGAGTGGGAAATTAATGCTATTTGGAGTCGTGAGCTGTATCATCATAGTGCCATGAACTAAAACTGCTTTTATCCTGTGAAATGCAGAAAACATGGATAAAAAACATGCTTACTTGAAACAATTTATTTGAATTTCATAAAATAATTCACAAGGTGTTTATTCTAAAGCATGGTATAGAACTTTTTCAAATCTAAAAAGAAGGATAGAGCACATGTGGCTTCAAAGAGAGCTGGTCATTTGCCCTTCTCTCACCAGAAAACCTGAAAGAATGGGAAGCATTCCCCAAAAAATCAAGGCTAAAAATGAAAATTAACAGGGTAAATTTGCAAAGCTTTAGGCAGGAGAGAAAGGAAATTTACAGTGCCCAAGTGGTGAATTTGAAAGAACCAGCTATGTATTCCACCTTTATTTCCTAATGCATAAACTTTCAGTCTGGAATAATTCCACAATGCAAGTGATGTCAGCTCACTTGTCTTCTGTACAGCTCATCTGTATGTACATCAAGGCTGTTCCTGGTATTCACAGCCAGGTGTTAAAGTTGGCTAATGAGGAAACCTATTGATCTGTAGCATTTTCTTTTAAAAGTTTAAAAGCAAAGGAGAACTGTGAAAATGAAGTGATCCCTCTCCTCTAATGTGACAGCTTTCTCATCTGCTCTCCTGTTTACCATTATTCTGCTGCTCCTGGTACACTGCACGCTGGAGATTGCAAACAAGAAGTGGGAGAAGTTCCACTTTTATTCACCCCAGGTGCAAATATTGGCTTTCACCTTTCTTAGCATGTGACCAGTTATACAACATTAACAGATAGATTTATAATTTCTTATTTTCTTCTAAACTAAAATTTGATTTCTGTATTTCAAGAGAAAGTTTAAAATCCTCCCCGGGGGAACTGTTTACAGAAGAATCCTTCTGTACCCAGCAGTGATTCCCACTGCATGGTAATATTAATCATTTAGTTAGATCTCTTGCTAAACTTGGGAAGACTACAGAGAGGGGGCCTGACTCTGCCTGCCTTTGCAACAGCCTGGGAAGGGTGTATTCCTTACTGCTCCTGTGCTGTTCCAGAACTGTCTTTTCTGAAGGAATAAGTAGTACTGATGAGAAGAGCTGCTGCTATTCAGCAATTGAAATATATGCTCTTCATATAGGGGATTTCAACTGAAAAATTTTTCATTACAATAAGGGAAGCATGAGAAATATTTACTTCATTACCTATTGGGTCGATAATGCTGATTTGTCATTAGAGTTACAAAACAGGTATTGAGATGTATAACTCATTACTTCCATTTGACTATTTTGTATTTTTACACTTATAAAATATATGTGGCTGGGAGCCATGAAAACAAGAGTGTTGAAGTGATGAGATTGATTCATGCTTTTTCTTTATGGCATGAAGATAAAGCATATCGATCTGCACAGGAAAGCAAGAATTGACTACTTGGTCTAGTTCTTCTCTTTCACTGTGAACAGAAGTGGGACAGGCACCTCAAAAATTCCTACTTGTTTCTTTTACTGTAGTGCTTGCATAAAAGTGACAGAACACAACAGACTAATTGAAACCTACCAGATTATACCTCTTGTATGATAAGCATATTCTTCTTTTGATAGTTAGACTCAGATGTCTCAAAACTGCCATCCATAATCTAGAATAATGATGACTTTCCCCCTCCCCAAAACATCAGCACTTTGGAAACACTCTCCAGGTGTTTCCAGAGCATCAATCCTGTTTTTGATGTGCTTTTTTGGAAATAACTCCAGGTGACTTCAGGACAGGGCTTTGCAAAAAGAATTTAATCCAAATTCCCTCTTCCCTGGCACTGACAACCCCTCTGTTAGGACCTTAGGATCCTGTCTCTTAGAAACAACCTTTGGACCCTCAAGATTTGTCTGCTGTGGACTAGAAGTGCCAGCCCTTGGGTGCCCTTGGCAAGCAGTGACTCCTAAAGAGCAGAAATGCATTGTGTTGGTATAGTGCAGCCCATCCTGTTTCATGCATTATTAGGTATTATTAAACATTCTCCATTGTGCCATTTGTAACAGTAATTTTACTACCTGTCCTCATAGTTTCTCTTTGATTTGTTGCTAAATGATGGAAGTTGGGGCATTTCATATGGACTTGGCTCTTTTTCATTATCAAATTAATGATCTGTTCAAGTTTAACTGTTCAACTTCTTATTGTGTGAGTCTATTCATGAAAGGACTCCCAGACAGTAACTCTGAGACCCCCCACTTTGTATCCATCACTACTCTGGCATGTTCTCTTTTTCCAGGGAATAGTAATGTGCATTCTTACTGGGTGGCTGGAAAATGAAGTTACCCAGCAATGCAGGGGCTTACCTAAAGGGGTAATAATTTTTTTTGAATGTTAGGTACTAATTTAAAACTTTCCCTAGAATACAATTAAGATAAAATTTTTCTTGATTTTACTTGATTTGCTGCTAAAAGGTGATCTTAAGCTCCTGTTTTCACTTTTTATAGTCTAATTTCATTCTGACTAATCAAATTTCAGGGGGTAAAATTTTTCCTTTCTCAAGTACTCTGTACAAACATCCATCGGTGAGTTGGTGTCAGTATCATGAAGCTGCCAAACCATGCCAAGCAGAAAAGCTGTATCCTATGAGCACTTTGGTGCAGTGCAGCTTTGTTCCCAATGATGACAAGTGACATACTGAGTATTAAAGATAACATCTTGCCAGTTCCTATCCCTCAATTCTTTTTTTTCCCTGCAGTTTCAGAGCTAGCAAAATCAGGCTTGTCTTTATCTAGCCAAATTTTTTGTTTATTTGTTTATGGTTTTATTGGTTGTTTATGGTTTATATGGTTTTATTTGTTTATGGTTTTATTAATTTTTGTATCAGAAAGTTTGCATAAAGTTAGTCCAGAGTGTGGAGCCCTCTTAGAGGTGAGGACTTGTAGCTGAGAATACTTATTAATTTTAAAGTCTGTCCAGCAATAACATCTGCTTTTCCATATTTGCATCAGGAAGTTGAAGACCTGGGTTCAGTTTCTGCTTCTTCCTAACTTGGAGGAGATCCCCATTCCCTTCCCTCCTTCCAGCTGAGCACCCTGACAGCCAGGCAGTTATGCCAGCACCCACCTTCCTTGCTTCTGAAGCAAGGTGCCTGTGTACAGAGAGGAAGGTGACACCACACCACAGAGCTTCAGAGCACTGGGCTGATGGTGTGGAGGGCAGGAAGAGCAGGAATCTGCTCCCCTGGCCCAACTTCCAGGAACGAAAATTCCTGTTACGGTGGTTTCTTTAGGCTGGAGCTCAGGCTGTCACCATGCAGTGTCTGGGGTTAAGCAACTCTTGTATCATTCCCAGATCACAACAAACTTCTGTCAGGAGCTGGCTTCTGACTCCTGAAGTGGTACACTTTGGAATGCACATACTAATGCCTAGGCTAGGTGGCCAATTTATTTTCCAGGTTACACTGGAAAGGGCACCCAATTTCTCTCTAAAATGTTATGCCATAGCCACCAGAAAAACCCTCTGCACTATGTATGTGCAAACACTACGGGTTTTCTGAATGTTGCCAGGAAGCAAATGAGAACTTTTTCTACAAATGTAGAAATCATTTTGCACAGAGAAGCTCAAACAGGACATTAAATGTCAGCAAAGCAGAGAGCCCTGGAACTCAATGAACCTTGTTTTTATCCTGTGCAGGTCTCTGGCTACTTCTAACATTAGTATCTTTGCAGTAAAATGTTGGGCTGCTGCTATGATTTGGGTTTTTTTAAACTTTGGTTTGGGAAAGACTTATTTGCAGCTATTTCTACTCCTTATTGTTGATATTTTGAAATAAAGGAATATATTATTAATTTGTGTAATTTTTATTAGTACAGCAGCTTGCCTATGAAAGACGCTACTGAGACTATGAAACTGAGTTGCACAAAAGCCATTTGGGAATTGAGCTAGTAAACTAACAGAAATCCTGCCAAAACAAATTGAAAAATACAGAAGTATTTGTCAAAGCCAAAAGTCAGGACTTAATATTACATGCTGCCAAAATTATTGTACATGTTTCTGCAGTTAATTCATTGAGAAATACTAGGGAAGAGTTGAAAAGGCAATCACAAATAACATATTTTGATTTTTTTAATTGAATCATTGAATAATTAAGGTTGGAAAAGACCTCTAACATCAAGTCCAGCCATTAACCCAGCACTGCCAAGTTTAGCACTAAACCACGTTCCCAAGTGCCACATCTATGCATCTTTTAAATACCTCCAGAGATTGTGACTCTACCATTTCACTGGGGAGCCTGTTCCAGTGTCTGACAACCCTTTCTGTGACAAGATTTTTTCTAATATCCAATCGAAATCTCTCCCAGCTCAACTTGAAGCCATTTCATCTTGTCCTATCACTTATTACATTAGAGAAGAGAACGGTGCCTACTTGGTTACAGTCTCCTTCCAGGTAGTTGTAGAGAGTGATAAGGTCTCCCTGAGCATCCTTTTCCCGAAGCCAAACAACTCTAGGTCCCTCAGTTGTTCCTCATCAGACTTGTGCTCCAGAACCTTCACCAGTTCTGTTGCTCTTCTCTGGACTTGCTCCAGTCCTTCAATGTCNTCTGTGACAAGATTTTTTCTAATATCCAATTGAAATCTCTCCCAGCTCAACTTGAAGCCATTTCATCTTGTCCTATCACTTATTACATTAGAGAAGAGAACGGTGCCTACTTGGTTACAGTCTCCTTCCAGGTAGTTGTAGAGAGTGATAAGGTCTCCCTGAGCATCCTTTTCCCGAAGCCAAACAACTCTAGGTCCCTCAGTTGTTCCTCATCAGACTTGTGCTCCAGAACCTTCACCAGTTCTGTTGCTCTTCTCTGGACTTGCTCCAGTCCTTCAATGTCTTTGAGGGGCCCAGAACTGGACACAGCACTCGAGGTGTGGCCTCACCAGTGCTGAATACAGGGGGATGGTCACTGTCCTGGTCCTGCTGGCCACACTATTGCTGATACAGGCCAGGATGCCATTGGTCTTTTTGGCCATCTGGCACATGCTGGCTCATGATTCAACCAGCTGTCAACCAGCACCTCCAGGTCATTTTCTGCTGGGCAGGTTTCCAGACACTCCTGGGAGGAGCTGTTGACTCCCTCAAAGGCTGAGAAGCCTGGCAGAGAGATCTTGACAAATTAGAAGACTGGGCAATCACCAACCATATGAAGTTTAACAGAAACAGGAGCCAAATTCTGCCCCTGGGATGGGACAGCCCTGGGTGTGTGGACAGACTGGGGAATGAAACACTGGAGAGCAGTGCCATGGAAAGGGACCTGGGTGTCCTGGCTGATGCAAGCTGAACATGATCCAGCAGTGCCCTGGCAGCCAGGAGGGCCAACCCTGTCCTGGGGACATCAGGCACAGCATGATTGGACATCATTGCCAGCCAGGCAAGGGAGAGGATTGTCCTGCTCTTCTCTGCTCTGGGGCAGCCTCACCTCGAGTGCTGGGGGCAGTTTTGGGTGCCACAATATAAGAAGGACATTAAACTATTAAATGTGTCCAAAGGAGGGCAACAAAGATGGTGAAGGGCCCTGAGGGGAAGCCGTGTGAGGAGTGACTGAGGGCACTTGGAGAGGAGGAGACTGAGGGGGAGACCTCACTGCAGGTACAGCTTCCTTGTGAGGGGAGGAGGAGAGGAAAACACTGATCTCTTCTCTGTGGTTACTAGGAACATGATCCAAGGGAGTGGCCTGAGGTTGTGCCAGGGGAGTTTTAGGTTGGATATTAGAAATATGTTCTTCACCTGGTGTGTGGCTGGGTACTGCAATGGGCTCCCCAGCAATGGGCTCCCCAGGAAGTTGTCACAGCAGTTTACTGGATATCGATGGCATTTTCATTCGTTTGGTGAACACATAGTTGCAATATTAATTGTAAAATTACAGCATAAATATAAAAATAACTTCAACTAATTGAATTCTCAAACAGCTAGTGTATCAGGTGGGACATAATGAGAAATAGACAATGTCCTCATGGGAAATGGAAAGAACTCTACCATGCACTGGGTACAGGAAATAGTAAAAGAGTGAAAAGGGTATTTGCAGGCTAGTAGGATTAACAGTAAACTGTGGATTCTGTTGCAGTGGATTGCTAGTTTACATTCAGCTGGGATGGGCCTTAAGATATGGTTTGAAGTATTTTTGTGGGCTGAAAGAGAAGCAGGCTTTGTGCCAGTCCTACTGAAAATGTTGCCACAATGAGGGATCAGGTTGAAAAGAAAGATCTGTGCCACCATGGGCTTTGTAGGAAGCTCAGCACCAGCCCATTGCTGATGAGGCCATGGCCACCAGAAACCCCCTCTGCACTATATGCATACATTGTGGGCTAGGGATTGCCCCTGTGCAGGTATTTGTCTTTGTATTGGTCCTTATATTGGTCTCATTTTACATTTTGGTGTCCTGGACCAAAGGGGCCACTTTGCAACACATGCTATACAAGGAATTACTGCAATACTCTTGAGAACAGCAATAAGGCAAGAGGATGGAGGCCAGAGCTACAGTAGAAAATCACTTGGCAATCTTGTGCTTAGAAAATGCAAGTAAACATGTGGAGTAAATATCTGTATTAAATACTAGAACAAAACCTAAAAACTGTAAATATTTAAATGTAAGTGTTCAAGCAAAAGCTGGGAGTGTGCTGATTGTATCTATGACAAAATCATTCTTGAATTTGCAATGTGGCAATGCTGCAAATTGAAAGCTCTGTTGGGATGCATTGCCCTGGCACGTCAGAAGCAAAAATGTCACCGAGACTAGAGGCTGGGGGTGCACCTGCTCTGTCCTGTGCTGTGTGAAGAGGCATGAGAGACCCACTTCTCTCTGCATTCCAGATCCAGGCCCAGGGGAGGGCACTGATGTGGCTGGGATCAGCTGTAATCCATGGGGCTGTACACTTGCAGGAGCTTAACTGGTATATCTGCTCTAAGTGCATCCAGAGCACATCTTGTGGCACTGTCTTCCACTAGTGTGATGGCATGTTACAGTTGTAGTCCACAGAAACTCCAGCCAAGAGTACTTGTGTCTGTGTAGTGCTAGGATGTGGGTGGTAATTAAAATGAATTTAAATTATAGAAGAGTAACAGAAAGGAAACAAAATCATTACTGACTGAAAACTGAGCCCTGGTTATGTAGTGTGGAGAAGATTAATCAGATTTTTGGGACAGTGAAGACAACATGATGGCAAACATTTGGGAAATGTCAGCAGTGGAAAGTCTCCTTGTTTGTGTAGGATGACATTAGAATAGGGAAAGTTTTGAGGAACATTCCCCAGAAGAGTTGGTGAGCATCTCATTATCTGAGTTGGAAAAACCAGAGAGAACAAAGTGTTTAAAAATATGTTTGAGGGGCAAATTTTGTCCATATGGAAGGTTGTGCCTGGAGACATGACATTTTTCTTCCATTTCTAGATATGATAAGTATAAACTTCACAACTGTAGACAAATGTGGGGCTTGTCAGGTTCTCATCTTTTGGAATAAAGTGGCATAGGTTGTAATGAAAGGATATCAAGGATACCTTTGACAAGGATATGTTTATGGCTTGATTAAATAGCTGATACACAAAACACAGTGAAGACTGATTAGAAAGGAAGCTGTAAGCATGCAATAGGTAAAAAAATGCTTTTCAATCCACATGTGATAATTTACTGCAAACTTAACCATAAGTGTGATTAGGAGCGTTGGCCTGTAATATTTTTTTGAGACTGCTAAGCAATTGATTGCAACTGAAATAGAAAGGAAACTTCAAATGAAGTGTAAGACATTGCTTAGGTAATACACATAAGGGAATTTACGGAACTCTATAGAGGTATGTCATTCCAATTGCACAGACATCTCTGGTCTGAATTAATTTAAAATTAGAGAAAATAACAGAGAATTAATATTTGCAGCAGTATGATACATGTTTAAAAATTGCTGACTTTAAAGATCTATGAAAGAAGATGAGGTGCCTAGAAAAGGTTGCATCTACAACTTTTTAGGAGTGCCTGCAGGATCAGGGAAACCTGCTGGATCAGGACGTCCTGCCTTTCTAATCTTTCCCATTTCTGTAGCTATCCTTGTTCACATACTGGATAGGAGAGTGGCTGGGATTTGGAAAGCTTTGCATCAGTTCCAGGCTCTGCCTATGATTTTGTGTCAATCATTTCTATGAATTGAGTTACTCAACAACTCAGTAACATGGTTTCCATCTGTCCCCTGTGCAGTACAACACATCCCAACCAGGCTCAGTTCCAGACCGAGCCCTCATTTCAGTGTCCTTGTGTGAATACCTGCAGACACGTGCATCTCAGCTTCAGTGACCTGAGGAGGTGCCTGGGGCCTCTTGAGACACTCTAACACCCATGTGAGCTTCATGGGTATGACCCAGAAAATGTAGGAGGCCTGTGCAGTGTCCTAGGGTGTCTCAGATGGCTCAACACTTATGTTTAAGGACCTGAATCACAGCCTGGATCTGTTCTGTCTGTAATGGAAATAGACACACTCAGACACCTACATTCTGACACCTCACATTAGGTGTCTTGAACCCACCCATCCTCTGTGCTGCTTCTCCTGTGCCTGTCACCATGAAAATGACCTTGCTTGGACACTCTCTTTTGAGTTATCCCCTAAGTGTTAGGATAGTCTGGAGCACATAGCCACCTCTGTCAGAAATGCTAAGTAACCCTCCATGTGTGAGCCCACACACCATAACCTGATAGAGAAAATTCCCTTCTTCAGAGGGAGAAAAGCAGTTGTACAGAGAGGAAGCAAATATTTGAAATGTTGAGGTTTGGGCTGTTTCCAGGCCTGGATAGAGTTTGGACCATTTCCTAGCATGGCCAGCCTGGTTTACACAGTGCTTGCTACTTGCCTCAGGGAACCAAATATTATATTCCTGCTAGAGGAGGGTACCTTAAATTTATTTCAGCTGCTACTAGTACTAACATAAGTGGTATTTATCTAAGATAAGATAGAGTGGGAAGAGGTGAGTGCAGAGGACAATATATGTCTTAGCCATCATGTTACTGTAGAATTCTGAATGGCAAAAATTAATAGTTCTTCTACCATGCTTTCTCTGACAAGAGAGGTGCAAAATCAGTTTATATGAAGAGGTATACAGGATGAACAAGAAAATACATTCAGGGCACGTCCCAGGAGATATCTAATTACTCCTGGAATTAGAAACGGATACTGAAGGCTGCATGGCAAATTTCTGAGACAGAATGTGATGAGATCTCCCAAAATGTTCTTTTTAATTATGCTGGAAAAACATTTTAAAATCATCAGCAGGTTAATCTGTCTGGTGGATATTGAGAGCTCTCATTTCATTTTCCATGACAAACACATGTAGCCAGTAAATCTGTATTCCTAAAGACTCTCATATTAAAATTTCAGCCCTGCTCCCTTCCAAGGCATGAGGAAGTCTCTGGTACTCTGTTCCATTTACATGACACTCTGGAAAGAGTACAGAGACAAATATTACATTCAAAAGCTCTGAAAAGATAGGCTTTTTAGTCTTTACTGTAATTATCCCTCATTAATTTGAAATAGGGTTATGGAAACACTGGACAAAGGAAACAGACTGTGTGGGATGAATTCACAAGATAAAATTTACCAAGGCATATACTTTAACTCCTTGCTTTTCTATGCTCTTAACCACATATGAAAGTTGGAAAATAATGGAATATGCAATAGGGAAAAAAAATTCATCATCATTCTGTAGAAACATATGAATGATAGTAAAAACTGTCCTTGCACAAGTGATTTACATAATTTGTTTTCTTATCCACTTAGCCTTTTGAGTTTCACTTAGCAAAAATGTTTAAAAGAACTGAGCATCTTTCTGTGCTTTGCATTTACATGGGCAAAATACCCCAGAGAAAAAAAAGACAAATTGTCAAAATCTTATCAAGTAAAAGTGAAAGCCAACAGGGTTTTGGATCATGGTTGTAGCAATGCTTTCCAGCCATTGTACTCCCTTCTTTGTAATTGCTTGTGACATATTGATTGTAAATATGAATCTCTCTGAAATAGCTTGAGCTGCAGGTGATGCAATAGCTCTCCCTCTGATGAAAGCCAAACTAACTGCTCAAAGCCAGTTTGTGGTAAAGGATAATTGACTTTTCAATCTAAGTTACTTTACACTGGAGAGCTTTTTGAGATATGTGATGTCTGTTTTTTTGGTGAAGGTTCCTGAAGCAACCTGTCCTGGTTTCCAGCCTGTGATGGAACAAGACAACTTCCCTTCATTCCTCTTATAGGACAGGTTTAATTTTTGTGTTTGTACATGAATCTATCACATGGTTGAATCCTCCCCTCCTTCCTATAGGTCTCTTGGTTAATATTTCTGTCCTACATGATGATTAACACATCTGAATTTGAGCAGCTTGTTCTATTTTCAACCACCTGAAAGCACAGTGGTATTACTTCTAGGTCTAATATATTGAGAACAATTGTAGCAAAAGATTACATAATATTCCATTTGTCACAAAGATTGAAATAATTTCACATAACATATTAAAACCGTAAGATAATGAGACTGTTAAAGTTGTGGAAACCCCATTAATTTTGTTAAACTTAGGAGAACTCAGTGGCAGTAAATCACAGCTTGTTCTACCTGCAAGGAAGATACTCTGAAAATTGTGGGTCAGCAATAAAACTCCTTGGGTAGTGCAGTTAAACGTGTAATCCATCATGAAACAGTATATAGAGCCACAGACCAATGTTTGGAACAGGTTAATATTATGGAGTCTTATTACTTTTTTACTGTGCTAGCAGAGAAAACCTGGTTTGCCCTCTTCTCTGTGGAGCAGGTCCCACATCCAACCCATATATGCAGAAGATACCCTGTAGTCACAAGGAATATATGGAACAAAATAATAACAGTGAGCACATTTTTTTCTCCCCATATCCCAATTTTCATTTCTTACTGTAACTTTCAGTGTATTTTTCCTCTGCTGGGGACCGATTTCATTCACGATGCAAAGCAATCACGAGTCTCAGCAGCTCATGGGACCCGTCACTAACCTTGTCTTGTGGGTAACATTTTCTCACCTCAGCCTTCTGACTGTAACTTCCTCTTTAACGTGAAAACACTTCTGAGAGAGCAAGGACAGCACATACGTCTGCCAAACCCAACACTCACTGATGCACATTGCTGCTGTCCATGGCCAACACTGTCCAATTCCAGGGCTGAGCAGCAGCAAGGGCATTGTCCAGTGGAAGGACAAATTACACCATTTGGTGTAATACTTTAATAATGGCAGACATTTGAAAGGCTTGTGTCATTTTGTCTGAGCGTTTGTCTGATTTCTTCTTTCTGTCCTGAGATTCTCTACTGAAACTTTTGCATTTGAAATTGCAACACACAGGAGTTTTTTAGCATGAGCCCTTGTTACATAAGCAGGAACTGGGGATTGATTGCAGGAGCTGATTTGCAGTTACAGGGTATGAAAATTATTGCAAGATAAATAGAAAGAGACATGGAAAGAAGAAGTAGTTTGGCTTCCTGATCTGATAAGGCAGGCTAGAGGTATAGCAATGTAGAAGATGTGCACATACAAGGGAACTTGGTTCCTGTACCAGATACGCAAAAAATGTGTGGTCTGTAATAAGCTACAGAAATATGACTGAAGAGTTTGGCTGGAGAAAGAGACTAAAAAAGTTTGATTTGTCATGGGCAAAAATTAACATGGATTTGTTGCAGAAATTTAGAGACTGCAAAGTGTCAATGACTGTTTAGAAAATTATTTTGACAAAATTTTCATTTGCATTCCCAAGATGATTCAAAACCAGAAAATACTACCCCTGTCTTGAAGTCTGAAGGATCTTTTTCCACCTTTCCCAAGTCCTGCTCTTACTTAACATCTGGAGACATTTTGGAGAGTGACAGCAAGAAGAATACTAGGGAAAGGAAAAGTCAGATAAAATGAGTTTCTATTTTTCACTCTGCTGTTAACATTGAAACTTTTGACAGTTCCTTTAATCTGCTTTTTCTGCTTCATGCATAGGTAGAACTGGAAAAGTAGAGCTTTTCTCAGGAGTAGTTTCCATGTGAAATTATAATATTTTCCATGAGAAAAGGATGAAAATATGGAAAAGGGCTTTTTCTTTTGCCACACTCAAAAAGTTTCACTCTCTTCCAGCTTTTGTAGATCTAAGAAATAGTAAGAGAATCTGAAGAAGAGGAGAAAAATACATTTCATTTCTAAAAATATCACCTTTCCTTTTACATACTTGACAATGATTTCTGAACACAACGCTTTCTCTTAAAATGTAGCACTTCTAATCCTTTCCTACTGTTGCACAGCTGGTGAGGCTATGGGTGAAATCTTTGTGCACATAATTCTCAATTCTGCAACAGAAAACTTTGGCAAAAATCTTCTTGACACTTTAAAATTCTTTTCTTTCCATTTTTATAAGATATGTCTCTGCTTCTCCTTTAAAACAGGTCTTTGGTTCAGTTATACTTGCAGATGAAGAGTATGTTGTAAAAATGTTAACTGTCTCTTATTGTGAGTGTGATGTTCCCTGAGGGGTCCTATAAAAGGCTTCTTGATTTTAAAAATTTTTCATCCTGCAGCAAAAGAACTAACCTCAGAAGCCCAACAGCCACAGGATCAGGAAGTCAACTCATTAAACAAAAAACACTGACGAGCAAAAGCTGATATTATCTAGAGTAAGATACATCTTACAGGATATACCTGGACACCCACTGAATCATAGACAAAATTTGGGTGCCAGAGTTCAGGAGAGCAGCCAGATCCAAGTCTTAAGCCTGATTAGATGCCAAGAGGCTGTTTAAAAACAAACAAGCAAACAAAAACCCAAACAAAACACCTTCTTTAAGCACATAAGGTTCTTCAATGCATGGTCTCCAGCCAGACTTTTCCCTTGCCAAGTGATCCAGTGTGCTGGGCTGTGCATGGTGTCTTGTCTGCTCTGAAGTTGGCAGGAGGTATCAACCAGCTGATTCTGATTGTATCACCTCCCTGGGTGGATGAGAAGGGCAAATGCTCTGCTTTGGGGAGCCAATGCCTGACCATCTTGCTTCCCGCTGGAGCGGGGCTCTCCATCGAAACAAAGAGCACATCACATCCTGGAAGCTGGGACTGTGCATGCCACTGTGGCTGTGACAAGTGCTGGCCTGTGCCTGCACCTGAGCACACCAGGGCTACTCATGGCCTTCCTGAATCCTACAGCTCTCTCTGAATCCAGGCTATAATCTGTGTGTCTAATTTAAGTTTCCTTATTGAATCTAACACATCAAATGTGTGAAGATACCACCCACAAATGCTGTTTTAAACATCCTACACCATATGTTGACAGAGCCTTTTGGCTGTGACCAAGTGGCTTGGCTAAATAAATGTTAGAAAATATGTTAGAAGAATGACTCCTTTTGCCCATCCAAATAAAACAGAGCTGGCAAGTGAATATCTTTAATTTAGACCAAGTTTTACATAATTGTTTCAATATTCCATTTTAATATGCCTGTGTATCTGTGGATTAATCTTGATTGTTCTCAAGTGAAATACTGTGAATCAAATCATGATGACAGAATCCTGACTATTTAATTAATGTGTTAGCGTGTAACTGTAATGCTTGATTCCTACAAATGACTAAATTAACAACTTCATTTAACTATGCTGTTCTCAGCAGAAAGGAGCATACTTAAATGCTCCATGGTGCGATTTACACCTGCTTAATTACTTTCATTTACAAATTGTCTAAATTACCTTGCCATAGAGGAGGATTGGGAACACAATCCACAAATAGAATTAAAACTTCAGACTTCAAATGCCAGTTTGGTATGCTACCTTTGTCAGAAGTTATTCAGAAGCTATTCATATGAGGAATAATCCACGGCTATTCATATATCTTGCTGCCTTGAACCGTCAGATTAGATCAAAATTTTCATTTTATGTCATGTCAGTAGAGAAACAGGGAATGTTTTTGTTGTTGTTGAGGTCTTTTGTTTTTGTGTTTTTGGTTTTTTTTGTGAGCAAGTGGTATTGGAGTGGTGGATCCTCTGTCATCTTTGGACTTGGTACGTGTCCCACAGTAAAACCACTCCTGCCATCCTTATCCAAACCCAGTGCTGAAATGTGCAACCTGTTCTACTTGTCAGTGCTCATATTTAATTAATATTTAATTTAATTTATTTAATATATTTTGGACCTGGATTTGAAGTTCCTGAGTGACTCCTGTCCATACAGTGGGTCAAACCAAACTGTAGCCCTGTGTAGTTGAATACCATGCTGGGATTAAAACTTCATGGCTAATTGTGTGAACCAGAAGCTCTGTTGGTCAGCTCTGATCCCTTTTCTGTGCTGAGTACCAGGATTAGGTCCTATTGACTGCCTATGGAAACCAGGGCTCACAGACTCAGGGCCTTTGAAAGCCAGAAAGTTTCTCTCTGTTTCAAATGAGATTTTTTGAAGAATTCACTCTGAAGTTCATGGCATGTTTTGTCAGAAGCTGAATTCCCCAGTGACACAGGGAGGAAGAACTGGGAGTTATTTCAGTGGGAAAAATGAAAAGCATACATCAGTAATACATGGATGTTTTATGTTTTATATTAATTTTGAAGTTGGGCTAGAGGGATATAAGGGATAGACCAAATACAATACAAAAATAAAACATTGGTGTGCATACATAGAAAGTAAGTTTGTTCATAAGTCTCAAGACAATTTATTATTAATTGTTGTATTAAGTACCCCAAATCGTCATATTCTTTCTTGTTTTCTTTGGCAATTCTCAACATTTTCCTAATACCCTATTTGTAAAAGAGTAAAGAACAGTGAACAGATATGTTTCAATAATCTTGATGACAACCTTAAAGCCAGAAGTAGAAGAACAGCTATCCTTTTATGACCTCCCTAGAAACTATATATTAAAAAGTACAGCTCCTTTTCATGGTACATTAAGAGCAATTATATTCTGTAAATGTATTCCAAGACAAAATTGAAGTTCACATATATTTTAAAGATTTCATTGAGTCCTTGGTGAGAATACTGTTTTATTGATTGAAATCCTCACAGACATGGAAATAAATTTATTATCTCATTAAAAGAGCAAATTACTTTCTTACTGCTTTCTATTTATCAAAACAGAATGTATATTAATATAATAAAATCACATAAGAAATTAAATGTAGAAGTCACAAAAAAAATCTTGTACCTTCATAGATATTTCTTTATATAAGGAGATGCTTGATGTTGGCTGCATAGCTTTCCCTTTTTTCCCACTCTGGTGAACAATCAAAACTATAAAATCTTCTGTACAAATGGAAAAAATTAGTAGAGCAATCAACTCAGAGATGAATAACTGGCATTTCTTCAGACGAAATGAAGAAGAATTTTAATTCAATAGATAACCAACAGAATTTTCTGTTGGTTATCTATTTTTAGAGAATAAAGTTATGCTTTATTCTCTAAAAGCATAACTTTATTCTCTAAAAATATATAACCCACAGAAGTTGATGAAGTGTGTATTACTAAACCTAGTGTGTTAGGCTGTCATCCCCACTGCTGGAGGCAGCTCCTCCTGCTCTGCTCTCCTCCATCCAGGACTGGCAACAGTGCAACACATGATAACAGCATTACTGATATTTAGAGCTCATGTAAGATGATGAAGCATCCAGAACCTTTTCTGTCCCTTCATTTTTCATTTCCCCAACCTTTAAAGGAGTTAGAAAAGTGCTACTATCTTTGTTTTCCAGCCAAGAAATTGAGAGAGCAGGGTACTGAAGTGTAAGTGCCAGCAACCCTTAGGGAGAGAGGAGGTGCCATCCCAAGGAGAGAGTTCTGTCCGCAAGAGTGGTGTCCAGCAGTGCCCAGCAGCAGCTCAGGCATCTTGTTCTTGTTTTGCCCTGGAATCATAGAATCATAGAATGGTTGGGTTGGAAGGGATGTACAGCTCCAACCTCCCTGCAATGGGCAGGGACACTTTTCACTAGACCAGGCTGTTCAGAGCCTCATCCAACATGGCCTTGAGCACTTCCAGCGATGGGACATCCACAGCTTCTCTGGGCAGCCTGTTCCAATGCCTCATCACCCTCACAGTACAGATCTAATAATAAAGTCTAATTTAAACCTAGTTTCAGTTTGAAGCCACTACTCCTAGTTCTATCTCTACATGCCCTTGTAAAAACAGCTTTCTTGCAGACTGCCTTCAGGTACTGGAAGACAAAAATGCATAAGGCTTTCTCCTTTTGCAATTCTTTAAAGTGAAGCCTGACTATTTCTGTCCCTTGGATAACCAAGCAGACTTTAAATACCTGAGCAAGATTTAAGGTGAAGATGTTTAGAGGATGAATTAGGTAAAGGGAACTGCTAAAGGATGGGAAGGGAAAATGGAAAGGGAACTAAAGGGAGGGGAAGGGAATGGAGAAATAACTATCTCAACTGCTTGTACAAAAGGTCTGAATGAATAAAAAAACCTCCACAAATATATACATGTGACTCTTCTATTTAGTTGTGGGGAACTGTGAGGGTCCCTGTCCTGTCCCTGTGCCCATTGAGCCTGGCCTAGGAGCTGTTATTATACTAATCCCTCCAAAGTGCTCCTTTACTGAGCATGAAACTGCATGTTGGAAATGATACTCTACCCACTCCTGCACAGAACTTGAGGTCTCACAAAGTAAAACAGATGAAGGAAGCACAGTGTCCCTAATTTTGCTTTTTGAAGGCAGTCAGGAAGTTAGAGGACATCTTCCACTTTTGTTGTAATCAATTACCATGCATCTTGCTTCTTTGTGTATACCTAAACACCCAAATTCTATTCATTTTCTTTTATTAAGAAAAGATTTTTCCCCATGGAAGAATATATGAAGCAATAATTAGCTTTCAAGGTTCGTTAAGTGCTGACCTTCTGTCAAAAATAATCACATGTCATTTCTTAAAAACAGTCTAACCATAATGAAACTACTTTAGTCCATCTATTAACTACACTTTAAACAGCTTTTTAAAAGTTATAAATAACTTCAAGCCAGCCAAGTGACTGCAGAAAATGGGAGCAGAAATCAGAATAAGGCCACTGTCTTTCACGTATCACTGTGGAAGAGTCAAGCTACTGTTAAACAACTCTTAAAAGTCACATCCTAAACTCAAGCATGACAGGCTTCTTTAGTTTCATGTGTTTTCAGTAACTTTAAAAAGGGTTAGTGTTTCTGACTAATTTAGATTTAAAACAACCATCTAATTTCACTTTTTTGCCAATCATATTTTGTTACAATTCCTCCTCCCCCCCAAAAAAACGAGAAAGACCAAGCTGATAAATACTAATTGGCAATCACAGTTTTAAAATTTGTTACCAATTCCTGTTCAACAGCAAGATGATTTTAGCCGCATTCAGGTGATATTTACCTGTCCTCACAAAGAATTAAAAACTGGTGTTGCTATTACTACCTTTACAGTGTTGCTTTTGTACCAATGACTCCTCCTACACAGCAAATACCCAGGTTGTGTACACTGTGACACAGAAACAGCAGTAGTGAACACTGGCTGCAGATCAGCTCTGCAATCCTTTGGCAGACCTAGAGTAATCGCTTTTCACTATCAGTCTTTAACTTACCTTTTTGTCTCTGGACCCTTAATGTTAATGAGATATTTTAGTAAACTTGAGGTACTATTTCATTAGTCAGTAGTATAATTAGCTGCAGCTGGAGTCAGCTGAAGAAAGGGTAAGTCTTGCACCTGAGACAGCCTCAGACATACAATCACAGAATCTTAGAATGGTTTGGGTTACAAGGGACATTTAAAGGTCACCTAGTCCAACCCCCTTTGCATTGAGCAGGGACAGTTTTCAACTAGATCTGGTGGTTCAGAGACTGGTCTAACTTGACTTTGAATTGTTCTAGGGATGGGGCACACACAGTTTCTCTTGGCAAATTCTGCCAGTCTTCTACCATCCTTATTGAAAAAAAAAATGTATTCTTATGTCTAGTCTAAATCTGCTCTCTTTTAATTTAAAACAGTTGCACCTTATCACATTGCAACACACTCTGCTACACAGTTTGACCCCATCTTTCTTATAAGCCTCTTTCAGGTACTGGATGGCCACAATTAGGTCTCCCCAGAGTCTTTTCCAGGCTGAGCAAACCCAGTTGTCTCAGCCTTTCCCCACAGGATAGTTGCTCCATTCCTCTGATCAACTTGGTGGCCTCCTCTGACTTGCTCCAACAGGTCCATGTCTTTCTTGTGCTGGAGATCCCTGAGCTGGATGCAGCACTGCAAGTGGGGTCTCACCAGAGTGGAGCAGAGGGGCAGAATCCCCTCCCTCACCTGCTGTCCACGCTGCTGTGGATGCAGCCCAGGCCACGTTTGACTTTCTGGGCTATAAGGGCACATGGCTGGGTCATGTCCAGCTTCTCATCCACCTTCAGGTTCTTCTCTTCAGGGCTGTTCTCAGTGAGTTCTCCCAGTATTCAAGGACTATTATCTTATGATTTACTTCATCCTTTTTCTAAGTAATTCTACTGATAGGTTTTTATATGCCACTTAATTTGCTGTGCTGTTAAATTTCCTATTTACAAAACTAATGGATTCCCTTGGTTACTGCTCAATATAAAAAAAACAGGGTGATGATTTTCCTCCTATACATGCCATTATAAAAAATATTTTTCTCTCAGGGAAGCTTCCAGCTCCTTTTGCATTGTCATTATTGTAACAATAGAGTGGTGACATTTGCATGAAGGAGCAATTCAATCAGGAATACCTAGCTACTCACCCTAACTGAAAAGGTGAAATGAAACAAAAGTGAGTTGTTCTTTTGATTTGAAGTCATAACACTATTAAAATGACCAGCAGTTGTGATGGTGCAATTGAGAACAGGAGTGTAATAAATGCAGGTCTCCTGTGCCAAAAGCACTGCAAGTACCCTCCCATGCCCTAGATCCAAGGTAAATCACTGGGACCCAGCACAGATGAATTTGGCATTCAGGCTGCCAGAGGGACCTCCACCTTAAATGTCCTGTAATCCTGAAGGGGTGCAACATGGACTTTCTAAATGCAGGACACAGTAAATCTGTGTGTCTCCAGATGCTCCCAGGCCATCCCTGGTCTGGTGCTGGAGTTTCAACACTTGGTCTCAGCTGTGGTAAGGACCAATTTCCTATTCAGCTCACAGTATATCCTGATCAGACACCAGTACAAAGGCATGCAAACATTGCACTAACAACTCTGTTAAGAGCACTTTTATAGAAATGCACCTCTACTAAAAGTGTCATTGACCTAGTAACAGCTGCAGAGCTTTCCACAAACATTGGAGGAAACCATCAACAATTCACTTTATTTATTGTGTTCTTTCTCCTTGAATTATTTTTTCCAGGATTGATTTATTGTTTACAACTTGCTGAACCTAAGTATTTTAGTGACCAAATATTTTTTCACTAAACTTTAAAACCCCCCATGCTGTGAATTTTTTTGGTTTTACATAAGGTCTTCAGACTACCAAGTTAAAAGAAAAGATCCTGCCTTGACACCTTACCTGGACAACGCCAGATGGCTCTGGGACATCACCTGATGGTTTTACAAAAATGAGTTTTCCCTAGAGAAAAAGGATGGGATCATTCAGTTGTGCAGCCAACTTACATCCTGGCATATTATTAAATAATTTATTGCCATGAGTAAAGGGAGGTAGCATGAAGGGAAATTTTAATTCAGTTGTAGGAAGAGAGACTATTTCAGCAGAGGAGGGGGCATATTTTTCATTCATGCCCTGGACATGGATTATTGAAAAAAAATTTCAAAATCAGACTCATTTGAGAAGCATCAGTTTGCAAATTCCACATTCCAGCTCAGGTCTGAGCAGTGGTGGTGCTCAGCTCTGCACCAGCTGTGCTCTGCTCCCTTTAAAGCTGTCGGATACCTCCCCACTCTTTGCAAAGGCTGTGGATAAGAGGCTGAGCACCAGCAATGGTTGGTGGTTGGACTGGGAAGACTCTGGCACCCTGGAAGACACTTGGGACCTGAATTTGCATCACACAACAAGGCTTAGTCTCCTTCAAACTTCCAGGCCCTTCAGCCTCTCACTTGGGATTACAACTGCAGCAGGCAACATCAGTCGTCAGGCAGGAACAGGCAGAAGAAAATTCCCTTTAAGTTTACAGGAAAGTCATCTTTTTACCTTGTGTATGTAGCATTGTAGAGGCTGCAGATGTGAACAGTTTTACAAAACACACTTTCCAGCAATGTGATTTGGACTTCAGAGCTCACTTGGCACTTGATGTCTGCATGTGATTTGCAGCTTCAGATGCACTTAAAAAGAATGAGATTTATCATAATTGGCACAGAGGCATTTTTGTTTCTACTGAGATGTTCTTGCTTGGCAGCTGAGCTGGTCACCTGGAGCACACCAGAGGAGACATTAATGAACTGGTGCTACATCACTTTTATTAAGACTATGTGCAGAATGCAGCCACTGCCAGCCAAGCAAGTTCTTCCTTTTTCCATATTCACATGATACTTCCTAAATCCAAGAAATATTTAGTTCATAGTCCATTATGAATATCTAGATGGTCAAATCAGGAAATATTTGTGTGTATCTTGAAGGTGCTGATGTATGTCACTGATTTTAACTGGTCCAACCCTACAGAAGTCTTGGGAAAGACTCGTTTTTGTCATTGGGGATTAATCTTGTCACCATGGGATTCCTTTTCTGCCTTTTTATCTGCCAGCTAAGGAAAGAAATATTGTGCCCATAATCCCTGCCAAGTGACTCCTCAGCTGACTGCCAGATCCTGTCCCTCTGTTCTGCACACCGTGTCACTGGCATTTTGGTCCAGGCCTCTCCTTTTGAGGGAGTTTCTACATTCCCTAATACCACATGAAACAGAGCCAGGGATGATTTGGGTTCACAGTGACTGAGCCCACACATTATCTTCCCATACTGTCCTGGCAGGTCTCAGAAATTCACATACCCCAAATCTCTATCAGGCTGTGCCTTTCTCACTGCACTAAGTACTCTCAGCGTCACAGCATGAACCACTCCACTTTCCCAAGTTAAGAAGAAACCTTCACATTTTTTTCAAGTCATTGAAATTAAAAAATCACAGAAAGTCAAAGTCATGTTTTAAGTCTCTCTGCCCAGAGAAGACTCAGGGTGGATGCTCTGTTCTGTGGGTAGGGCCATTTGCTGGATAAGGGGCTGGTGTGTAATGTGAATAGTTGATGAATGATGATGCTTCTTCCTTAGCTTTTTAAAGCATTGCATAATTACCCAGGACATACTGATAAATGGAGACCCAGTTTGCTCTTCAGCTACTTAAAGTGGGATTTTTTAAAAGAACAAACATATTGTGTATCTTGGTGACAACAGGAGGTCAGAGGCTCAGTGGCATTTAATTTCAAATGCAAGAATTCTAACATTAAATGGGCAATTGTGTAAAGCACAGCTTTAAAGCTCATTCTCAGTTTATTTGATTCATAAGCATAACAAGGGGAAAAGAAACCCAAGAGAAGGAAATAGCAGAAGCCTGGACTAGGAGTACAGTATAATGCAAACAGAAAAACCCTTAATTTTAAATTATAATGAAGGGATGTACTTTAAAACTATACTATGCACAGTATTAGTCTTTATTAAAAAAAAAAAAAATAGAAGCTGGAAAGAAGTCATTGCTGAATCATGCTGGCTTTGTTGGCTGCTCAGAAATCCTGTTGGTTGCTGAATGCTACCAGGAGCTTTTCAGGCACCTCAGAAGTTGAAGGAGGATTATTGCTGTAATTGCACAGCACAGGCAGAACACAGCTCCAAAGCGACTTTGGGCCTCGTGAGATCTTATCATCATCATCTGCAAGTCCAGAACCTGGATTCAGAGGCTGTATGAGGTGATTAATCCTGAGCCTGGAAATAGGCTGTATCACATGTGCTTGCTCAGTTCATCTCTTTCTCTATTTTTGTATGTGCAGTTTTCTGTGCAGAGCTTTGTGCTAAACATTGGTCAAGGGATGTTTTCATGTCAGATTGCATTTTATATAGAAAATAGATTCCTAAACTCCACTGCTGCACAGAATAAAGAGTGAGGCAGTAGGTCTGCATTTTTAAATCCCAGGTGAACACAGGAAGAATTTAATTACCTTTTAAATCTTACAAATAAGGCAGTTGCATGAAGTTTTGAAGACAGATGTATGTATTTAGGTAATTCAGGTAATATAGGCTTGAGGCAATCAGTTCTTGATATCTTAGGCCTGTTGCAGGCAATTTAGATTTTTAACTTATTTTTCAAGATATGTTTGCTTTGGAAATTGCATTGAATGCGTGGTCTCTGTGTCACAATTCCTATCTATGAAGTGAGACCTTGCAGACCTGAAGACCTGCTCTGCAAAGAAGAGTCACCCCATGCTGTGGTGATGCTTTCTGTTTTAATTTGGTAGATAAATAAGGCTCATGAATAATAAACTACAATTTCTATCTGCACATGAAATGCTTGTGCTCTTGGGCCCATTGCACACAGTTGGCTAATATTCTGAAAAGTGTATCAAATTAGTAGTTCCTAACACTGGAGATGTTTTCAAGAAGTTAATTCCCCAGTGACATCTCCCTGTATTCATGTATCTCAAACATTTGGGACTCTGATTCGGGATGTACCTAACAAGCAGGACAATGACCCCAAGCAGTTCACACTGGTGTATACAGTTATGACCCTGGATCTTCTCAGTGGTACTAATTTCTGGAAGTAATCGTTAATTTCCTGTGGATTTTTGCACTCAGAAATGTCATAAATCAGACTTGGCTTTTCTACTCTATACAAGGCACAGTGTGCTGTACAGTGGTTGTCTATTCTGAAGAGACATTTAATGGGCACAAGTCAAGTTGTTGATGAAACTATCTGATCCCACAACCATTTTCATCACTGTGAAGCATAAACCTGGATCAGCTAAATTTCACATATCCTGAATTTTTGTCCCATTCCTATACCTGTCACTTCCCAAGTTTGGCCTTACCATCTGACAACTGTGTCGGTGTTCAGGTCTGCACATGAGAGCTATCGAGTCACCTGCACAGATCCCTTCTTCCCAGGAGTTTAACTGATACATCCAACTACAGTTGAAAGTATGGCAAAATTTTTCCCCTCATGCAGCTGCAATCCAAGAATAGCTCTGTAATTCATTGTGTCAAATCCCCCACCAATGTCCTGACACTCCCTGACCCAAAGGTGAAAGAGGCAGAGTTGGCTTAGTTTACACTAGCTTAGTACCAAACTCTTCTCTTCCAATCTTCTCAAAAAATCTCCACAACCTTTTGTCTCTGCTTAACAAACAGTAAGATTTATGGCTATTTCCAAAAGGAATTTAAGAACATTTTATTGATTTTAATGTGTACCCACCAGTGATCTCTTCACTTGCTAGCAGAGCATACCCATTTCTAGGAAAGTACAGGAACTCACATTATGTACAGCAAAGCAATTTGCAATAGGAAATAGACTGTACCCAATTGAAATTATAAAGATATTTAGTCAGGAACAATGTAATTACCTCAGATTAAATTTGGCCAGGAGATGAAAGCTAATCTTATTCTATCCAGTGTCTACTTAACCTCATATCTTTATAAATATATATTGAGATATGAAACTTTTATGAAAAATAGCTTATTATTCCCATCTCTCCCAGCATACACACACAAAAAAATTCCTCTTCGATATCAGGATTTGCTCTTATTTACTTGTCTGAGTTGCTTTGTAATGTAGGATCAGGAAAGTTGCAAATATAAAATATATGGCAGATACATCACCAAAGACTTCAGAGGCTGAAGAAGGAGCAAAATGAAGGAGATAATGCAGAACTGAGCTGCAGTCTGATGGAGCTGTCAGTCATTGAATCCTCTGCTAGAGAAAAGGTATCAGCTCTTTACCCTCTCCTCATTTCCACAAGCATCTTTGTGCACCTCCTGACCCCTTGAATTTTCACAGACACTCTCCCAAAGCAGTGCAGTTTACCAGCTCTCAGCTACCCTCCTATGTACAAGTTAGCACTTGGAAAAGGGACTCCTCTCACCATGGGCATGGACATCCTTCTGTCAAGGCAGCTAAGGCCCACACCAAACCTTCTCCTATTTCCTTTGCAATTAAAGCATTGCTTCCCATTGCACTTTTCCAAATGACTTAGGACTTCTTTGGATTTTGCTCCTCTCTACAGCAATGAGGCCCTCAGTTTCCGTACATCATGGGATAACAATATGTACCTTGTTGTTAAAATGTGGTTCTAGCAATTACCCTTTCATTTTTAAAATTTGCTGCAGCACTAGTCCAACTGAGTTTTTAGAAAAGAACATCCTTTTGTAATTATGAAATAAATTTGTACAGGAAAATTCTCATATATGAGCAATTGTATTTATTCTATATTTCTGACTTCACAGCAGCCAGAATTAGGATGAAGAAAAGGACTAGACGTCATATAAAACCATTTCCAGCCACAGCTAATATCACCTATCTTCTATCATTGCATGGAAAAGTGGAAGTAGAAACATACAAAGAGAGTTCAAAATTTGAATAACAAATTGATTTTTCATCAGATACTAATGGTTACAAGAAGGAATAGTGAGAGAATAGGCAAGTGTTATACAGCATTACCTACAGCAACTGAGTGACTAAGATGCTTATTATTATGTTAAGTAATCAAAAGTAGCTGCAGTCTTAAAAGAGTGGCAGATCAACCCTATTTAGGCATACTTTTAAAAATGGGTGTTCATCAGCTGTTTTCTTGTAGGAGGAATCAATTAGTAGAACCAAATTGTAGCACTGAGTAGTACATGAGCAAAAATAGATGAAGTGATCACAGCATCAGTGAGTGTCAACTTCTCCCTGGAGAAACAAAGGCAGGTTTTAGCATCTTCACGGGCTGCAAGGACAGCATGGAAAGGAGTGATAAGTGTATTTTTCTGTCTTTTAGCCTTTTGGTAGTAACACAGGAAAACTGAAATCTGGTAGTAAATTGTATAAGCACCACTGGTTTTCTTGCTGATTACGGAGTTAAAAGTTTTCTGCAGTGCAATCAGAGAATTGTCAAAGAAGCTTTGATTACACAGTAAACTATATACTTAGCATGTCAGGAATAAAACTCTGGTTAATCAAGCTGATGCCTCTTCCCCTCTTGACCTCACACCAGTAGCTCTCTAAAGCCTTCACAGGTTTGAGCACAGCGCTGCCATAAGGCCTTCCTTGCCTCGCTGCTGCATGGTGCAGGAACTTCTCCCAAGGGGAAAGAGAATGGCACCCCAGGAGCCATCTCACACAGCCAAATATCAACATGCCCCAGGGAGAGGAGCACACAGCTGTATCAAAAATTGCTCTTGACCTCTGAGAGGATCTGTGGGAGGACCACCCCTGGCATGACAGTCACTGGACACAGAGAAAGGACTATAGATGTATAATGGGATAGCATGCCCTCATATCTGGTATTTACTTGAACCTAGTCACCTGTTCTCTGTTACATTCAGCCAGAGGTGAGGAGTAGAGCAATGACAGGACAGACCATGTTCTCCAGGCATCCTACGGAACATGGCAGAAGTAGGCAGGGGGAAGGTTTTTATTATGTGTCACTAATCCTATTGAAGACCTACTTAGCACAGGTGAAACACTGAATGGGAAATCAAGATTTTACTTTGGTAATTAATAAAGTATCAGCTCATTATTTTCCCTGCCACATGTTATTAGTCTTTGATAACAGAGGTGCTGTTGAAGTGCAAACCCATTGCTGGGTAGACTTAGAAAGGCTTAAGTCTTGTTAGTAATAAGAATTGTAACATGAACCTGTCTTTTTTGCTGAGAAGGTTTTGGCACTACGAGTTCACATGGCCTCTAAGATCCTTAGATAACTTTTGCAGCATGCAGTTGGGAAATCATCTGTTATACAACTATCTGTGTTTTCAAAGGGGAGTGGCAGGTTTTTTACTAGCTCTTGCTGGATACCTGGACATGGTGGTAATGAGACAGACTGGAGTGCAGCAGTGCCTCTGATGAAATCATACTCTCTCCACAGGTCTGTGGATTCAGGGGAGACCTCCAGAGAATTACGAGGTGAGCTGCTGGGACAGGCACAGCAGAAAGTTACCAGAGGCTAAGCTTGATGCAAGGGTACCCCATCTTACCCATTCAGCAATGCATATCTGTGTGAGCTCTTCCCCATGGTAATGTAAACTACATTATCTTTGTTTTACAGAAGGGTAAATGTCTTGGTTTAGAAGGCAGGTATCCACTAGGGAAAGCTGGAGTTTCCTTAGAGTGGAGAATGTAAACTCCCCTCCCTTTGAATTATTATAACTTTGCAATTAAGGGCTCTCAGGCAAAGATTTGGGAATAGGAATAACAGTTCTTTTACTAGTTAAAAATACAAATGTAATGGTACAAAAAAGACAAGTAAACAACAAGCAAACAAACTCAGAAAACCCTGACAGAGTTAGGGACATGACCTGACACCCTGTTGGTCAGGGTGTTTGGAAGCAGTCCTCCTGGAGAAACAGATGTGGTTCTGTTGGAGTAGAGATGATCCCGTTAAAGAAGGGTCCAGTGATGGTGAGATGAGTCCGATCCTCCTCTGGAATTCAGTGGAAAACAGGATGCCTGGTGTTCTGAGTTTCAGTTTTTATCTAGGTAGGGCCCTAGACCCCTCACCACTGGGTGGAGCATCTCACAATGGGATGATGTAAATGTGTCACCTCATTGATGGGCCTTAATGGCCCATTAGCAGAAAATATCCCCCTGGAGGGAGGATGGGTGGTGAAAGAGATAAGAAACAGTGCCCCACCAGCTTTTAACATCTGAACCATTATCAGAAAGGCATCCGCCCCCCCTCCCCCCAGAGTAAAAAGAGATAAAGAAAAAACATCTCCCTAGCTGCTTTCAGCAGATGAAAATAGAATACACGTTTTTGGTTCCATAACCCACGACAGTAAATAATCTCACATTTACTGTGGGACAAGGGCATCTACTGCTAAAAAATTACTTGTCTGATTGTGTAGGTACATCTTATTTCCACTGGCCAATCCATTTCATTAAAAGTTCATGGTAAAAGGCTCATGCATAGATAGATTTTTATAAACATTTATCTTGTTATCAGAAAATGGTGCAATGCTAGTACAGACAGCAAAAGATAATGGAATATTTGTAATGTGTTTGTTTAGCTAGCACAAACAAAATTGATAAAGCAAACTTGTGCCAGGAAGATGGCTTTGTTTTGATAAATTATCCTCAGAAGGCTTGTTCTCTAAAGGTTGGCTGATCAATCAAGGTTCTCTGTGGTTTTTACAGTATCTGCTCTGCACAGATATCTGCACAGTCACATAAGAGCTACCTCAATAGCCATAGCATGCTTGCTCTTTGATGTTACTACTTCTCACAGACTTTTTCCCCAAATCCTCCATAACAATTCAGAGCAATAATTGCTCTAACATTATTACCACCTTTGCATTTTGTAATTTGTAATTAAATTGTAATTGATTTGCTATTGGTCCACATCAACACAGATGACAGCCAGCTCTGGTCCCCAAGCTCTGTTCAAAGAACAAGGCTGCAGTTTGGAGCCTCATCCCTTCCCTGGCAGGGGAGCTCCAGGCACAGGGACCTCCACGGGGCTCTGCAGAGGCCTGGGATGTGTAACCACTTGAGAGATGAAGTCAGAGCTGGCAGGGGAATGTAGAGGGGCATAGTCGTAGCACCTTATAAGTACCTAAGTTAAGTGGTACGTCTTCCACGGCATCTCAGTTCAAGAGAATGTAAGAAATTGAGAGGATTTGTTCTGAGGGTTCAGCTCCTGGCTCCCTGGAGATGATGTGGGAAGAAAGTGTTGTGGTCCCTAAATCAGATTGTTGCCAGCACTGTGGCAGACTGAGCTGTCCATGCTCCCTGGAGCTCAGACACTGAAGTGGTCACAGCCCCAGAGAGCTGTCTGCAGATGGAAAGGTGTCTGTGTTCAGGCCAAGAGCTCTTTTTTCTGTTTGCTTAAATCCCATTTGTGAACTAGGAGCCTGAACTTTGCTAGTGTGGATGTGCTGTATTTATAATGCATGAGACAAAATTTGAGGTGTCCTTTCATGGAAGCTTGCATGAAAGAAACACCCCAAAGTCTTGGAAGGTGATAAGTAAATAACAAATCAAATTATCTTTTATTCTTTAAACAGAAGACAGTTGCTAGGAGGAAAAGCTGATATCTTGGGGACTGCAAATCACAAGCAGATGCAGTGCTTCACTAATTGTTAACTGGTTCCACCTCTTCTGCTCATCTCTTAAGTGCCAGTAATGCCTTTGTAACCCAGACACCATAGGAAATACATTTCTGCATAGCAAATAATCGGGGAAATTTATCCAAATTGACTATAAGTCTCCAGCTGAGCTTTAGTTTTTTGCCTACTGCATTATCACACACAGCACAATGGATTTATAAACAGGATGTGGTGAAACAGTATATTCATGTAGGGCCTGCACCATTCAGGTCTGAGTACTTTATCCTGCTGAATAGGTTCTGTGCTGTGAGCTGTACTGGCAAGACTGGACCAGAAATACGAGTCACAGTATGTAAAGCATAGTCTGCTTTAGAGTTTCTATAAGGTTGCTTTTCTTGTGAGACTCTCCAAAGGGAAGAAATTAGAAGTATAGTCTTATTAACATTCACAACTGGTCTGAGTTAGTTATGTTCAGAATCTCCTCTACAATATCTCCAACTTCTTTAAACCTCTATCAGTTTTTTACAAATTGTTTGGACTTGAGAAATTACTATTTGCAGCCAATGCATCCCTCAGTTCCTCCTAAGGAAATGCTGAAATGTGCTCATGTGGGAACTATCTGTGCTTTGTTAGCTTGTGAATTTTGTAGAAGCAGGTGCTGGAATTTATATTGCCTGTTGAAGCTAAAGTAACACACATCCTGCAATTTGCAGGATTGGTTCTCTAAACTGCATTCTTTTCCATACTTGTCATCTAGAGAAACAGTGCTGCAAGGAACCTGAGTTTTCCTGGGTATTTTAGGTCAAGTTTAGGGCAAGAGAAAGATATTAAAGTAACTGTATGTTACAACCAAGGTTTCATTTATTTTTTTTTCCAAAACCAAATATTTATTTGTTACAAATCTATAACAAGGAAAATTTAAGCTTATTAGCATTTGGGGGGAAAAAAGTATTAAGAATGTCCACTGTTGTTGTTGTTTGGGTGGGGTTTTTTTCTTTGTTTGTTTGTTTGTTTGTTTGGAGTTTTTTGTTTGTTTGGTTTTGGTTTGGTTTGGTTTGGTTTTTTGTTTTGTTTTGTTTTTTTTACTACGGAGTACTGGAACCTATTTAGCTAACCCCTCCTGAATGTCTGTTCTCCCTGACAGCTGTGGCAGAGACCTAAAGTGATTCTGTTCTGTCCACTGCATCCCTAAACTTGTTCTTGAAATATCTCCACCAGATTTCCTGAAGTTTTTTGGCATTGGTTCACTACGCATGATGCTCTCATCTACTACTACTACTCATCTAGCAATAGAGTATTTACTTTTGTCTCTGTACCCAAGGCTGTATTTACAAAACATCATGAAATTTCCAGGTAAAACTGGCTCTTGGGTGCAGTTTCAAATAAAAAGCATAATGAAATATCCAGGTAAAACTGGCTCTTGGGTGCAATATCAAATAAAAAGCATGAAAAACAGATGAAATTCTAACATAAAAGCAAATTATTGAAAAAGAACTACTGGCACTGAGGATTATTTTAAACCATACATTTTGTCAGATTAATTAGTCAGGATTAATTTCTACTGCAAATTTATGCAGTGGCTTGATCATTGAACTTCACTGATAATTAGTTACTTGCATCCTCATTAAAAAGAGGAGATAAAATGGTAGTTGATGAAAGGCTCTAATTTATTGTCCCTGCAGAAATAAAAACAAACTTTGCTTTTATACGGAATGGTCACACAGAGAATTTCTATTTTCTTGCTTTGAAAGTTGGATTGTTATTAACTGAAAGGGATTATTTAACATAAAACGAGGTAAAATGTTCTCTCACACTGGGATCAAACTGCTCATTATTGCTTTGATATTTTTTTTAATAAAATGAAAAAGACTCATTCTCCTTTGGATAACTTTAAAGTAGACTTTACAGAATATATAGAAGAAAAATCCTGATCATTTATTTTATTTCCTTCCTCCCTTCCTCCCTTCCTCCCTCCCTTCCTCCCTTCCTCCCTCCCTCAGTATTTTACTTACTTCCCTGGATTTAGGACTTCTAAAATAGTTGAAGGGAAGGAGAGGAATCTCAGTTTTACTGCACATTTCTCAGATGCCCCCCATTTGCAGACCCTGCTGGGTTTTGATTATGAATCTCTAGGAAATTGTAAACTCAATGCACATTTTAGGGAAGAGGAGAATATTTCTGTATGTTTCTTTGGAAACTCAAATACCATTTGCAATACAGGAGAGCCCAGGAGCTGTGCCTGGCTGTGTCTGTGACTCAAGGCATTTACATGGTAAAAAAAATAATGAGCCTTTAGTCTTTTCTCCAGAGAATTACATTTCTTGTTCAACTGCACTAGTGGAACAAAACAAACAAAGTGGGATTGAAAGAGGCAACTCCTCCAGGTATGTTTTGCATAGCATATTGTATATAAATGTAATGAGCAGATTAGTAACAGATTTGCTTCCAGCTTACTTGTCCATTTTTGCTATAGCCTCCTATGAGGCAAGCTAATTTTTAAGACTTGGCCATAAGCCATTTATTTAGTCAAGTTTTCTTTTCTTTTTGATTCTTATTTGTGTGTTTCTGGTTTTGGACCCTTTGAACATAAAGTCACTGTGATTCTTTTCCCCCCATTTCAGATGAAAGAGAGAGAGTCCATTTGGAAATCTTTTCAATGGCTGAATTGAACACAACACATTTTCAGCACAGTCCTTCTCCTCAAATCTCCTGGTTTAAATTTTTGATAGCACAGTACTGCTGTTTGTATGCCAAACCACTAATTATGTTGCTCCAAATAATCACCTCCAAACGGAGAGGGTGACAAAGAAAATGCCCTTTTGCCAAGGATTTGATAAATCTTGAATCCTCCTGGGGGGGAGACAGACAGAATATGGAGCCAAGGAAGAAAATGTCATCAATTTTTGGTAATTGTTTTATAATTTTCAATTATTTTGTTTAATGATAATCCTTTGACTGTAGTGGAGAAATGGAACATCTTGTTTGTCAGTTAATGTAGAGCGCTTTACAAAAGACATTATGACATTTGCCTCACCCTGTCTACATCCATACAACAGTCTCATTAATAGTTCACTGGTTTTTTCCCCTCATGTTTTTACCATAGGACAAGTATGGAGTCACCACTCTTTCTGTGGTGTGTATTTACCTTCTCGCCATGCACTGTCTGTCTAGCATCTCGTGACTTGGTACAAAACACTACTTTGGATTTCTGTTTACTGTAGAGAG
The DNA here is from genome assembly GCA_013397195.1 of Hylia prasina. Lineage (NCBI taxonomy): Eukaryota > Metazoa > Chordata > Aves > Passeriformes > Sylviidae > Hylia > Hylia prasina. Next base: position 252,799 of record VYXD01010223.1, read on the forward strand.
TCATAAATATGGATTTATGTAACCTAGTGTTTATTTAATGAATCCAGTGCTCATTACACTGAAAGTGAATTGTTAACTGCCTTTTCTGAAAATATGTTTAAAATAAGGGCCTTGGTTAACAACTGGCTTCAAGTGTCTCATATCTGGGGTAGGTGAGAATGAATTAATACGAGATGGGTACTACCCAATGTGCTCTGCACATCCTACCAGCAAATATGAATATTCAATACCACTATGAATTTTTAGGTAACAAGTAGCAGAAAATTCACCCTTGATATGACCTTCCCTGCTGCAGAGGAGCTTTCACAGAAGAGTCAACCAGAAGAACTTAGATTTCCTGTGAAGGGCTGTGTGAGACAAATGCCTCGAACAACAGGAGATACCTGTGTGTCTGCAAGTCCTCATGGAGACTGGCAATGCTGTGCCTTGCAGAGGAGACTGAGTTCTGCTTAGGAATTTTAGAAATCACTGGGATGATTTGATGTAGATAAATGGTGGGAACTGATAGGAATGGTAGGAATTACTACTATTTAAAAATAACAATAATAGTCAAATGTGTATATGCCTGGGCCAAAAGGTTTGGATGCCAGTAGATTTAGTTTTGAATTGTTTATATATCCTACCAAATGAACCTCACCTCCCATTTAATGCAATAGAACTCAAGCAATAATTCTGCAAAATAGTTAACTGGCAGATACAGGGGGATTTAAGTCAATGTTTACTGTTCTGTAGTATAGTGGAAAACACTTAATTTTATTAGCACAAGAATAATGTAATTTGAGATGAACCTAAGACAAGATGCCAAGAAATCTGTGCAAGACATATTTCAGTGATGAAATGACAGTGCTAGGATCAGTACACACAAAAGCTCTTTCCTTAGTATTTTCTTTAACTGCAAGAATCACATTTGACAGTTAAATGCTGTCATTTTGTGAGACTCAATAGATTGCTTTATTTTCCTCTTTTTATAGAAATCCCTGATCTCTGATACCATTCCTAAGGAATTCTAGGTCCATTACAGGGCTGCCATGTCCACTGCTAACTGTGCTTTCAAATGCTCTGTCTCTGAGATGCTTCCAAACTTGGCAGTGAAAGAAGCCATTCCCAGATTTTTCTACTGATAAAAAATTCAGTCTGACAAAGACCTTTTTCTTTATCTGACCTGTTTGGGACCAGACCTGTGAATTGAAAAAGTGCATGAAAATATGCAAGCTCAAAGTAGCCTTTCTCCTCACCACTGCACAAGGAAGTTTGTGAGTTCCAGATGTACAGGGGGACTAAAAAGGCTGCTACAGGGTGCAGCCCTTGCCAGTTCATGCGAAGTGGAAATGAGGACCCAGGACACTCTGCTAGTCCTGCCTGCAGGGAGCAGAGCAGCAACTGCAGACCTCTACAGCTGCTCTTTAATTCTCTCATTTAATCCTCTCACCCTTGTTCCCAACTAAGGTAAGCATGAAAACAGCACTAGAAAAAAAACCCCCAAAAAACAGAATAATAGATTTTTTTTTTTAATGGGTTTTTGGGGTTATTTCGGTTGGTTGGTTTTTGGGTTTCTTTGTTTGTTTGTTTTCTGCTGTATCCTCTCATGTCTTTGCATGGAAGTTAAACCAATAGGCTCAAGCACTGCTCAAGAGAGGAGCAAGAACAGGTTTCTGTGATTCCACAGGATAATTTCTGTCTATATTTACCGGAGTTTGGGAAAAATCACCCACAAAGGGATTGATTTGTGCCCACAAATTATGTAAGAAAAATGCAGATAAAGAAATACACATTTTGGGGAAGGAGATGATGGATGTTTAAAATCAAAATCCACTCTCCCATGAAATAACCTGGCATTACTTAATAGCAGACCTGTGTGTGTGAGCTTCGAATTTGATGAATTTGATCTGAATTCCATCTCCCGTTGTTCAAATTGAACTCTGACTCATCTGACCCGTACAGACACTTGATGGTTTCCTGATGGAGAATGGAGCCATATAAAAGCATTGGCATTTACACAATTAACTACATGTACTAAGCAGAGGTCTGCATTCACAATTCACTAACCCAAAACTTGTAAAAAGCTGATGGCCCTAAAGACAGGCTGGTGATTTCAAGCTGTCTTTGAGAGGCAGAAGCTTCTAGGTTCTCTTAGCTGACTCAACCACAGCTCCATAAGCACTGACATAATCAGTTACATTGCTCAAAGATTGAAATTGTTCCAGCTTGTTTTATTTTTCCACACTAAAAGCATATTTAAATTAGTGTTATTTGGCACAAACAGTAGTTGAACTAATTTTCTTGCCCTCTCACAGCTTTGTTTGTGGTGCAGCATAGCACTCCATGCTGTCTGTTGTGGCTGCTTCCTCAACAGACTGCTCAGTGGAAAAGAAAATGCTACAATCAAAGTCATCCTACTGAAAATAGCATTTTCTTGAGTCTTCATCTACAAAGAGAAGCCAAACTTCTCAAGTATTTGTGCATTGCTTTTCCACATGCAAGCTTAAACTGTAAGGGTTATAAAGGAGAAAATTAAATTTTCTTTCTACAGCATTAAGTTTAAGAAGGATACAACTATGCAATACCAAAATGACCTCAGGAAAAAAACTGTTGCTTTTATATATAACATTAAATAATAATTAAAGGCTAATGAACTTTCTTATCAGAAGGGACTATTCAGCCTGACTTCTCTGGAGGAGGACTAGTAGAGTCAGTTCAAAACAACTCATGCCAAAATCTCTTGAAGTCAATACCACCCCTCTTTTATTCTATACTTAGCAGGTCTTAAGTGTAAGTTTCTAAACCTGAATTTGAATGCACCTCATATTTCTTGGTCAGGCATCCATTTTGGAAGGGCTGTACAATTGTGTGTGGGTGTGTGTATATATATGTACACCCCAAAATGATAGCAGGTTCATTCCATATGTTAGGCACAAATTAAGACTGTGAAATGCATCTGTTTATCCCAGTAAAATAGCAAGAGGGCAGAAAATACTTGTGCTGATTCTGTGGATGCTATAATTGTGAATTGTCTCACTGAATGTGAGGTTACATTTGAGGGTATCTCTGCTCTGAGTTGAATCTTTAGGTTACCTGCAAAGCCAGGCATTTTAAACTAAAATCCTCACTATATCCATCCCCAGATGGGTTTCCTGGTTGATGCATGTGATAGGAGTAATCTTTTATCCCTCTGTGTCCATAGACTATACAACCATGATTTCCTGTTTTCTGTCTCAAAACATCCTTACCAAAGATTCAACAAGGCTGGCTTGTTTCCAAAAAGCTTCCTCTGTGAGAATTAAAAGAGAATGTTTGGAACACTGTATAATAAAAGCAAACAAAATACAGCAGAAATAATTTTTGATCTCAGCAACAACTGAAAATGAAAATAAATAAAGACCAAGTGCTGCTTACTGAAATTTCTCTGCAGTGTGCACAGAGCAGAAAATAAAATAATTTTGTTGGCTTTATTATCATTCTTGAAAGCACAACACAAAGCAATGCTGATATGGTACAGGTCCATCTGCCGGCTGGAGAAGAAGAAAAGAAAAAGCAATTAAGAACATTACAAATTTGGTTTGTTGCTCTGAGCTGGAAAGATCCAGTTAAGCATTCTGTGATTCTGAACAGAGAAGTACAGGACACAAGCCAAGAGAGACTTTCTCTTGATATTATCATTTGACCTCTTTCCAGTGCCTTGCACAGCTCTCCCAACCAAGGATATATCTGTAGCCAAATCACCTCTGGCTCTCAAAGCTGAAATCTGACAGTCCATGTATAAATCCACACTCTTGAGGATGTGTGGGCTAGATACCAGCCTGGACAACCTAATCTTCCAGTCTGACCCAGTGAAATAGCACCATTCTGCACAGCTCACTGAAGACACCCAGACCTGATTTCTAGAGCATGGAACTACGTGACAATTTCAACTTGTCCTACTCCTTGAACTTGTCCACCTCCTTGAAACAAATTTGCTTGCTGTAAAAGTACCTCCTGCTCTGTATAGGCAGTGAGAAATCCATACCTCTTCCAGTAATAAGGCTCAGGATTAACTGTCTTGCAAATGGTCATGCATGTTTTGTCTGTTTGAAAAAGGTCAATTAACCAGCCCTGGCTTTTTGTCTGGGGACAACACAGGCAAAGAACTGCCTTCATTGCACCTTTTGCACTCTGGTTTTGATAGTCTCAGTGTCCTTTCTTGGTGATTCTGCACAGGATTCTGGACAGGATTCTGAACAGGATTCTACTGGTATGCACGTAAAACAGCAGTGGGAAATGAGTCTATGAGAAATTAATCTAGACCACATTACTCTTAAGTAAGCACATCAGGCAGCTGGTGCAGGTCCAGCCAGACACAGCTCCCTTGAAACCAAACCTTATCTTTATGTGTCACTGTAATCTGGAGGAAATGAACACAAGAGAGTTCTAAAGTTATATCTGCTTTATAGCATCTGTCCTTGCAAATTGATGATGTAGAATAACCCATTTCTCTGGGTCTCTTTCTGGTTCCACTGTTCCCAGAGCTACTATGACATAGTGCCCTACACAAGTCTGTGAAGCACAGCCCATAACTGCTACCACTGCCTTCAAACCATTGCTTTGCCATGTGCAGGTCACCCTGAGCCTGCACTAATTGTACTGAACTGCAATTATTTTTGTAATGACTCATTTTTCCATCCTCTTCACATCTCACACCTGCTTGGTGTGCAGCCAGAGGCTTGCACATGGACAGCCACCCTGTGCCAGGGAGTGGATCTGACACACCTGCCAAGCTACCAGCAGGCACAATTGTACCATTGGTGGGTCACAGCTTTGGGCAGGAGCAAGGCAGTCACCTGTTTGTATTTAAATAGCTCTGGAATAGTGGCTAGAATAATGTCAGGCCACTGTAGGCTTGGTGGTGCTTCAGTGGGATCTACCCAGGGCTGGCTTAGTTATTCTGGTTTTCACGCTCACCTACAGAGGGCCCAACAACAAGTGCAAGCTGGCCAACAATGGTGTCCACAGCGCAGTAGCCTGGCAACAACCTCCACTGGTAGCAGCCACCCAAATCAGCAATAGCTTAGAGAATGCCATGTGCTGAGAACTGAGAATTAACCCGCCAGCACTCAGCTGAGCAGATGCAGGCTTCAAGATGGATATTGCTGCAATCTGATGTGAAATTTGTGCCAGATTATCTCCATTCATTAAGTGAGAGAACAATGAAAATGGCCATTTTAAAAAGGGTGGAATTAAACTTGAATAAAGAAGAAATCAAACTAGTTGTCTAGAAGAAATCTTCTATAGTATTCCCAGTGGTTTATAAATCATCCCCAGCTAGTTCATGTTTGTGTGGAAGCTTTTTGTGAAAAGTTGATCTTATCTTACTGCATTTCACTCCTGTTCTGTGGGGGAAAAAAAATGTTTGGTTCCATTTGTAGAACGAGGTTAGAAATACAGTTTTGTGGCAAAATGGTGGGATTCTTGAGACAGAGCAGTAATAAAGAAACCTCAGGGAGAGAAGGTGGAAAAAGGTTATTAGCTCTCCAATAAAGGATCATTTGTCTCTGGAAATGTTGGATTGCTCTCTTCTTTTCTATGGCACTGGGAAAACCAGAATTGGGTTTTAAATATAATGATACAAATTGAAAATAAATTTCAAAGGTAAACTTAGAGGTAGATATTTAAAGAGTAATGTTGTACCTTTGAAATGGTAAGCTTAATTAAAGACAGGTGTATCCATAAGCGTTGTAAAAGAGCAAAACCTGGGTAAGCACTCATAGTGCCTCTCAAATTTGGTTTATCCCTGTTATTAGAAATGGATGAGCCTTCCTCTTAAGAGGCTTGTTCTTGGGCTGCCTATTTTCTGAGACATTGGGAAAATCTTGGTCAACCCTACAGGCACTTTGAATGATGCAAACAGAATTTTGGAGGGATTTTATTTCATTGTCTCTTTTGTAATTTTGCCTATTCATTTAACTTGCAATTTAAAACTTGTTGAAATGCACCATTAAACATTTTAGTTTACTTCCAGGATAGATGCCACTATTTCTCATTTAGCAAGTTAATGGACTGCAGCACAAAGTGTGTAGCTGAGACAGGTGATGCACTTACTAAGCACAGAGTAACCTGTAGTACTAGTTCCTGAGACAGAAAGGACCTGGCCTATGGCTGATGTTGTCTTCAGGGAGTGAGAATCACATGAAAAATGGGTCACTAGAAGAGGTGGGAATGATCTCAGGAGCTTAGGAGTAGGGTTTGGATCTGAAAGCAGCTGAAGAGAATGCAGATGTTCTACTGGCCTGAGTGGGTTGCTTGAGGTCCTCACAATTTCATCCATTTCAGCAGAACATAATTTAATCATTTCTAGTGGAGTTATTTGAATGGAAATAAAAGGCAGTTCTTAAGGCACAAAACCCTAAAATAATAAGTTTTATAAATTAATGCTTCATCCAGTTCAGCATCCAGTCTTGAATAATATTTCACTCATAAATGAACAAAATAGTATTTCTGAAATATTCTATGTGTGGAGAAAAGATAGGCTATTTAGAACAATGTAAGAAAACTGTGCTAACTGATGCAAAGATGCAATTTGACCCTGAGATTGTGAAAATATTTCTCCTTATGTTATGTTATTAATTCCCAATAGATGTAGATTTAAAATGGAGTGCTGATTGTCTCATGGAATTTAGCAGAATGAAGAGGCACAAAAACCCCCAGTTTTGTTGTCTTCCATTTTAATGTTCCATTTCTTATTTGAGAATTTAGTGTTTGAACAGGTTGTTACGGTGTATTGCTTCTGCAACCTTAAGTGCTTTGATTTTGTAGTAAATTATATTCCAAGAATGCTTCTATTTTGCCTAAATTTGCTAATTTTTAGAATTCATTACATTCAAAATGGTCTCTCAGTTGAGCAAGAGAATAATTTTATAGCAAATGAAAATCAGTTATTGAGCATGAAACATTAAAATCTAAGAATGTATTTATTGTATTTGTATGTAACCAACTCAACTGCTTTCAAAAAGATGTATTTTGAGCAGCTTTTTGTTGTTCCTGTTTTTCATCTCAAATTATTATTTCAAACATCAGCTACTTATTTCCTTAATTCTTTTCCAAAATCTAATAACTAAAATAAAATTATGTTCCAAAATGGTAGCAGAAATCAATATCCAGATCTATGAGTGGATGCCCATTGACACAGAAATACCATTTTCATTTTACCATGATGTTGGTCCAGATGCTCACATGTCAGTTGTAGGCATTGAGGAGGTGGGTTGGGAAGCTCAAGCAGGTAAGGAGCAACAGTTTTTGAGGTTATTTATGACCTGTAACTTCAGCTCCACTGTTTAGTGTATACTCCTACCATGCACAAAATCCCATCCCCAATTGTTATTTGAAAATGATCCTTTGTACACATGGACTGTGTGGACCTCATTAGGGATTTCTGAGGACTTAAAGGAACAAAAAAAATCCAGTTCCTGTTTTCTAGACATTCAATGTTTCTGAAGGAAGAAGAAATGTAATTTGAAACTCTGTTGTTCTGTTTATAGATGACCAAATATCACAGGCTGGGTGTATACAAAAATTTTATTAAGTTCCATGGCTGGTAAACTGCTCTTGGTCAGATCCAGGTCTATTAAAGTGCTTGGTTGCTTTAGGATGTAAATGTCAAAACTCATTTTATGAGCTTCATTATTTCTGGAGTGAGGCTTCTCATACAGCTTATTAATGTACCTGATTTTTATTATCTTTTCCTCAATAAAAGCCTGTTTCTTAATAGGTATTTTGACATTGAGGTTTAATGGCATTTAAAAAGATGACAGAGCCAGGCACAGAAATTGCAAGTCATAAGTATTAAATTGTTCAGTCATGAAAAGATCGTTCCATCCTAAAAATGGAATCTCTGCTGTTCTTTTTCCATTTAGGTTTTAGTTTTTGCTCTGGTACTTTGAACATAATACTCTGGATAAAATAATTTCCTTTTGCTTTTAGGAATGATTTTTTTTCCTGCTTGTCCAAAAACTAGAATAGTGAGAGAGACGGCAGCTAGAGAATACCAAGAACATTTGTGTTTTTTGAGCACTTATGAAATCTGTATCAATCAATTTGATAAAACAAAGTCTTCCTGCATGAATGCCCCTAATAATACATTACTCTATGGATAGCTATTCCTTTATTTGTACAAGCCACTCTGCCTTTGAAAATACACTGGATCACCATACTAGTATAAAATTTGACTAGGTGGCCTTCCAATTCTGAAGGAAAACCAGGCCAAACTTCTTACTGTCAAGGTTCTACTGGCTTCTATCCTTCTCTGCCTCATTGACTTGAGTCAGTAATTCAGACGAGACTCCTGTGGATTTATATAGAATATTTTATATTAAAATTTCTTTTCAAAATACTTTTCACTTGCAAAAAGTTCTCTACATTTTAAATGTATGTATGCATTTAAGCTGACATTAATTTTCATAGCGAACATGAAAATGTAATATACATAGCCAGCTCAAGCTCATTACTGTGCTATTTAAAAAACTTTCATAACCATATTTTTGCTAAAATAAATATTCTCTTTTTCTTAACAACCTGCATGACTTACAGACAATGATATGTTCTTGCTTTAGGCAGAGGAAACACCAATTTTTGCGATGACCTGAAGTTTTTCACCCTGTAGATGTGGTTGCAAAAGGATTGGGGATGTATGTGGAGAACATAGATTTTTTTCTGCCATGTACAGAGCAGTGAAACTTCATGCATGTGTTCTCTGCTTGGAAATGTCTGTCTGGTTAACACGTTTTTGGGTTCTGAAGTGGTGCACTTTTGCAATATGTTCTCAGCATAACTCTGGATGAGTGCCTGTGTGAATGGAGGTGCTTGCAGTGAAGGAGTAATGAGATCTTCTGAATAGATTAATATGAATGGCACCACTTTGGAAGCAGAGATCGGACAGACTTGTGAGGGATTTTCATTCCATTTGCAGGAATTATTTGTAGTCATTACTCATTTTCCAGAGTGTTGCACCACTTAATGTAAAAGCCTATCTTTCTGCTAGACAATGGGCTTGTGAGAGAATTTACACAAGTACAGTAAGCAGCATGACTTGCTTTTCTCCCTGGTGGTTTTATGGTGGTCTCTAGGTTCTTATCACCTAGATATATGAAGATGGACTGGCCAGTCAGCTTCTTTCATTGTAAAGGAAGGTGTAGTTAGAGCAGTGAAGATCATCTTATTTGTGTTTAGGCTGAGAATATTCTTTAGAAGTCCCGGAAAACTGCTGTGAAAAGGGATGCAGAATCACAGAATCAACTGCTTTGGGATAGACTTCAGGTGTTTTCTGTCCAACTTCTTGTGGCAAGCAGGGTCATCTGTGAGTTCAGGCTCAGAACTTCACCTGTGTGGGTCTGGAACTCTCCAAGGCTGAATAAGCTCTCCAGGCAGTCTGGTCTGTTGACTGTCCTCAGTGAAATTTCTTTTCCTATATCCAGCTGGAATCTATTCTTTCAGTTTATGACCCCTGCCTCTCATTCTCCTACTGTGCATCATCGCGAGGAGCCCATTTCAGCTCGTGGATAACCCTCCATGTGGGCAGGGCCAGGCTGCTGTGATCCCCTGCTGAAGCTGTCCTTTACCCAGGCTGATGAAACCCAGCTCCCTTCAGCTCTGCTCACAGGACAAGTCCTCCAACCCTGACCGGCTTGATGGCCTCCACTAGACTTTTCCAAGTCTGGCAATGACTTTAGATACCAGGCCAGGACTACTACAGAAATAATTGCAGAAATGAGATCTTGAACTTGTGTTTGTCACTTGAATGTTTTTATACCAGTTCTTTCTCTTGCTGTTCATTGAGCAAGAACCTGTCACCACTTTTAAGAAAGCAAAATCTATTATCACTCCATAAGATGCATTGCTTATAATAGCTATCCTCTTGGAATTTCATTAGAGACATTATACTCATTTTTCTTACAGTGTCTTCTTTTCATCTTTGCCAAACTCCATGGATGGTAGACGCTTTTCAGGATTAATGAATAGTGATAACATCATTAGTCACTCAAGATCCAATAATCCTTTAAGGGAGTGATGTGAAAGTCAATAGGTAAATGAGAAAAGGCTTTTAAATTGCTTCCTGTCTCTAACAAGTCAATAAAGGCCCCCAGTGGGAGGGTGAGAATCTCTATGTCTCAGTGTAACAGCAGCCGGTAGGATAGGACACAAGGATAGGACACAAGGACACACAGAGACAGGAATGTTTCAAGCTGCTTCCAGGCTGACCTGAAAAGAAGTCTCTTTTCAACTCAGGGTGGCAAGTTGTGTGGAAAGGATAGTGCCTTCTCTGTCTGTTAATTTCTAATTAACATCTGAAAAATTATGTCTGAGCTCTACTTTGCCATCACCACTGAAGGAAGAATTGCAGATGATACCAAACTGGGAGGAACACTTGCAACACTGGACTGGTCATAAAGACCTTGAACAGCTTTGTCTCCTTCAAAAATGAGGTAAATGAGATTGAAGAAGTGGGCAATGATGTGGAAGTTGAAGAGCTGGGCTGGCATAAGCAAATACTCATGTATCGTTCCAGCTGTTTGCATCCCCACACCTTTGGCTGTGGAGCTGTAAATTCTACACCAAATAGGATTAAAACATCAGAGAAAAGTAAACTACCAGGAAGGCATAAAGAAATATTTCTGCTTCTTTAGAAGCAAGGCAGGTTCCACACACATATCCCTTTCTCCAGGGCTTTTCCTTGACAGTTTGAAGCAAAGCTCCATTATTCCATGTGGCTGAAAGGGGCCTTGTATCACACCCAGGGCTCTTGCCTTGCAGGAAGAGCTGCCTTTTAATTTCTGACTGTGCCCAAACTGAAGAAAGTTCATTCTTGACAGTCTCTTTTATTTTTTCACTGAAGACTAAATTATCAGGTCAGCTTCTTAGGACATTTTCCCTCCCTTCTTCTCCCCTAGGCAATTTGGTTTAATGTTTAGCTTTGTTGGATTTGCCCACACATTGGGAAAGCTGGGATATCCAAGAAGTCCAGCCTGAAAGGTAATTTGTGTCAATGCTTTAGGAACCAGAGCTGAATGGGGGACTAATCCCCAGTACAGAGCAGAGCTCTCCTGCTGCCAGTCAGCAGGCTGGATTTGCCTAGGATGAGTCTGCTGGGCATGTGATTTTGCTTAGGGAGGAGAGATAAAAGGTTTTTATAGCAGTTTGTGCAGCCACCTACCACTTCCTTTGCTTGTGCATGTGCAGGCACCAGCATTAGACACCAGCACATCCATGTCCATCTCAGGGCAGGGAGTGTAGAGCTTGATTCCTTCCGTCACCAGGACAGTCAGAAACCAAAGCACTTTCAACACTCATTTGTGAAAATCCAGACGTGCCCTCTCTTAGTATCCACTTTTCTACAAGGGAAAGCAATAATGCTTATATCTGCCTCTTACTTAGCATTTCATCCGTGAACTTCAGAGCACTTGGCATTGAAAGGTATTTTTATAACCAATTAAATAAATGTGCAGATGTTCCTCTACATTTATTTCACAAATCTTTTAAACAATTAACTCTTTTATCATTTACTTAAGATCAGGAACCAGGAGTCAGTTGTTATCTCACAGAGGTTTTAAAGAAGAGGCATTCACTGTAGTGATTTATAATGCCATCCCTGACCTTGGATTGCTTGGTAGCAATTAAATCATGTGTTTAAGTTTCCAAACTATTAGGAAATACATTAGAATGGAAGAATGCTTTTTCATCATGTCCTGTACAAAATTATTCTTTTAATTCATAAGCCACAACCTTACTGCAATCTCCTTGGTTTTCTTGCAGGTACCCATCAGAAGTAACCCCAGAAGACCAGTATATCAATGAGAATAATACAAGGGGTTTATTTCATTGCAATTATTGGTGTTTTCAGTTTCACTGAGACTTTTTCTGTAGGACTCACTATCAAGAATTACCAACTGGAAATTAAAGGGACAGGATATATAGCCATAAATTTTCATGAACATGTAATATCTTTCTGTGCTGGATTTTTTTCAAATTAAGTGAGTCAGGTCTGTGCAGGTTGTGGAAGAAATAACAGAATGGCAATTTCATTCTGAGGTAAATGGGTAAATAAGGATATGGAAATAGATTGAAGCTCATTAAGGAGTTGGTTTCATGGCTTCATAGTTGTCAACTTCTGGATTGTAAATGGGTGACACTCTGCCAATAAACATTTTCAGCATCATACAGAAAGTAGCTAGTAATAAAAAAAATATTTTGGACATAAAGTCAAAGGATAAATTCATATATCTAAATATATATTAATTATAGAGATACCCAATGGCAAATGTAATTATTAAAAGATTCTTCTGTTACAACTGTAGCAATTTTTTCTGAAAGCACTCTAAAAATGTTTTTCATCAATCCTGCAAGACTGACTGTATCACACATACATATATATGTGTATATACAAACATACACACATACATATATGCACCATCACTACTCACACTCACTTTGTTGTTAGCAAACAATTGGCAGTGCTAAAAGTACTAAAAGGACTTTCATCATATTGAATTAAAGTCACTCAAAGGAAATTGGAAAATGGAGCTTTGTGAGAAGACAGAACGGAATAAAAAATGTAAAAGGTCTCTCACCACCTTCCCTTTTGCCTCTCTATTCTGTAGTGTCTCTCTCTGTACTGCTTTTCATTCTTCTGCTCTCTATTGCCCTTCTAAATTCTGTGCTACTCCCACCTATTCTCCTCCTCTGCTTTCATTCTAACTAGCAGTACGTCCTTTCAAGCCTGGACAAGCAGCAAATGCTCTCTCTCTCATGCACACTGACTTTTCTCGTTGTTCTTAGCTGAAAAGGTGCAACTGTGCTGGCTTCTCAAGACATTTGTTTCAGATGGGATTTTTCAGGATGATGAATCAGACCCATTTTGTTCTCCAGTCACTGCACTGCAGCTTTGATGTTTCTGTTCTTCCCAGTAACACAACAGTGGCAATATCTTTTCTGCAATATAACACCATACCAGGCAATCTGATGGAGGGATAAGTTCATGACATGACTACTACCAAGTGTTAATGCTGTTTTGACAGCAGTAAAATCTGTGTCTGTCACTCCATCTGTAATAAACAGGAGATGATGTCACACCATTTCTATGCAGGGCCACAGTGTGGACTAAAGAACATGATGCTAAACTTATGTGTGGCACTAAACATCATGGAGCTATGCCACTACTTGAGCTCCATCTGATTCATCTTATGATAAAAAAATGAGCATGCAGTAGTTGAGTAAATGTTTGCAAATATTTTGCCACTGAATTTAAATCACAGATTTATTGCAATAATAAGCATGAGAGTGCATCTTGATAGTTTGTTAATTGAGCTGTGTGGGTGGTTAGCCTTTTCTTTTTATTCAGATGATTCTGTATGTGAAATCACATGATTTAGTTATTTAGTCTGTAGTAAGAATACTGACCATACTGACCAATAGTGGTCATCAGCTATCCCAAGTGATCTTCAATCCTTTGGAAATCCTAGGACAATAACATCAGAGTTATTACACAGAGTTTTGTTTGTTCCAATTGCATATGCATGAGAAGCTGTCTAGAGAAAGATAGGCAAGACGACACTTCTGTTAAAATGCTGTGAAATTCATGGAGTTAGAAGCAATCTAAGTATTATAGCAGAGCAAAATTTGGTACTGACATGTTTTATGAAATTGCCTTTCTAACCTTCCACTATAAATATTAAAAACTGGAAGGTAAATCTCCTTGCAAAATAAGAAAAAAGTTAATTGGCTTGCTCTAGCCTCATCAGCTGGAACACATTAACCACACTGTTCCCAGCCATTGTTGAAAGACTCTTGAATTTACATTTCCAGAATAGGATATGACAGCACAGTTTATAATGCTGTGTCCATTTACATGAGGGATTAGGGACTTGGAAAGGAAGGCTTTTCAGGGTAGGAGAACAGAAAGAGGAGTTGTGCAGAGCAGTGGTTGCTCTGTCAGTGTTATGGGTTGCAGGAGTCAAGGCTGCAGGAGCTGCCAGAGTGTCTCTTGCATTTTGGAGAACAGTCACCATTCTGCTCCAATGGCTGTTTCTGATCCAGTGCCAGAACACATGGCCCACTGCTGATTTTTATCTCATTTTCTACTGACACAACTGGCACAAGTCCTCTTTTGATCTGTAAGATCAGAAACAGACGTTGGGTAATTTAGCTTGATGATTTGAGGACAGGATTTGGTAATGCTAGGTGTATAGTTAAACTCGATGTTAAAGGTCTTTTCCAGCCTGAATGATTCCATGTTTTACAGGTGGGGGTCCAGCAGCCAGATTAGGCACCCCCATGATCTAACAGAGAAGCCTGAAAGTCATCCCATCATGCTTGTGTCACAGACTGTGGGACCATCCTAAATACCATGTGATTAAGGTACCTTTATTCATATCTGATAGATTTTTTTTCCTAACCAAGCAGCATGGGAGGAATTCATTCTATGATTCTTTTGATGCAGAAAACTATTCAGCTGCATGGGTTTTTTTGTAAAACAAGACCATTCTCTTTGCTTTTCCTCAGCAAAGTGCTGTGTACCTCACCATGTGATTACAAACTCAGGAAGCAGACAGCAGAAGTGAAAGTTCAGGTCAGCATTAAGACCCTGTGCATTCTCAGATCCCCCTGGAGTCAGCTGAGATCAGCTCAAAGCTGATGGTGGAGCACAGGAGGCAGCTGAAGTTCCAGGAACCATGTTCAAGCAGACACAAGGGCTGGGGATCATTTGCCCAAACACAGCCATCTATTATCAGTGCAGGTGCTGTGAAGCACCTTTCATGGCCTCTTGAAGGAAATTCAGAAAGGCTCGTGTGTTTGCTAGATGTATTTGCCATCCCTTGCAGATGTCTCAGACAGCTCACCCTCTCTGGATGTGCTCCTGGACAACCTGCTTCGACTGGCTGTTCTTGAGCAGAGGGATTGAACTGGGGGGTTTCAAAAGGTTTCTTCCAACCTAAATGTTACTGTGGTCTCAGCTGGAAACTAATTCCAGTGCATTGGGCACCTGAAAGTTCTGCTCTGCTGAAACCCACTGACAGTGATTCATCTTGATTCATTTGAGGATGTTTAGGAGTTTCAGACCCCATGAGATGCTCTTCACCTCTCTGGGGCAGAACAGCACTTACTAGGAAATATGTATCATTTCATGCCAGGCCTGGAGGGAGAGCCTCACCATCTCAGGTACACTGGGTACTAACATTTGAGTGACTGACTTCTCAGTAGTCACATCTTTTGAAATATTATGTAGCCAAGAGTCCAGGTGGCAAAATCTGCCCATCCAAAATTCATTCCTTCCATGGGAAGATAATTCCTTGCTATGATATTGTGCATCTCCTTAGACTATGCTACACGTTGCAATTTATGCTTTTGTCTGTTCCATTAACAAGCCCCCAGCTACCTGGAACTTCCATGCTATGCTGGTATTTGATCAAGACATCTCTAAACCTTTTCTTGGTAAACTAGGGAAAAAACAAAACAAAACAAAACAGAAATTACCTTTTTTATTATTATTTAAGGCAGATCTTTCAGATTACAGCCTTTCATTCCTTCAGCCTTTACCCTTTAAGTTTTTTGAGTCATTAAATACTAAAGTGTTGGAAGATCCCCTGAATCAGAGGACATGGCTTACTGTGATGGTGTGTGTCATTTATCACTTGATCAGAACAAGGTGGATAAGCCAGTAGTTGAATTCTGGTGATCTTTCACTGGAGTAAGCATTGTTTCCCATTAAATTGTAGCAATGGTACAGTCTGAACAGGACAGAAACCAGTGGAATCAAAATAACAATGAAAAAAGCTGTTTTCATTTTAGTCTCTGTTTATAAATTAAACAATACCTAGAGATGTGCATCCCAAATGTCCATTACCCTTCCTCACTGACTGTTCAGTAGGAAAAAATCTCATTTTTTTGTACAAAACATTTTCTCTACACAGTGATAGTGCACTACAGGGAAATGCCCCATACATTCCCTGAGCAGAAGAGAAGCTGCAGCACTGAGTTGCAGATGAGGGTCCTTGGGTAAAACCTCACTGTAAGGCACATTTTCAATCCTGCAGCCCACTGCCACGATCCTTGCCTTCCCACTGCAGCTGGGAGTAACTGCTCCTCATCACAGGGCTGATGTAGACAAGATCCTTTGTGTTTTGTTGCATCCTGTGTCTTGGATTGATGTAGCTGTGAATTAAGTTCAAATATGGGATTTTAGATTAGTTTGTGGTATTCCACTTCTAATTGCAGCCTGCCCAAGAATGAGTGGTGTTGGAATGCACCATAATATTTTTGCCTTGCTGCCCAAAATTAAATTTTTCAGTCTACAAAATGTACAAATTTGGATAAGAAAGCTCAGCTCAGAAGGGAGTGTACCAGCAAATTATATCGCTCTCTCCCACATCCGTGTCATCACTGTTATCTCATTTACCCTAGAACAGTAAGAAATGTAGAGGAATCCAGTTATCTCACTTTATTTCCCTTGGTGGATGTCACAGAACATCTCGTGACCTATCATGCGTCTCAAAGCAATGTGGGGATTTCAGTAAACAGACAGTTTACTTACAAGTGGTTGCAACTTCTTTAGTCATATTGAGCAAGGCTTTTTATTTTTTCCTCTAAAAATCCTGACAATAGAGAGCCATGAGCTTTTCAGGGTGGCACAGGTGATAACCTGTGATATGTCAGCTTAGGCAGCAAAGCCAAGCATCTCTGTTACATGCACTGGCACTTGTGAGTCTTGGCCATGGACTTGAATGTTATCACACTGGGGCTATCTACAACCCTCGTGGAATTTTGGGCAATAGTGTTTTCTGTATGGGGAGTAGGAAGGAACAGACCTCTTCTGAGGGAATATCAGACACAACCATCGTTTGCCACCCACCTGCTCACTGCCAACCAATGCTTAGAGGGCAGTCAGATGAGTGGAGGGAAGAAGAGAGCCTTGGATACCTTTCCTGACCACTCTTTGGTGGCTGAGCCAAGCTCTGCTCTGAGCCATGCCTGCATGCACCCTTCCCAGTCAGCCCTCAGATGCTCATTGAAGATCTTTATAGCTTCTTTACACCTCTTTCCCAACTCAGAAACATTGTGCAGTCACTTTGTGCAGATGAGTTGCATCAGATATGGGAGAGCTCACATTAATGCATCTTTGAGACGCTCAAGTCTCATGTGAACAGCTGTGACAGTAAGAGCCCCAACATGAGGAGGACAATAAAAACTCCAGTGTGCAAGGATGAAGTCCAGCTGGCAGCTGAGGTTCACTCCTCCAGCCAAGGCAGTACAAAGGTGCCCTGTGTGAGTCACAGCAGGGATGATGCTGTATGGCAGCAATTAATTTGTTTCTAAGGCAAACGAGCCTAAATGGTAAAGGCTTCTGCGAATGGAATTTACTGTTCCAATGTAAATAAGGAACTGGCAAACAATAACCACTCCAGCCTGAAAGCCCAGCCAGCAATTGGTTGACATTTGGGCTGCAGAGAGTTTGCAGATTCCCCATGAGTTGGAGAGGAGCTGTGTTTTGCAGCAACAATTGATTTATTACTGTGACAACGAGTAGAAATAGAAGGACCTGCTGGCAGACAAGGGTGTGATTTGTTCCTTTGCAAACAAGCCAGTGGTGTCCAGCTGGCCAGTGGCCATTGGCAAGCAAAAGCCCAGGGAAGGATGTAGGTTTTATCTCCTCTCTGCTTGAGTTCTGCCCGCTAAACAGTGATGGAATTAGGGTGTCTTTTTGGTTTTTTTAATTGTACAAAAACAGACATAATTAGTAATGTTTCTACAAAGTAAGTAAGGGGGAGGCAAAGGTCAGGTTGTCTTCTAGGTATTTCACTTGTCAAGGAGTAGGATGACACTTTAACTGTTATTCATGAGCAGAAAATTATTCTCATTTGTCTTGCAGCAGCCCCTGTAAGGACCAATCAAGGTCCCATTGTGCTGATGCCTGATTGGTGGCCATGAGCAGAAAATTGCTGGTGCCTGCTTGGATGCAGTTCAGAAACATCAATTTTTTTTGCCATGTAAGGCTTAACACAAGCACATTCTGATCAGCAAAGCATGTAAGCACATGCTTAAAGCAATCTCTTTCCAGCCAAATGCTTCAGTGTTTCAGTCCTCTCAAAGAGAGGGGAATTTAAATGTGTGCAGAAATGTTCAGCTAGGGCTGAGCATTCAGACAGGGCTGCTGCTAATGGGCCTTGCATCTTCTGAGTGTTCCATGTATAAAAGAGGGTTTGCTTCTGATGCAGGGTTTGGGGGATGAGGGGACAACACGTCCAAATGAAGTTTCAAGCCAGTTTATTTTCTCTCCTGGGCATGTTCTAAGCCTGCCCCACTGAACTGACACCATTCAGAGAGCTGCACTTAGTGGGACCACACGAGTCATTTGACAAATGCATCAGGGGTGTGAGCATCAAGACAGATAAATCATTTCCATTTTCTGAAACAAAACATCAAAACATTAAGGTATGAAAAATGAGGGCAAATGAAAATAAAAACATGCCAGTGAGAAGAGATGTCTGATTATGGAATAATTGTGATGGAACAAGGGAAGAAACCAAAATGGTATGTAGCATTTCATGGTAGTTAATCTGGTGTAGACTAAATCAGAAGGGTTAATTCTTTACTGGTTGACAAGGGACAAGCTGAGACTCCAGAGATATGAGTTGTTAAAATCAATAAGACAATGGGTACATTATTTATGTGAATATGGAAAAGAACATTTGTGGTGTATCATTTTTGCTGCAGAAGTAATAATAAGAAAAAATCAATGGAGACCAATAGCTAGCTACATCTACTTCATATTCTGGATGTTGTATAAAATAGCCATTATTTACTATACTAGTAAGCCTGGAAAACATTGACTTTGTAAAGCTGATAACAGTAATGCAGTGGAAACATTGTCTGGGATCAGTAGAGTGCATCATACTGATAAAGAATTTCCCTGTAATGCTCTTATAGTAATTGAAGCTACTGTTGCTTGCACAGTAAAACAGTCTGAGGCTGGCAGAAGGTTTACTAAAACTTCCCTTTGCAGTGCTGAGCAATTTGCTGCCTTCATCCAGTGACTGCCCCAACACAGAACCTGTGAGCTCTAGCACTCTAATGAATACAGATAATTTCCATTTTTAAGACATTTCACTGTTGTGGACTATACAGGTTACTTACTTATACGATAGGGAATCAGAGCATGTTGTATTTAAAACCCCAAGTACTGGGATCAGCATTTGTGTGCATTAGTATCAATGAAATCAGTAAAACAATGCACTGAAAATAAGAGGATTTTTGTAGGAATATACAGCATAACATTCAGTGTTTCTTTACATTTTGAGATTTTATTTTTAAAGAAACTTGTCTACTTAGACTCCTCTAAAGATTTCCCTTCCTTTCTGCTTCTATTACATATCTTTAACTGACCAGCATGATTTAGCAGTACTTGACAGTCAGCAGGTTAAAAAAATATTGAAGGTTACCTTTACATGGGAAGACAAAAAGCAGCTTTAAAATACTGGCAGCTTTCTCACCTACATATGAAAGCAACAAGAAAAGAAACAATTAAATGGCACAGCTTCTCCTGGAGTTCTCAGACCTTTCCATCATTTTTATTTTCCTCTTAGCAATTTACACAAGCTTGCCTTGTACATTAGTCTGGTTTGCTTGGCTCCATCATTCCCTATAAAATTCCTAAGGCAGGCAAAGCTCCCACTGAATTCAAGCCTAATACGGCAGGAAGAGAAACCAATTTTGGTTTTAGTGAGATAACTACAGCTGAAGCAAGTGTACTTAAGATACATTGTCCTGAGCTGACTTTCACATTACAGTTATGTTCCTGCAACTGCCAGTGAGGTTTGGTTTACACCAGGCAGTGCAGAACTTATTACTCACATCATTAAGGACCCTCTGTCTCAAGGGGAAAGTGTCTTGTGAAAGTTGGTGTGGAAGGAAACACTGATACTTCCAAACAGACAGTTCTAGGTAAAACAGATGAATGGAGAGTGAGCCAGTTCCTCAGAAACCTGGGTGGGAAATAAGTGCATTCTCCTGTGCATGTGCCCAGTAACTGTTCTGCCTGTGTAAGCAAGGAATTGTAAGGGGTTTTTGGTGGATATGGGGCTGTGGGCTGCATTGAAAACGAGGAGGGAGTAAGTAATTCTGGCATAATTCACAAGGTTCTCTGTTCTATTTGTTTGAGCATATCTGCCAATGCAGATGTGGCTGGAAGAGAGTTGTGGGTTTTTTTCACAGAATCAGAGAATACTCTGAGTGGGAAGAGACCCACAAGGATCATCAATCCCAAATATTAAGTGAAAGGCCCATATGGGTATCAAACCCACAACCTTGGCATTATTAGCACCCTGATCTAATCAAGTTAATCTCAGTTGATTTGTGTCTTCCAGTATACTTAATTGTTAATTTCTATTCCTTAACCTCTATTTTATGGATATTTGAATGTTCTGTTTCAACAAATACCTGTTTGTGACTCTTTTGTCCAGTCTCAGGTAAGCATTTTTGGGTAGTTATTTGAAAAATCCATATATAGAGAATACTTGAGACTGAAAACAATCTTGGTTTCTCCTCTTTAGCATTTTTATCAGCTACATTCAAATAGTACTTTAGGCAAAAAAAAATCTTCCCAAAGGGTAACTGAAACAGCATCACTGTCAGCTTCAACTGCAAAAAGTGATGAATACCCTTAGCACAGCAAGGGACAGATGGGCCATGATGCCTGGTCCTCACCTCTCCTTCTCTTTGACAGGAGCTGGCTCTGCCTCCACATGTTCACATTCCCCTGGACCCATGCACAGACCAGAGAGACCATTTCAATTAACCTTGTGTGGCACTGCCACACCTGCAGGACTGAGAGGCCCTCCCACATGCATGAGAGCAGAAAACAGGGGTGTTCTACTATTTCCCATAATTTTGTTGGTTTTTTAAAAGTCTCTTCAAATGATATACACACATCAGTTCAGCAATAAAGCCCCAGCTGCTCAAGGCTGTTTCTGCCTGAATCTGAGCCCATCTCCAAAGTGAAAGTGGCTTTGACATGGCAGCCAGAGCGTGGTGTGGGCTGATGCGTTGAACACCTATCACTTCCCTAAGACTAATGCTGTGTGTCACTAAATATTCCAGCTGTCTCCCACACTTCTAGAAGCAATTTCCACTCTATTAAGTTCTATTGTTTATGGTGTCCAGGAAGCTAGAAACCGGCTTCATTTTATCTACAGTTGAGCAATTGTCACCAATCTACCATTGGCTGTGTTATCAAATTAAGGCTATTGAATCAGATTCTGCTGGCAGCTATTTGATGTCAAACCTGGATTAATCCTGAATTTACAGCTGTGATTGATGTTATTCAGGAACTAAAAGTTTTTCACTTCAAGTTTTAACTCTGTATACTATAGGCTGTTTTAGAGATTCAAAGTTTTCTAGAAGTAGCCAGGGCTGGCTGCTAGGGCAGGTGTCCCACAGGGTAACTTCTTCAGAGGACAGATTGATCTGCTCATTGTGCTTTGAAATTGCTTGCATGGTGAACTGAGGAACTTCTGTATGAGAAAGGATATCAGCTAAAATTGGAGTAGGTCTGTTTTTTTCTCCATAATTCTGGTCAATAGCTTTCCATAGAAGAGTACTATATTTTTTTTCCCAGATTCACAATTTCCTGTGGAAACAGTGACCCCTTTTCTTCATACACCTGTGAGTCCAAAGTAGAGTCCAAAGTAGTGCAGCAAGAGTAAGGAGAGATCCAGGTGGTTTATTCAGATTTTTCTGCACTTGGATATAGTCTGGCTATCCCAGTCCTGGCTCCCAGGTGAAGGGTATTAAACATGGGGGACAGGGCTCCCCTGAGAGACAGTTGTGCTACAGTTTCCCATGTGTGTCTGAAGATGCTCTCACTTGGTATGCTTTGCATTCATTAATTTAATTGCATAGACTCAGCCAAAGTGCCCACAAAGTGCTTGGGAGGAGCTGGATGTGGGGAAAGCGCTGCTGGGTTGAGTGGTGCAGCATGTGCCCACTTCACCCAGAGCACATAAAAGAAACCCGTAACAAGCATGGTGCAGTTTCCCCTTTGGAAAGACTTCAGAGCTTGTCCCAAATTTGGACTTGAGAAAGTCCAGTGTCAAAGAGTGGGGATGCCAGAGCCTTTGGATTGTGTTGCTTACTCTCTGAGAAAGGGCTGCTCCAACCCTTCCCTCCCACCTCCAAGACTGACTACCTTGTAATAAAGGAAAATCAGCTCTGCTGAGTTGAGTAGAATAATAAAATAATAGAAAACAAACACATCCTAGATCACTCTATTCTTTAAGGAGCAGAGCCTTCTGTCCAGCCCTGATTTCAAAGCCAGTGGTTTATGGTAATTTCATGATCTGCACGAGATGTCTCCCAGGGACCCAGAAAACCTCGTTTTGCACCATGAGGATTGTGTTCAAGACCCCCTGCTCCTCTCCATGTGCTGTCTCACCATGTGCTGCCAGCCTGCCCTGTCCTTCCACCACCACCACCAAACCTGCAGGGTTTCCACACCATGAGCAAGGCAAATAGGCAGGAATCCATCCTACCCACACACATCCTTTTAAGAACACATAACTTATAGCAACAAATCCAGCAAATAAGGTCCCTAGTGCAGCAAGACACACTGAGACCTGTCTGGGCTAGAGCAGCACCAAGGTTGTCTCAAAACTATTTCCACACTGACAGAGCATAGGCAGAGCCCAGTGCTCAAAGGTATAACTCATTGGAGAAATTAGCCCATAAACTTATTTCTGAAAAAGGGAGGCTTATTTTTTATTTAATGTCAGGTTAAATAAATCACAAAGCACGGCAGTGAGGATTTAGCACTTGCAGTGCTAAACCATATTACTTAGTATTAACACAGTGCTTTCTTCATTCAGGAAAATGCTTTTGCTAACTTAATTCACTCTCAGCTATCCTCTGCATGTCACAAGGGATCTCAGGAGCATTTAATATTCCTGCTGATAGACAAGGCTGGACTCACACCGCCTTGTTAGTTTCCCTCTTCTCCCACCCTCAGCACCCCAGCCAAGTCACTATTTGCTGGTTTTCAGCCCATACTTGTAACCTGGAAGTCTTAAGAAGTGCAAGGGACACGATCTTGTCCTTTAGAAGAGAGCCAGCTATGGTCCTGGCCAGGCAGCCAGGGAGAGGAGCTGAACCTGTTGGCAAGTGACAGGTCTCAGCAGATGAGACAGAGTGAGCAAACAGTTCTAGAGGCTAGGAGCTGGGATGTGGAGAGGAGGATGGGGGTGAAGGGCTGAGGAGGTACTTAGAGTGGCTGTTGGTCTTAGGCAGGAGGGAATTTGGGACAGATGCTGGTTGGAAGGACTCAGGTTCAGAAATGTTTAGACATTGTTTGAATTATCTTACTTATTGGAGGTATGTAAGGAAGGACATGGTAACAGGCTGGGGAAAAGGACATTGGGTCAGGCACAGGGCTGGGGCATAGGGATGCCAAGTAGGTGTCCCTGGAGATGAGCAATTTGTGGTGTGAGGGGTAATGTTAGGAAAGGCCTTCAACCTAGGGAAGCAGGGGCTGATTTCTATGCTAGGAGAGGTACAGGGTGGGTGATGTTCCTGTGGGGTAGCTGCCCTTCACTGCACACCTGCCCAGCCCCTATGTGCCACCACTGCTCCACCACTGCTCCCTACTCCCAGCAGGACAGGGCACCCACCACCAGCAGACACATCACTCTGCCAGGGAACAGGGACAAACAAGGTGCCAGAAAAGAGCACAGAGCCCATCCCTCAGCTCTGTGCCCCTCCAGTCACTGTTCCTGTGGGGTGGATGCCACAGGCCCACAGCTTGCCCACATCCCAGGAAAAAACATCCCAAAGATCTGCAGAGGGATCCTGGGCATGAGGTGCCATAGAATAGGTCATGGCTCGTGTTGCTGTATTTCTCCTGGGCAAGGGGCTGCTCAGCACAAAAGGGAACAAACAAAGACAGCTGCTCCAGCCCTTTAAACATTTAGGATCCTACTTCTAATGTATGTAAATATATCTGTGTGCCAGTGCTCCCCGTCCATCCAAGCTGACATAACTCCTAGTTTCAATGGATTTCTCTGGTACACACCAGG
This sequence comes from Hylia prasina, assembly GCA_013397195.1. NCBI lineage: Eukaryota > Metazoa > Chordata > Aves > Passeriformes > Sylviidae > Hylia > Hylia prasina. The sequence goes on from VYXD01010223.1 coordinate 276,876, forward strand.
CCTATTACACGTACAGTTTTACACCAACCAAATTTAGGCTTATGTAGATGGCACTTGCTTTTGGAAAGGATAGTACCTACACATTGGTCAGTAGCATATTAATTAATGAAGATAATGATTAGTGCCTACTGCTTCCATAAAGTAACATTTACAAAGAATGTAGTTATTGTAGGGGAAGGATATGTTATTTTTAAAAATGAACAAATAATATGTTTACTCAGCTAGACATTTTTACCAGAAATCAACTGGAGACTATACTATTTTTACTGAAACTTTCTGTGCACTTACTTTCAAAGAGTTAAAGTTTCTTATTTAGAATTACTCAATTTAACTTCCTTATAAACTACCGGTGATTTAGTAGAGAATTTAAGATACCATGATTGAACCTACAGTTTTAAAAAGGTGCTTAATTATAAATCCTTCCTGAAAGATCCCTGCATATATAAATAATGCTGGAATTAATAGCTAGAACAAATATTTTTAAATTTGCTCCTTAAAATACATTGATTCTCTTCTGCATCTCTGCTCAAAATATAGTTTCATGTCCCATTGAAAATGACACTTTTTCTGGAAAGAGGAACAGAAACATAACCAAAAAATTGACCCCAAAGTACATTTTACAAAATGAAGCCATTTATTCACTCTAATATTCTGGACACAGTATATGCTGATACTTTCAGTATCTCTAGGCTCAAACTGCTTGTCACATTTTGCTGTAAGCCTGAATCTAATACAAGTGAGAGACTGCTTTAATTTTTTTAAGGAGCAGTTCCCCTAGCTGCAAAGGCATTGAAGAGAGTCTGGAAGACACAATCTGTGTGATGCTGCTCTTTATTGTCACAGGTACAAAGTTCTGATGTGTCAATGTTGCACATTCGGGTCATTGAACATTTACAGATCAGGAAGGACTTTTCAGTCTCTGAAATGGTTACAAATGTTTTTTGTCAGAACACACTCAATATAAGCAGTCTGATCTCAGTGGAGTCCTACTGTTTCATTTTGGGTTAATAAAGGTAAAGTCTTACCAACCGTTGATGGAGAAGCCATGGGGTTAATTTATATTCATGTTGGAAAAGCAAAGCAGTGCTCCCTCCCAGCTCTGACAGATCTGCGAGTCCCTTCCATAGCTGATTGTCAGGTTGGCCCGATCTGTAGCTTAGCGCTGACAACAGCTCACAGTTTATTTGCAGCTTTGAAGCCTGGTCCTATAGTTTTTCTCTTCTGACAGGAGATGAATAAAGGTGTCACTGTGGGAGACTTTTATCCGGCTGCTATAAAAAGGATCGTCTTTGCCTTCCCTTGAAAGATCCTCTAGTTCACTTCTGGAGCCTGCAGCCTTCCCCTCAGCAGAGTTTAGTTCCATCAGCTCCAATTCATGTTTGGCAGCTGTTTCTAAAACTCTCTGTTTGTTGTAATACCTGACAAAGTTGTTAATGATGGGATGGATGGGGAGGGCGATCGCTATCACTCCACAAAGAAAACTGATGGCAGCATTCAGTTTTCCTAGTGTTGTTTTGGGGTAAATGTCACCATATCCAACTGTGGTCATGGTAATGATTGCCCACCAAAATGACTGAGGGATGCTTTTAAATAAAGTTTCGGGGTGACTTTGTTCCATGGTATAACCTAGGGCAGAAAAGACAAAGATTCCAACAGCTAAGTACATGAGGAGCAGCCCAAGCTCCTTGAAGCTGCGTTTCAGGGCATAGGTCAGGGTCTGGAGCCCTGAGGAATGCCGTGCAAGCTTGAAAATCCTTGCGATCCTCATGATGCGCAGTGCCTGGACGGCCTGCTGGACATTGCTCAGCTCCATCAGCTTGGCTCCCAAGTGGGTCAAGGTCAGGCTGATGTAGAAAGGAAGTATTGCTAGCACATCAACAATGTTCATGAAAGAAAGGGCAAAGTGGAGTTTGTTGGGAGAGGAGATCAGCCTCAGCACATACTCCATGGTAAACCAGCCTATGCAGGCAGTCTCGATGCTGTCCAGGGTCGGGTGCTCCATACGGTTCCCCTCTGCATCTACCACCTGCAAGTCTGGGATGGTCCCCACACACATCACAACAGAGGAGATCAAAATAAACAGAAAGGACAGTACAGCAATCACTCTAGCTGGATAGGATGATTCTGGCTTCTCCAGAAATTTCCAGATGCATTTTTGGCACCTTTTCCAGCGACTTTCTGAGGCATCTACTCCCAAGTCATCCAGAATGAGTTGCACCCTTCGGGCTATTTCTTCCAGTTCCTCCTTTTTTTCACTTAGGTGAGCTTTGCAGCAGTCATCCAAAAATTTCAGATCCACTTTCCAAAATTCCATTTCATTCTTGAAACATATGGGGCATATTCCTTTCTTCATGTGAATTTCCCCAAAGTAGTACACGTCAATAATGCATTTGAAAGCATCTGGATCTCTGTCAAAGTAAAACTCTCTCTTCCCAGGATCATAGTCATCACAGAGGGAGAATATGCTATCGTATCCCCCCGATAAACAATTGACCAGTTCTGCCAGCCGTGTTTCTGGGTACTGATTCAGGTTATCTCCGTAGAACACCTGCCTTACCCCACCGACATTGACTACAATCTCCATTTCTTCACTTGTTTCTGACCCATCAGTGTCCACATCTGGAAACCTAGAGTCACCTGCCATTTTATAATTGTATTGGATTCTGGTTGATTTTTAGCCCGTTGCTTGGTTTCACAGCTTTGTGGTTTTAATCTCTCATGAAAGCAAATCAGCACTGAACCAGCCCTGCTACAAAAGTCACCAAACTGACCTGGAGTCTTGGTGGGAAAGGTTACTGATAGAAACCTGCGGTCGGGAAAGCCTGGTGAGGAATGCAACAAGCTGCAGGGAAAAGACAAGTCATCGGGCTGCTGTGCCTGCAAGCAGGATATTAGAAAGCTCCAGCAGACTGGAAAGAGAAGAAACCATTTAATAAAACTCACCACTCTGTTCAGTGCTCGAGAGTCTTTTCAGGTCCCATTCTCTCTCTAAAAGTCATATCTATTCAGAGCCTGGAAGTCACGGCAGAGAAATAAATCCTGAGCTCTGATTAAGGCAACGTGCAGTGAGTGACAGCTCTCAGAGATACAGTCGGCAGGGTGAGCCCACGGGGACTGCCGCGGCTTCTCCCTTCGATTCCACAGATTTCCCTAGAAAGCTGCTTTTGAATTTTGTTTCTCTTTCCGTTTTCTGTTTACTTTAAGGTCTTCCAGAGTTCATCTGCTGACTCTCGCACATAGTCAGTCGGTGCAAACAGGCAGAGGAGAAACTTGTGCTTGCTTTCCCTTCGCTGTTTCCCAGCACAATAGGGAGCCTAGGCTGCCAGGAGTCCTTTCCAAACTCTACCCTCTCCTGGTGAAACGCAGCAAAGCACCAGATGCACAGAGAGCGCTTCTCAGCTATTTATACGCCTGCCCAGTGGTACAGTGATGTGTTTCTATACTGCCAGGAACATTAAGGAGTTTTTAAAACTTTTTTTTTAATCACATGCAAAGCTAAATCGTGTATAAAGTCATTCAGAGCTGCAGAGAGACACGCAAACATTTTCTGCAGGCAGAAACCAGAAGAAGCAATACTGTGTTTTAGGAATAAATGTATGGCATAAATCTTGCTCTCAGTGGGACTGGAGCAACTCCAGAGCATCTCTGTCCTGTGTCAGGACATTGAGTTAATCTGGATTTGTAGTGGTGTCTTTGAGAAAGAAGCAGAGATCATAAAGTTTTTGTTGCAGATATGGAACTAAACTTCCCCTGCACTCTGTGCATGTTTCCCAAAGCTCTGGGTCCTCAGTTTTAGCCACGTTTCTCTGACCTGTAGTCAGCTGAGCCTGAGGAGAGTTTGAGTAATTTACATCTATGATGGTTTCTCAATGACTGCTCCTTACCAGAAGCAGTGCTTTGTACTACATCCAGCTCTTTAAAAGTAGAAGTAGAATAACAAGAATTTCCTTTTAACTTTGTTTTCTCCGAGTTCCAGGGTTTGATGAACATTTTTTCCCCAGACCTCTACATGCAGAAAACCTACCACCCTGCTCTTAAATTATTAAATCTGACTCTCATTTTAGTGGGTCCAGGAAAACCTAAAGTTCATAAGTTAACTGTTTCTGGCCACAACAGAGTGTTCTGTACCAGAAAGTTATGATTTTTTTTCCAGTTTACTGGCTTCTGAAAAGCTTCTTGGTAGAGGGGAATAGAGAGGGGCAAATCCAGCTGGCTGTTTGCTTCTCCAGGCTTGTGTCTGTCCTGGGAGAAAGGTGAGATCTGTGATGTGCCAGCTGTCCTCCTGCTGGTGTCACACAGCCAGAGGGACCCTGGTGAGGACACAGTGTTCCTGCTCCACTGTCTCAGAAGCTTATGAGTTATTAATAAGAGGTGCACCAGACCTCATCTTGACACGGAGTGTGCTCATAGCATCACATACCCAGGAAAAGGGAATATCAGGTCCCAGGAAGACAGTAGTATCTATTAGTCTACACCTGAGTCATACTGTGAATCTCTGGAGGCCACTGTCACTTTTCTGTGCTCCTAAGTGTGCTGCATGGTTTGGGTATAACACAAGAAGTCCCTTGAATTTTTTTCCAGGCACATATAAATTTACTGAGACTGGCAAACTTCTTGTGACAAAAGAAATACTTTGGAGACCTGGAAAAACCCTCAGTTTTTTGGGTTCATCAATAAATAATTACCCACCCGTTGCTTTCCTGCCTAGTAACTAACTTGATTCTAGCAAAACAAATTTTAAGATACCAATAGCAGTGACATGCTTGCACAGGGGAACATGCAGATGGGATTACTTATCCAATCTTGCAAAACAAAATCAAGATCTGGAAAAGTTAGGCTTCAAATTTTGTCACTCTGCATGAGCATAGGGAAACGTTCTGTAGATTTAAATCTTCAGATTTAACCATCTCAGATCCTACTTTCTTTGATCAGCAATTCATTCCAGTGACCTTTTCGTTTTTCTCTAGGTAATAATAAGAAATCAATGCAGGATCCAGCATGATCAACACAGAAACCTTTGTTTCCAAAAAGGCTTTTTTCTCCCCCCCACTCCCCCCTCCCCATCCATTTTACAGAACAAATACCTACAAAAAGGCACACAGGACATTGTTCTGTTTGAAAGGTGAAATCAGCTCCTTTCAGATGATAAATCTCAGCACATTCTCAAGAGGTTGAGAAGAAACTATTTTTGAAATGCCAGATCAGTCCTTATAAAGACTTTACTTAGTGTGGCTGCTAAAATCCTTGTGCTTTATTCTCCCTCGTCTTGCACCTTTTCAGAGTTCTTTACACCTTTCAGTGTGCCTGTGAAATGTTAGAGATCTGGTAGCATTTTAAATCCACTTGGGCAAATGTAAATGATCCAAAGAACGGTCAGGGAAATCATAATGAATTAAACCCTTGTTTTTCTAGCTGAAAAGAGTGACACAGGCTTGCTTAAGGAATGTTTTGTATCAGATATATCACAGATCAGCAAACAATAGGAGCAGAAAGAATAATTTGCAGCAAATAATTTATTTCACTAATTCATTTTTCATCCATGAAAAGAAAGCTTCTCTAATCTAAAAATTTCAATAGCTTCTCTAATCTAAAAACTTCAGTAGATAATTGTTGCCCTGTAATTCATTTATGACCAGATTGCTGCAATTATTAGGGCTCCTAAATTCAAGTTCTGTTGTCTGTGGGAACAGGTTAAGCTGTGCTCTATCTGCTGGAAGTGATATGTGCTGGCAATCGAATTCCCACAGACCCACAAGAAACACAGAGGGGGTTTTTTCTGTGTTGGTGCTTTGGCTCAGAGAACAAGACATGGATTTGAGCTGACAGTTGCGTTAAGTTTTGGCTGTGGTTCAGACAGGCTCCTTCGGGCAGGGGGAGGAGGAGAAGGAGGAGCAGGAGGAGGAGGAGAAGGAGGAGAAGAAGGAGGAAGAGGAGGAGGAGGAAGAGGAGGAGGAGGAAGAGGAGGAGGGGACCCAGCTGGACACCAAGCCCTGCAGCCCCGGAGAAGGGCTCCTGGGTTGCTGGCAACCCCACCAAATGCAGCCCTGCCCCAGCAGGGATGCCCAGCATGTCCCGGGGTGGTGCTTGAACCCCAACAGGGCTTGGTCCACAAAGTGTAGGTGGAGCTCAAAGTGGATCCCCAGTGACACTGGCTCCTTATGAGGAATGTGGGTGCCAGAGAGCACCCACAGTGCAGCACAGGGACCTGCAGCAACAGCAGTCCCCAGGGAATGCTGACATTCAAGGTTTGGCTCCCTTGCTGACCACTTTTTGGGAAAGGACATTTACCCCTAAGTGGCTTTGTGCCAGTCTGGGAAGAGAGATTGCTCACTAGTCTGGCTCATACCACATTCCTGAGTCCCAGCCAGGAGCTCTGTCCTCCTGTCAGATGCAATGTGCTGTTCCCCAGGGAGCTCTGGGCAGTAGTGGTACATGAAGGACTGTGAATGGGTTAGGAGCCAACCCTAGGGAGATAAGACTGGATTCCACTTAGAGAAGGGTACTTAATACAGAGGCAGGAGTTGGACAGCCTCTCTGCAAGCAGGCTCTGATGCAGTCAGCCCCTGCCTGCACTGAGCACAGCCCTGCCTGCAGTACCTGCGACCATCTGACCTCTTCCTTCTCCCAAAATCATGGGCAAGCTCAAGAAAATTTAGGGACCTGACTATGACTGTCCAAGTAAGAAACAGCTAAAGCATGCCTGGCACTGATCCATCCCATGCTGACCAGCTCACATGGACATTTCCTGGCCATCATGTGGCCATCAGACACCATTCCCAACAGAGCATTTGCAGGCAGATTAAAAGGACTTCTTAAAAGAGATGAAGACCAGTTGTCAGTTTGCCTCAGTGCCCAGAGACATCCTTGGGCATATGTAAATCTGCTTATACTCAGTATAACCCTCTCACACATTTCTGTTGTGTCATATTTGGGTTTTAAATGACACTCGCAGTACTGGACCTGTGATAGATCCAGCAGGAGATCTCATCTAACACACCACTTATTTCACCACTTATTTTCAACTAGACACAGATTATGGAGAGCTGCTCGAGACAAGAACATGTGATCAAAATGTACTATAGAAAAGTCAATCAGGGACCTAAAGGAGGATGGGGAATGGAAATATCTTAGTCTTCCTCCCTTCCTTGGGGTATTGTGGGGATAAAGCTTTCAGCCAGTTATTATACCCAGCTGCATGGACACCACTTCTTCAGCTGACAGTACAAGGTTCTGTGTGGAAAAAGCACCATATAATTCCTTCATGCCAATCACAAGAAATGGAAAGCAGATAACCTGGAAGGAAGAGAAGAAATGAATGATGTCATTTTGGGCTTCAGAAAGAGCAAGTCATCCAGAGCAGCTATTCTAACTACTTCACCACAGCTGGCTTTAGTAAGAGATTCAGGAAAGATTTTGCTGTAAGAACCCTTTAGAGTTTCCAAATCTAAGGAGGATTCTACTGGTTAGTGCAGCCACATCACCCTGGAAGATTCAGCATACCCTCTTTGGCAAATTAATCCAGCTACTGCAACATGCTGGTTTATCTTTTATAGCTCAATACTTCAAATCTGTTTTCAAATCACACCTTCTTTTATCCTTATAATATACGCTACAAAAAAGTCAGCTGTTTTGACACATCAAGAACAATGGATTGCCTTCCCATGGGCACTGTGATGCTGGGCATCCCCAGCATGGATGTGGTGGCACTGCCATAGCACCAGCACCAATCTCAAGCACCTCCCCAGGGTGTCTGAAGGGCAACAGGGCATGACTTGATGTCATGGACTGTAACACCAGGACCTGTGGGAGAGGAATGTTGTGGGCACTGCCTGTCTGCAGGAAACCTTTGTGATGCAGTGGCAGCAGCTCATGGTCCCAGCACTGATGTGTGTCTTGTATGTATAGCCGTGAACTACTGGAGTGAATCTGAGCTCCAGCATTAAACATGTCCATTGCACACTGCTGCTATTTCTAGTAACAGATGAGTCTTTTAAATCTCTTGATATGGTAAAAGAAAGGTCCCTGTAAAGCTAGAGAAACAAATTATCTGCTTTTTTTTAAAATACATCTCTGTGCTTTGTATGATTCTCAATACATTAGACTTTGTTCAGATTGATATATTAAGAACAAAAGATTATGAAATGTCTGAACTGAGATGGATATCTGGACCATAACAGATATGTTCACCTTGCAAATCTGGTTTTATGTGTCTCTGTTTCCAGCATATTTACATTTCCAGCATATTAATCTCCAAGACTATTATTTCAAAGTAGTTTTTTTCCCAGTTTATTTCCCCCTCTCTTAGCCACTTTGTTGTGTTTTTTTTCCAGTTCAAAATTTATACATAGTTTTTTGTCTCAGATCTTTTAAATAATACCTTAATAACGGGCTGGTAATAGCTTGCTGCAATTTCCAATTGGTCTTGCTTTCCATTTGACATTAATGAGTCTGTTTTCCTGGACAATTAGACCTGCCTTAAGTGGTCACTCAGGAGAACAGCCAAATCTCTGATTTAATGTAAATGACTTTAAATAAATGAAATGCAACCTTCACTTTAAGGAGCTAACAGATGGGTTCAAATTAAGCCTTTCAGTGAGCCATGAATAGGATGGGAGTTGGAGATGATGTAAAAGATTTAAGAACCTTGGCTTGTTTACAGCATCACTGTGTCTTGAGGAAGGACTGGAATTCTGTTTCTTGCTCTTACACACTGCCATCAAAAGCTTTGAATGTGGTTGCATGTACAAAGAAAAGCAAAAAACGAGGTGAAAAGATTTAGTACAGTAGCAGAGACAATGACTTAAAAATTATGAATTGCATATACACTGAGTATGGCCACAGTTCAAAAATTTGCATGTGCACATGTAATTAGGGGCTGTATCACAGTAAATTGGTACAAAGTGATTCAGTGCAGTTTGCATTGGTGATCTCAACTCTGGCATTTCCCAGCTCTGACTGTCTGCCTTTGCACTCCCACTGTTGACTCCTATCATGACTTGCTGTAAATAATCTCCTGCAGGACCCATGACATGCTGGTGCTGCTGCCTGGCAGCTCCCCTGGAGCCAGCTTGAATGTGGGAGGCCCAGCAGAGAAATGTAAATGGTACTGGGGTAAGTAAGCAGATAAATGTAATGGTACTGTAAGAGGGTCTTGCTGGTGGCTCTGGTGAAGTGATGGGCCTGGCCTTCCCAAGGGTGAACATTCCCATCACCAAATGATATTGTTACCAATAACTGACTTGAAGAAAAGACCAAGACCATGGCAGACTGGGTCTGCAGAGAGGGAGGTGCAATGGGCAGACTGTCTCCTAAGTTTTAGCAGCCAAGACACAAAGACAGATCTAAGACTGATGAGGCAGAGATTTTTGTGGTTTTATGTGTTTTCTTTTAAAAAATTCAACACTGCAGTCCTCTACTGTGTTTGGAGTTTGAATGGTGATTAATAATACTCTGGACAAGCTATCATTCCTGATTCTTTGAAAGAGGAGCATGTGTAGCAATTCAATGCATATCATTTAAAAATAGAAGTTATTTTATATAAACTAATATTTTTATTGTGTCCAATCAAAATGAGGACTACAATCAAATAATTCATAGTAAATACAGTCCAAAGTACTCCTATATGTGTGCTCAAAAAAGAAGAACTTATATATAATATTTTCTAGTGTGAAAAAGCTATAAAGAAAACCTGTTGGAAAAAAAACCCCAGAAAACATTTCATCAGTGTGTTGACACAGAAATAACAAATAAAATACTTTCTTTGATTCTAGAAAACATGGCAGCAGAAAGAAAAATACAGGCTTCAGCAAAGCCTGCAATTCTCAGAGGCTCCTGTAAATACAGCTGTAATTTCCCTTCTTTCAGAGAGTGGTAGAAGATGAAGGAGAAGGAAGTGTGTAGGCAGAAGCAGAGGCAGAGTTCATATTTTCACAATTATGCAATTACCCATGGAGGCCTCCTGTGGACATTTGACTTCATTAAACCCTGCAGGATTGAGGGCTGTGGCAGGATGCCCTAGAGGCCCTTGCTGATAGTGACTCCCACAGCTTGCAGGCTCTCTGGACTTGCTCCCTCCATCTCCTGGGATAGTGACAGTCCTGCCTGTGGCCAGGAGGGCAGTCAGGGACTGGAAGATGTGGAATTTCCTGGCTGGCATCCTGCTTGCATATCTGGCATAGCATGGAAGCATTAAAGCATGCAAATTTGGGGTGATGAAAGTAATTTTTTATCAGTAAACATTTCCACTATAAATCAGAGAAAGGAGAACATGAAATGTCCTTTCTCCTTCCCTTGGTGTTCAATTCACCGCTTTCAGAAGTGATGGGACCATGTTCTTACTCTTGCTGCCTTTGAAAAAAAAGTCCAAAACTCTGTGTGACTCTACCTTGACAAACTGCTTTCATCATCTCCCTTTTTGCCTGTGTCCTTTAGCTTTGCTTAGCAAAAGCATTTGCAGAATTTGAGTGGAATTTACAAAACGTTTTAAGTCAATCAAAACTACATTTTCTGGAAGACAAACAATCTATCCGAAATTATTTCCTGGCCCTACTCTGGATCCGTCATCTGCCACTAGGCAAGTCTTTTGCCTTCTTCCTACTTATCTTAAGCTGTTTAGCAACATATCATATTTCTTAATAGCTTACAAAGGAAAAAAACCCATTTTTTCTTGGACAAACAGATTATAAATAAGTTTTACATTGTCTGAATGGCTCTAAAGCTAACCCACATATTTCTAAGTGATTTGTCTAGACAATGGATGAGTCAAGCCTTTTATCCATTCTGTTTTATACAATAATCAGTTCTGCTCAGTTAAGATTTCATTTAGCATTACTAAATTAAATGCCTTTCATTACTACGTGCTGTTTAATTTAACATTGTATTGACATCTTGCATACTAATTCACTTTTTGCTCAGGGTAGATCATAAGCCCGTTTGCACAATGTGATAAGAACAACACTATCCATTGTGTGCAGTAGTAGCGTCTTCAAAGATGAAACTACAGAATCCAAGATATCCCATTGGGCAAAATAAAAAAGGGCTAAGAAGACGAAAGGAAGCTCAGTGATGAATGGGAAATGCTGCTGCTGAAACCTTTCTTTATTACCATTCTCTGTCATTTCAATTGCTCTGTCCCGATGAGTAACGAGGACTTCATTGCTTTTGCCAAGCTCCACTGCAAGCTGCTGCTGTGACTAACACAGGTTAATGACAGGACAGGCAGGGGCTCCCCACTTCTGCAGAGGGAGGATTTCAACCACCCTGTGGCTTCTCTTTGGTGACCTTGAGAAAGGGGTTCCTGCCTATGACAGCAATGATGTTAAAACTTCCCTTAATTGAAAACATCTCCCCTGTGCTCTATACCCAGTTTTAACTGCTCAGTCCTCCCTACTATTTTCTTTAGGCCTCTGTGCATATTTTTGAAACTACACAGTAACAGAACCACCAAGAAAAGGAACCATTTCCCTGGTCAGAACATCCACAGCCACACTTGGCCACAAATCACTGGGACACATCCTACAAATCAGCATAAAAATTTCTATCCTGACAGAAAATAGCACTGCACTAAAGATCAGAGTAGAAACTGTAATTGCTCTGGCTTTTCAATTCTAAAACTTTATTCCAATCATGAGAAATACTTCAGTCTCATAAAAACATAGTTAGTCTTACAAAAACAGCTCAAATCTCAAAGCAGATTTCCTTTATTTTGCAGTAAGTGTGGGTACTGCCATACATGTGAGGTCAGGTGGTAGTTATAAACATCCCCATAAATGTGGCCAGAATGCATAATTATCAGATCTTGTACACACAAATAGTAAGGGAATTAATTGCCTTATCCTGTACTTGGAAATGGTTTTGCACCTTATAGCTGAGGTTTTAAAAGCAGTTATCAGCGTCTCATGATATTGGGGTTGCCTTTGGCTTGTTTAACAACAGAGCTGGATATTCCAGTAGCACCATGAATATGCTAAATAATCAATCATTACTCAATACATGGCTGAGTTCTTTCATACTGGTCTTAGACTGGTTGTGTTCAGAAAGCAAAAACCAGTACTGTGTATGTTTTGCAATAAATTCCTGATGTGTATGCATGAAGAGCTAAATGGTGACCCTGCATGGGTGGGGAACCATAACTTTGCTCCCCAGCTTCAAAAGCTGCTTGAGATTTCTGTTTCAGAGCTGGTGACAATTCATTTAATAATCAACCATTTACTGTTTGGTCTTCACTCATCTCTTGAAATATTTTTCCTTGATAAGACTAACAGTAATTAATTTTTACTAGACCTTTACAAAATACATAACATTTTCTAGGAATTTCTGATGCCCTGACATTCTGTTGAGATGCAGAAAGAAGGAAAAACTAATCTGCATTTTAAAAATTTCCCTGCAATGTGTCAAACAAATCTAAATATAGTACATTGGAATCTTTAGTTTAGCAACACTAAAATTTTACATTGTGAAAATGTTTATACACTGCATACTAAATATTACATTCTGATATTGTGTTATAAATACAATGCTGCTAGTGCAGTACAAGGCCAAAATAAAAAAAAAATTACAAAACTTAACTAAACATTTTAGCTACAGAGATAAATATATTTTGATATTATGAAAACAGTTTCTTTCAACACAAGGATGTATCTTGATTAAGTGTTTTTATTGGCTTTTTGGGCAACTTTCAATTTAACTGAATTGTGTTTATCTGACATGAATCTCTTCTGTCAAAAAATTATCTGTTCTATTTCCATTGTACAACACCAGTAATTCTAACACTCATGAGATTCTTCACATTTCCTTGCCAGACCCTCTCTTAGAAAGTGGAAATGACAGATGGGATTTGTGAGAGAAAAGGATACTTTCTGAACATATAGCCCAAGGGCATGAGAAAAAGTCAACATTCTCCAAATAGATTTTCACTATCTATCGCCTTTGTTCTCTCTGTAGCCCTTCTCATCTTATTAAGCCTGAATCATCTTCAATTGTTGTCCCTGAGTACATTTTTCAAAAGGAAAGAATGTCCTTAATAAAACCTTTGGGGAACCCATGGGTGTAATGAAAAAACTCTTTACATCCATCAAACAGTAATGGAGCCGATCCACCCACCCTGCATGGACTCTGATCTCAAAGGTGGCTGAAAATCTGTAAAACACCAATGAACATAATTCCTTTTCTGTCAGAATGAATGCAATGAACAGTGGAATTAGGATCCTATTAAAAAAATATTTCACTGCTTCAACCACAACTGGTTTCTAACTGCAGCACTGCAACATTAATACCTGATATTTACAGATATGTAAATGTTAGAGTATTAAGGGTAGAACAAAAAGTGAAGTACTTCACACCTGACACATGTCTATACACCTTGTACATTAATATGTTTTTATGGGAACATCTGAATTTCGTCTTCTGGAAATTAATTTCTTCTACAGCAGCAGAGCAGAATGGTCCAACATCCCTGCATTTCAGATCAACAGGGTGATAGGGTGGAGTATATTTTAAATTCCCTCTGTATTCATTCCTTAATTGGAATAATGCTGTTAATTCCTCTTTCCTTTTATCTTTTTTTCCAAATTTGATTTTGAAGAAGATGGTGCAGGCTGGGTTTTGGACTAAATTTAACATTCCATCAAAATGGGTGGTTTTTGACTAACTTATCAAATATGTAATTGCACACACATTGAGAAAAAATCTTCTCTTAAACTGAGTCATTATGTAAGTTAACTATTTCAATAATGTGGTGCTGTATTCTGCAAGAACTCTGTCTCAGGTTACTTGTTGATGACAGTAAGTTGGTTTTTAAATGAAACAAAAGCTTCCAAATCAACATTTCAAAAATGCTCCACAGACTGTAAATACAGAATAAAAACACAATTGGATCCAGACAGTGTTTTGCAACACACTGCATATTTCAAATAACTGAGGAAGTGATATTTCCTTGTCTGTTTACCATAAACTTATTACAAAGAGTTCTCAATTTAAATATAGAATATTATTGCAGACATTTTGCTCTTTTTCTAGTTCACAAATTTCTTGCAAGATGATCCTGGTTTTCTTCAAATATATGCACTATCTCTGCTTATTATCTACCAGTATTACAATTACACACACAGGTACCATGAGATCATTGGGGTTTTTTCCATGTAGTTGGGAAATTTTTCCAGCAATGAGCAAGAAGCAGCCAGAAATGCATAGCAATCAAGAGCAGGTATAGGACAAGAGAGACACCCTGGGAAAGCAAAGTCCAGGAGTGCAGCACAGGCTGGGATCACCTGTCTGTGGAGCAACTCTGGGAAAGGGACCTGGGGGTCCTGAGGGACAACAGCTCCAGGGTGAGCGTTGTGCTGCTGCAGCAAAGAAAACCAACAGGATGCTGCTCAGCAGGAGCATCACCAGCAGAGAGAAAGAAGTCATTGTCCCACTCTATTCAGTGATTGTCAGGCCACAGCTGGAACACTGTGTTCAGTTTTGTTCCCTGCTCTGCAAAAAAGGATGTGGACAGGCCGGAGAGGATCCAGAGAAGGGCACAAAGGTGATAAAAGAACTGGGTAGCCTGCCATATGAGGAAAGGCTGAGAGAACTGGGTTTGTTCAGTCTTGAGAAAAGAAAGTTCAGGGGACACTTTACCACCATGTTCCAGTTTTTAAAGGGTGGCTACAGAGAAAATGGAGACTTCCTTTTCTAAGGAGTTACATGGAAAAGACAATGAGTGATAGGTACAAGCTATTCCTGGGGAGATTCCAATTAAACACAATTGGAAAATTTTTCACAGTGAGAATGATCAAACATTGGGATAATCTCCCTGGGGTAGTGATGGATTCCCCAGCTTTGGACACTTCTAAGATTCACCTGGACAGGGTGCTGGGCCATCCTGTCCAGACCATGCTTTGGCCAAGGAAGGCTTAGACCAGACGATCCATGGGGTCCCTCCCCACTTGGTATTTTATGACCTCAGGATTTATGCACTAAAGCCTTTTATCCACTGTAATATTTTTTGCACGAATAACAACCATTTCTTCAGTTTGTAAACAAAACTCATGTGAGTGTGTCTGCAAGTGGAGATGTATGGATTATTTCCAATTGCTCTTTGGCATCAAACAAATTTGAATGAATAAATACCCCTAAACCCAGCACTGACATACATTTTACAGTGGTTGAGTCACTGGAATTCCAGGTCCTGAGGATGAAAGTGAAAATATCCATCTGAAGTTACCTCTGGGGCAGCACAGTATCCCTGAGGCTGCAGCCTCCTCACTCATTGCCAGGCTCATGATCTGGTTCTGCGAGGTCCAGCTCTGCAAAGACCCATGTTTCACCACTGTTCTGCATTTAAAACAGATGTCTCATGTCACAGCAATGAGGAAAAATTAACTCTGTGGCTCAGAGATGCTGTGTCTCAGATTGGTACCTCTGCTCTGCACACTCAGGGAACAAGACAGCTTCTGCCCCAGAAGGAAACAGAAATCACTGATTTCCTCTTGCAAGTAGAAGGATAGAGGCAGAAACAAGGCTCAGTCTAAGGTTGTGTGCATCCTTTGACCCCGCCTAGAGTCCAAAACAGGTCGGCGGCTGAGCTCACCACCTCCTTCTCCATCTTTTACCCAGGGGAGGAGTATCCCCCTTCTCCCCAGCCTTCCTGAAGGCTCTCAGCAGAAGCTGTCACAGATGCCTGAGGAAGGAAAAAATCACCAAAATAAACACTCCTCCCACACATCTCTCATCTGTCTTCCCACACATAGTGGGCATTAGGGAAAGAAATTTTCTTTTGTCATATTTGGAAAGCTTTTTTCTTTTTAAAAGTGTAAAGCTTGATATTTACTGTCAGTTGTGGGATGTTTCAGTTGAACAACATAATTTCTTTGCAGTGGATCTATAAATAACCTTACTGAGTAACTGAAAAACATGAAGTATACATTTTATCCTTCCCAAAATATGTACACTTCTTACCACTAGGTGAACAACTTTATTCTGTTTGGAACTAGCAGTGAATTTCGTAGTGTGTGTCTGGTGTCTGGAAGACAACAAATAAAAGGTAGTTAGAAGAAAAGAGATTTATTTTACCAGATTAAGCCTGAGAAGTTTTTCTTGACTAAGAATACAAATCCATTGTTTGGTAATTTTTAATTTTTTTTGCAGATTATATGTCCTCAGCAATATTTTGGAAGGAAATCTGGTGGTGCACAGACATTGGCATAATAATACAGTTTAATTTCCTAAATCATCTCCGAACATTCAGGCATTACAGTCTCAGCATTTTTGCAGTACAATAAATTCCCTAAGCACACCACAGGATTTCATACACCAATTCCTTACTATAAAAGGACACTGAGTGGCCACCAGAAAGGTAGTGTCATGTGAGAAACTGAATGATAAAGCTCTTTTAGGGGAAAAAAACCAAAACAATAACAAAAAAACCCAGCACAAAAGCAAACAAACAAAACCAACATCAACAAAAAGCCCTAGTAATCTTTGCTAAACAAAACTAGCTGTCATGACTAGTGCCTTTCTCATTCACTTAATTTCTTCATCAGATCACAGAATTTGATTATTTTTCATTTATCTTGCCTTGGGCCACAGCACTTGCTGTGTGAGGGAAAACACTGATTGTCCTTTTCCATTGTTCTCAGAGCAGCAGCTTTGAGAGTCCTGCCACTTCTAACATACCTATGAATCCTTCTGCAGGGACTCAAAATCTTGCCAAAGTGAAAATATTCTTTTTTTCCCATTTCATGGTCCCTAGCTTTGGCATCCTCAACCTGCTTCCCCAGGTCAAATAAACATGCACTGAAAAAGCTGAGAGGATGTGCTGAAGAATTACCAGTTAAAAAGCTGGACTACACTGCATATTTTTACCACTATCCATTGCAGTTAGGACTGTTTAGCCACACTGATAGACCACCATCACTCTGAGTTTTAACTGAGATACAGATACTACAATGTCCAGCTGCTTATTACCAGGATAACTTGACCTTCTCCTACAGCAAATGTTCTTTCACACTAATATTATTGCAGAAAGGGAACACCAGTGTCATTTGTAATACCAGGTTTTAAAACTGGAATATGCTGCCTGATGACCATTTGGTAAATCTGTCTATAACAAAGAAAAACTAATGCAATGACACCTTAGTTTTTTCCATGAGTTGGGATTTGCTCTGCCTCTGCCAGCTCACTCTCCCCAGCACCACAGCACTTGCTCAGAATCGAGCACAGTAACAGCTGCCTAGGGAGCACATGGGTTACACATGCCAAGTTTTTCTGGCTCACTCATGGGAGATTCTCCTTTCAGGACTTTCCTGTCCCTCATTCTGAGTGGACCCAAACAGTGGTGGATATACCAATTCTTTACTCAGGCTTGCCCTCGCTGCCCTCTTGCATGCCAGGGACAAGATTTACCTAGGCAGGCCTTCAGTTCTGGCTTCAGCATCCTGCTCTACATCACATGAAAGTGCCAAATTCGCATGCACTGGTTTGTGGACCAAGTATTACAAGTGACAGCAAAGTCTCCACCAACAATAGCTGGGGCAGAGGATGTAAGAAATAAGAAGACTGAGTAGCTGAAAACAGTCTGCAACCTCACAGTGCTACTGGCATTGGGAAAAAAGTCCCCATTCATTTTGTCTTATCTGACAGCCCCAGCTTTACAGTGTCTGGAAGCCAGAGGAAAGGATCAATAGACATTTGCTGACAACTGAGATTTTATTTTCATCCATCCACAAATGGTTGTGTTTTGGTAGCAGATGTTTCTGTACAGGTCTGAAATCATAAAGAGAAGGCCAGCTAGCTCTTTACAGGACCCGTGGCTTAAACAGCAGGAATACTGCTTGCTGCAGAGCAGACTTCCAGTTTCCACTGGCAAAGTCCATCCTGGTGACAGACACAATTGTCATGCTCAGGGTAAAATAAATGTATTCTGTGGGTAGGCTTTTAGAGACAATGTAGTCTATTAGAACAAATTACATTCCTGAAGGAAGTAAATAAGCTTTCAAGGATGTCAACTGTCTTGTAAATGTAGTAGTCAAGGCATGATGAATTGTGTGTTTGTAAATACCACTTGCAGCCTGGATGTTGAAGTTGCTGTATAGAAATATCAGCTTGTTTTAATAGTTTTATGGTTAAGCAGCATCCAAAAGCCAATGAATTCACATGAATTCATGTTTATACTGTGTTCATTTAGTTTTCTTTAGGGACAGGTACATAGCAAATTTCTATAAATCTTACATCAGGATGGAATTGCTAATACCTAAAAGAAAAACTAGCCTGAGAGAATTGTTGGCTACATTTGTCCAAAGCATCTGGCCTGTGTTTGTGATAAAGATGTGAGGTTTTAAGCAGGAATGAGCAAGGAAAACCCATCCTATCTCAAATCTTTAAACTAGTCTAAAAACTTTGATTCTAGACAAAATGGCAAACAAACATAGCTCAGATTCACAGTCAAGTTATGGGCAACAACGTTTGGTGAAAACTTTTGAGATGCTCACCCAAATTACTGAACCTCTTTCCTTCAGCACCTGACAGCTGTGTTTGGTGCCTGAGTGTTTATAGGGCATCAGTCACTTCATTTTGTGGGCTGGCTGAAAACCAAAGACAAGGAATGTTTGAAAAAGGTTATTTTTTTAAAATAAAAAGTTGCTTTATTTGTGTTCCCAGTTGATTCTAAGACTGCCTCAGTTTTAATGCCTGTGCTTTACCTCCTGGACTTCAGTTACATTATAGATTCATTTCTTGATTGGGTTTTTTTTGTGGTTTTGGTTTGGTTTTTTTGTTAGGCTTTTCTGGTTTATTTCCATTTTCTGTTTCTTACACAAAAATGTCACCATAAAAATTTTATTCTCCAATGTTAACATTCCTTTGGGCTGTATGAGAATTTTCATTCCAATTTCTAATTTCAGTAAAGGCACTACACAAAAGCTGCTGAATTATTCAAAATTAGATGTAACTGGTACAAATTCTCCAGGCTCTGTCCAGTTTAATTAAAGGTAAATTCCAGCAGACATTGTAACTGCAATAGGGAGCAAATAGAAAGAGTTAAACAACCTGTAAATGGAAGATAAATAAAAGCCCCACCTTCTGTAGCCAGCTTTCCCCCCTCATTTATATCAAAGCATTCACCATCAGCTTACATAAATTCTGTTCATTTAGAAAAACCTATACCATTGCATGCAGGACTGATTTTTATGATGACACAGCAGAAGTAGATGGCTATTCTCTTGTCAGAGTAAGAAATTAATCAACTTATTATTTATCTGGGGCCTGATCTCTCTGAGGTATAAAAAAGCTGAAAGTACTTGTCTTAGGAAGTGTTTTCAATGTGGCTGTGTTGCCACTGCAGCATTTAAACCTGCCGTGGGATTACAGCAATGACCCTGTCAGACCCAAAGCATGTGGACACCTGAATTTGGGATGTTTTTTCTCAGACTGAATCCCATTACTTTGTCAGTGTCAAGAGGGGCTGCAAGAGGGTCTGTTCTGTGCAATTGGCCAGGCACTGAGGGGAATATTTACATCCCAAAGCACCGAAGTCAAAGAATAGTGTGAGGCACAGCTGACTGTGAAGAACAGCTGCACCTGTTTTCATCAGAAAACTCAACAGAATCAATAAAACTTCTAACCACTGCCATAAGCAGATGTTAAAAGCAGGATGTCTTGGGAAATGTAAAGCTAACAGTACCTACAGTATGCTGACTGAAATTAAGTGTCAGTCATGAGTACTCTTGAGCTAAGTCCACCATAAGAAGGAGCAGGGTAACCTCTGAAAGCAGTTACTCAGGAATGCTCCCTTTCACCTTTGAAAATACCACTTCCAATCCTATTCCTTGGGATGTTTGCATGTGGGATGGTGCAACCATTCAGCCCCTGTGCAAACTTAGACCAACAGAAAGCCTTGCCTTCTCCCTGTGTTGTTCATGCAGGCGTCATAGGATAGTAGAGGTGAAAGAGAACTCAGCCATGGGTAGAGTCAAGCCTCCATTCCCAAGACAAAATCCATTTGGGGATTCCATTTGGCCTTCTCACACTGCCTTGAGAAGATGGCATAGAGGCCTCATGCTCTCAAAGTTCACTGGGAAAGTCATATCCATCTTTGTTTCTCTGCTGGTGGGATAAGGGGATGGATTCTTTATTGATTTATGTCCACAGCAAAGCCCAGTGGCAATCTTCTTCAAATCAGATGTCACACTCTGAGGTGAAGTTCTGCCAACTTGGCTGACCATCTCTCATTTGCATTGAATTTCAAGATGAGGTTCACTTGCCCACACATGGGCACCTGGAGCCATTTCAGATGCTTCATTTGTATCCTGCTTGACTTCCAGTGCCAGAAACATACAGAACTACAATTAGCCCTGCATCATCTTGTTCAACCTCATGGCAGTAGCTCAGATGTCATTGGGCTCCTCTGACAGCAGAAGGGGCTCCCAGTTTAGAAAGGACTGGTAATCCCATAAAAGGACAAAAACCCTATTTAACTGATCTTTTATACTGCTACGATTCCACATCCTTGCAATAGGAAGCATTAGATAGCATTCAGGCTGATCCATTTTTGAAAGCTAAAATATAAACTTTATATAAACAAATATAAAGATTTGCCCAAAATATTTACTAGATTTCCTAAAATTCATAAAACCTCTAGGACATAAACCTATTTATGAGCAGTTTGGAAGCAGAGTGGGGCAATAATTTCCTAAAGCCTTGAAAAGAAAAGTATTCAGAAAGAAGAGCAGAGAAGAGGAACAGAAATACTAGTCATGTCTCAGTGGTTTGTGGAAAAATAATATGGGAACAAATATGTGGTGTATTTCCTTCCTTTAAGGATGCTATTACCCTATAAAGTGCAATATTTTATATGACCTGCCAGGGAAGACTACTGCTAAAATCTACAGACTTGTAATGACAGAGACAATTCTCCGTGCACTGAAATTTTGGATATCTGTGGAAGTGAAGTGATAATGGATATAAGCAAGGTTTGGAATACACTGAATAACTGAAATGAATGCAGAACAGGTTGTTGCTGCCCACTGACAACTTAGTTATAATTTAAGCAACTGGGCAGTGACAAAAGGCAGGGGTGGGACTTAAGACCCTCTTGCCATTCAGGGGAAATGTACCCATAGTTTTGGAGCAATATTGGGCAACACAAAATACATTTACCACCAGCTTCTTTTTCACCCGCTGAAGAATGAAGTGAATGGCATTTTCTTGATCTCAGCTGTTGTCTTGGGATGTATCAGAGACAGTGTATAAGAGAAAGGCTAAAATTGATGGGGTTATTTAACAGAGACTGGTTTTACTGATTTCCATCTAGTTAGAGCTAAAAAAGCTAGTGTCTTAGCTTGAAGTGTGATTTTTTAGGAGTTAATATCTTCTCTTGAAAGTCTGTAATTCTGCAGTAACAAATACTTTTATCTGAACTAGTGCTACAAGTCAGTCCTAGTGGTCAGAGCTATGTATAGATTACTGGCACTGACATTGTGGCTGTTTTCAGTCACACCAGCACTGGAGCAGGCATGTGAACTGACCAGCACTAGGGTAGGAATGGGAAATCACCCCCACTTACACAGTAGTGACTCATAATTGTGCTGTTGCACCATTGTGTTGGACACAAACATGGAATCCAGTGTTTTCAAACAGATTAATTTAAAGGTAGATATCCAACATCCTTATCTAGACAGATCATTTATTCCATTCTGAGTAGTTTCCCATTGAGTTTTTATTCCAGCTAGGAAATCAGACTGCTTTTACCAGACTGCCAAAATAAAAGGCCAGATGTCACAATCAGTCTTTAGCTAAGACAAAATAAAGCTGGTCATGGCAAGTCCAGTTTGGCTGATCTGGCTTGTTCTAGAAGTCCCTAGGTGAAAAAGGGAGCTCGTGCAGAAACCTCAGCCAATCACAGTCAGTCCAGAGAGCAGACATATCTGAGGAGGGCTAAAACTCAGACCAATCAGTGTCTGGATCCAGAAGTTTTGATCTCCCATATAAGAAGGTTTTGAACAATAAAGCACCTGTTTGTCTCATGATCAAGAGGACTCGAGTCATGATTTCTGTCTCCTACCTACGACCATCACGAAACAGCCAGATGGTCAGTGTCATATACTTAGGTATCAAGACTTTGGTTTCTGCAAGTCTGATTGCTTTCTGTGCAAGCAAATAGCTTTACCTCTTTTTGTAATTTCATGTAAACATTAGGAGGCAGAAGGAACATTAAGGTGCAAGGTTCATATTAAAAGGCTAAATGACTAGCATGTCTATTCTGATAGCTGTTTAAAATCACATACAAACACTTCCTTATCCGGTTTTCCTATCTGCATTAGTATATTGTGTTCAAACATAAGTATCTGCATTTTTAAATACACGTTCTCTCATCTTGTACAAGTGCTGGAAATGCTCCCATACCTTGCAGAGGAATACAGGATGTGGGTGGCAATTTTCTCCAAACATTTTATCAGGCAATTTTCAGACAGCTTGAATTATGGATTTTCTTTCCTTGCTAAAGAAGAACAACAATAGTGCTATTAAAGCTATTAAAAGATAATAGCTTATACCTACAGAGCTAGAGAGGGCTGGGAAAGTGGGAGAAAAATAGTTCTGGTTTAGCAACTGTGACTAATCCTGTAATATGCTGAGTTACCCCAGCTCTTCCTTCAGTAGTGGACAGAGCCCAGACTGGCTGCAGCCAGTGAGCATGAACTTCAGTTCTTGGTACCTGATCACTGAGACATGGCTGGCTGCAGCAGAACCAGGGCATGGTCCTGCATTACTGCCCTCAGAAACCCAGACTTCATCTGTTCACAGAAAGTAGGGAGCACCTGTTGAGTGCAGAAAGGTTGGAGATGGCTGTCCCCACTGAGCCACATCCCTGCAAGGATGGATATGGGGCAGCTTGGCTGTCTGCATCACCTGAGATCAATGCTGTGCCACCCCAAGCAGCTTCTGCATGAACTGCTACATCTGCATGGCACAAGGGCACAGCAGAGCTTTGTTTAGTTTGTGTTCGTCACAACGTTCTCTCACATCAATGTACTGCTGTTAATTGAAATACAGATCAAACTTATTCACCCATTTCCAAAAGGAGTCATGATTGTAGAAGAAAATAATGAGAAAAATTGGATCCTTATCCCCCAGACCTCTGGCCTAAGCAAGAAGCAGTGCTATTTGTAAAATGCTCTTGTTACTGTTCATTAATATAGATATAGAAGATACCAGGTTATCAGATGTATTAGTGAAGAGTGAAGAAACCACAAATTTGCCAGTAAGGCTGGTATGAAAGAAATTGACATTTTTTGTGTTTTATGATAAAGAAATTATTGAACAGATAAAAGTCGTTTCCTGCATTTGGTCATTAAAATTAGAGCATCACAGTCTGATGAAGTGGGTGCATGGAGTAAGAATACTGACCATAAATAGAACTTGATCAAGAGGGACAGGAAAAAGACATGCTGTATTTTTGAGCTAATAAAGCCCTTATGCCCTTCAGAAATATCTTGTACATATCTTCTCACACTCTGTAGTGAAAACTTGGTGCTTAGTGCAGTGTCTTGCAAAAAGGCATCCAGCACTCATTGAGACGACCAAGAGTGCTCCTCTTGGTTCAGTCCAGAAGGACTCAAGTCTTGGGTCTCTGTCACACCCAGAGCCATGCAACCTCAGGGACACTAAAGACCACTCACTAAATGCCAAACTATGGCAACTGAGTTCAGCCCTGAGATTGGACCTGGCAGATCCTTCTTCCAGCTCTGCCACAAATTTCCTCTGGGACTTGGGTTAAACTCTTAAGTTAATTCCTGTAAAGAGACTCAATTTCCATTAACTTCACTGGGAACATCGATTCTTAAAGAACTGGACTCACCTAGCCTGATTTAGATACCTTATCTGTGCCTGCAGTTTAGCTGCCTAGTGAAAAAGTTCTCCAGAAATCCAGGCACACAGAATCTTCCTTTGAAGACATCTCACCACTGACTGTATGGCAAATATCAGATCTTTTTTTAGGATAACTGTTTTGCTTT
Organism: Hylia prasina; assembly: GCA_013397195.1. Taxonomy (NCBI): domain Eukaryota; kingdom Metazoa; phylum Chordata; class Aves; order Passeriformes; family Sylviidae; genus Hylia; species Hylia prasina. The sequence continues at coordinate 300,869 of VYXD01010223.1, forward strand.
GGTATTTAAAATGCAGCACATTAGATGTCTGCAGTTAGATAGACTGGATTTGATAGTTTAGATATGTGGATGTGAACTGTATAATTTAAGTTTTAAAATCCCCAAGATGCACAGACTTTGCAGTTAAATTGTACATGCTTTTCTGAGCAGTCTGAGCATGACTGTGGAAGCCTTATGCCCCAAAGGTCCATTTCAGAAAACATACCATTTTGGTGGTACAGCCACCCAGATTACAGGAAAAAGGGCAGTGAGTGGAATTTATGGCAGACCATTGAAGATACTGGCATTAGGTTACACAATGTATTTAACTGGTATGATAATATTCTTGCGACCTAATTGCAAGATAAACCAATGTTTAGGAAATACACAGCTCTGAAGATGGAAAGTGAGCTATTAACTGAAAATTATTATTGTAATTTAAAAGCACCATCTGTGTTCATCAAACTAATTCTTCTTCTTCTATCATCCTAATTTGAAAAAATGGAAACAACATGAAATTTTCAGTGTGCAAAATGATCTGCTCACAAGCAGAGCTAGCAGCAGACTAAGAGAATGTAGCAGAAATGACTCAGTGGATATATCAAATAACATCTGAGAGAACCATGATTTTCTTTCTGGAACATATAGAAACAAGATGGAATTTAACAAACAAATTTTCCAGTGTGAACTAGTCTCCTAGCTGTATTTGAAAGTTCAAAGAAGAATAAAGTCTAAGCAATGCTACCTCACCAAAAAGTTCTCCAACACTGCAGTAAACAGAGATGAAAGATTTGGGCATTTTATCCTTCATTGTCATATCAAAAACTGTTGTTTGGTCTACGCTCTTCAAAATTTGTGACTGGGATTCATCTCACCTAGCTTTAGACTTTGCAGTCTCGACAGCTACATCTGAGCCCAGTGCCTTTGGCTCACTTTGTACTCAAAGGAGAGCAATAGGTAATCTGAAGTGCAATTCAGCTGTCCTATTTAGGACATCTAATTTTAGGTTAAGATGAATCACATTCCAGAAGTGTCTACGTCTCTTCATCAACTAGAAAGGGAGCTCAGATGTGAAATTTCTGCATCGTATTTTTTTACTCAGTGAACATTGCTTTAGAAACTGAATCTTAATGCTCACCAACTTCATTTTATGCTGTGTAAAAAGGCAGAAAAACAAAGTATTAAAAAAAAAAAAAAAGAAAGAAAGAAATCTTGTGGAGACTGAAACAGTTTTAGAAGACTGAAGGCAACATTGAACCCATCTGGAGCAAAGGTAAGCTGGTGTTTAATGTCACATTATTAGAAAACAGAATTCCACGTGAAGAGTCCTTGGAAGGAATTAGTTTGTGCCTAAGACTTCTATGTCCTCAGAGAATCTTCTCCCAAGGCCACGCCATTGATGTCTGAGCAATTAGGATTAGAAGGAGCAATTTTGGCTTCTTTCTGCATCAGCATCAGTGACAGGCGTGTTTCAGATAAGGCAGCAGCTGAATGGCACAACAAAGGGCATAAACAATCAAAGCCCTTCAGGAGTTTGCTTTACGAGTTTCCCATAAATCCTTTTTAAATCTTCAGTCTAATTGCATTGGCCCAATTTTTGCCCCCAAGTTTCTCCTACCTTAAACACAAATAAATAAGAGAAATGCTGGGCTCTCTTCAGCTCAAGAATTTTCAAGGATGAGTTTTGAATTGTATTTAGTAGAAACCCCGCCCTTTTCCCCTTCCCCAATACACACAACTGAAAAAAACTTCTTGAGGAAAGAGAAGTGCTGACCATGCTCCTGTGGCTCCTGCATGCTGTATCCACCCCCGTGCACAGAAGATGCTGTGACAGATGATGTTCCACAGCTGGGACTGAGGGAGTATCAAGCACAGCAGAAGTACTGAGTGTAGGGTCTTCTGTGGCCAAAATCTGTTGAAACAGAAGGGTAACAGATGCTAATAAAATCTTTTTCTGAACAGGAATGAAGCTAAAGAACAGGCTACTGTCCATGAGAAGAAACTAAAACCCCAGAAACTGCATAATTAAAGCTATTCTTAGGCTACAATTAAGGAGCACTTGTGTATTGTTGCTGGGTGATGTGTACATGACAACTCTGGTAACTGTCCTTTAGATGAGAAACAGGACAATATGATTGAGCTTTACAAATCAAGACGTGCTTGCATTGTCTGTCAGCACTGTAATTTTGGCATTTTTTCCTGTAGCTGTTGTAAAAAATGTATACCACAATCCCACCAGAGTCAGGAGTCCCCTGCAGAAATTAGTCCAGCCCAAGGAACAGTGAAGAAACACTTGACCAGCTCAGCAGTAAAACAATTGTCCTTGTGCTATTCATTCTTCTTCAGCCAAAACATGCAAAACATAGTTCTTCTGATACATAAAGTATAACTATCAGTGACAAATGCCATTCCCATTATCTTCTTTTCATCTTACCTCCTAAATGGTCTGTTCTATTTAATGACACTCAATTGTAAGATCCTGTTATTCTTTGAATTGCTGTAAAACTGAGGAATCTCCATGTGTTCAGAGCAGCTTGCAATTAGCATATCCTGATCTTAGAAACTGCAGTCCATTAAAAATATGGACATATTAAAGCACAGCATCTGGAAACCTGCATATGTTCATCTTCCACGGGTTTCAAATGCCAGGATCAAATGATTCCTAGATATCTTGTAAAAGAGCTTATAAATGTCCCCAATCAGGTGGAGAACTTTAGAAAATTTTCATACTTTCTTGAAAAATATTATATTACTTCACACTTATCCTTTGTGCTGTTTCCATATGAAGAAGATGAAGAAAATATAAAGAATTAAAAAAAAAAAAACTCTAAGATTTGCTTTATATAATCTGTTGGATTTTGTAATTTGGCTTATAGCCACAGCCCCACTAGAACTATCGAGATATAAATATTAAAATTTTAATCCAAATTCAGATGTATTTTGCTATGCAAATTGTCTCATTTTGGGATGTTTCCTTCAAACTAAGGGCCTGCTGGAGAGCCATTTCTGCCTAAATGCATTTTTTTCTTTCCCCTAAAAAGTGTAAGAAGTACTGCTTTCACATAGAGATTAAGACTGGGTTTATATTGCTGTCCTAGGTTAAAAATGTAAGATGTGCCCAAAGTATGTATTCTATCACCATCTTCATGAGGTGTTGGAACCAGGTGGGGCAGTGTTTCCCTTATCTTCTGCTAATGGCCCATCAATGCCTTGCCCTATGACTCATAGATAACTCCCTCCGGAAGCCATTTCTGTTCAATGGGCCATCAAGAGCCCATTAGAATGATATCAGCCCATTGTGAGATGCTCCACCCAGGGGGAGGAGCCAAGCATCTCCCACCTGCATATAATCCTGGTCTAGGACAGCAGAAGCAGCCTTTTCTCCCACTGGATTCACGGAGGACAAGAGCTACCAGAACTTTCTACAAGACCACTGTTTCGACAAGACCATTTCATCTGGACTGCTACTAACACCCTAACTAACAGGGTGTCAGGTTGTATTCTGACTCTGTCAGTGGTATTTTTATACTATTGAATTTATTTTATTTTACTTTATTTTACTGCTTTTCTTTTGCTCTTATTAAATTGTACTTCTGACTTTGAGTCTCTCACTGGTTTTGCTTCCAAACCAGCACAATTGCTTTCAAAAAAGAAAATCCAGAAGTGGACAACACGGTTTTCCTCTTCATATAGCTGTCAAAGACAGGTCTCTATTTTATCCAGATTCTCATTTAAACAAATATGTGCAGTAGCTGGGGGCTGGTTTCCATTTTAATAGCAAATATTCTGTCAATAACAACCTTGCACATGCACAGGAGTTTTTCTATTTATATTAATCAAAGTAATTGAATCACAAAATGTACTGCTAATCAATAGACACAGGACAATAGATTCTGATAGATCTGAAGTGTTTCTGGAAGTGACAGTACCAATGTAAAAAAAAAATAATTATTCATTCAGCTGTGTACAAGACTTGAAAACAATATTAGGTAACAACAAATTCAGCTCAGTGTCTTCACTTGGCTATCTAAGGGATGAATTTGGGCCAAAGGCTGGATTTGGCTCCACATTTAGGTACCTCTACTGTAAAGGCAGATGTTTATAGGTAAGGAAGGTGGCTGAAAACAGTGTAGTCAGTGGAGATTTGGGATTAGCTGCATCACACCCACGGCCCAAGCAAGCACAAAAATGAGCTGGGAAAGATCTGCCCCTTTCTGCACACAGCTGCTGCAGCCAGTAGAGCATCTCAGGGCACAGCAAACACCTCAGAGCCTGTATTTCTGAGTTCCTTAGTCAAGAGTCAGTGAGGATTGACTGGGCTGATGCATGTGTCCACTTAAGGATGGGATGAGTCACCCTCTAGATTCCTTTGAAGGCTTTGAGTAGTTCCCCATTGACCATAGAGCTGTAGTAGGATCTGAAACACCTCACACACAGGAAGGTACCTACATGAAAGATGCCTACATGGATGCATCTGAAATCAATGCAGTGGCTCCAGAGATGCATATAATTTTCCTCTAAATACAGAGAAAGCTTATCTCCTTTGTTCAGACTGGATACCTGATACATGGCAGCCAATACGCTGAGTTGAACTCCACACTCCCAGCTTGCCATATATTTCCCAGTTTAATGTAAGTAGCCTTTGTATCAGACATTCTTCTTGTAGAAATGAGAAATAACATTATTATGCCATTCTCTAGCAAAAATATGGTGGAAATATTGTCTCCTACGAGGTAGAAGAACAAGCTAAATTCAAAAATTCAGAAGCTGAGTCAATCCTCATGTCTGTGCTGTTACCAGGAGTCTGAATTTTTGGTTTAGAGATAAAACTGGAAAAAAATTCTGTCCAAATGCCATTTATATACTTGTTAGCTCTAAGCTGAGTTTTGAAATGTTTTTCTACAATAATCATGGTTCCATTGTTCTAGACAAAGAATAGATGTGTAATCAAATTTTCCTTTGATCATAATATAGCTATTACCAGATTTTTATTTATTACCTTCAGAAGAGTAGTCTGCTTCATGTGATTTTCAGCACTGAAGATAATCAGGAAAACCTGGATGATCTGTTATTTGACATCTTGATTTTAATTACTCCTCACATACTGCATTTGCTCTCTCATAGTCCTGACCAACTAAGACTATTTTTATCTAGATGTTAAAAACTTGATGGAGTGCTGTTTCCTCAGAGGGTTTGGCAGCTGCAATTACTTAGACCTCAATGACTCTACAATCTGTTGTTTGCAAACAAGCAGTGTGAGTGGCAACATGCATTCTCCATACCCCACATATCTTGGTAAAATCATTCAGTTTTTCTTCACAAACTTCAGCAATACTAATCTGATGCTTCAGCTGCACTCTTCTCATGTCATAAATATTTTGACAACATCCTTTAGAGTATCTCAATCTTAAATCTCACTCAGCTTTTTCTGTCATTTACTGGCATGTTTGGTTCATTTGCTTATAATGGTAGATTCTGTGCTTTCAGTAACAGGAGTCATTAGAAAATACCAATACGACCAAAAAGCCTAGGGAAGACAAAGAAGGAACATGAAAGCCCAGAGGAAAGTAAATCATACAAAAAGACCTATGGAGTTCATCCTTTCTTAAAAAATGAATTCAGGAGAAAAATGGTAAAATTGAGAGGCAAAAAATTTAAATTAGAGCTGCAGGTTTATTTTCTCTTGCAGGTTGCAATAGCCAAAAGATGCTCTTAAACATGGGTTTCCATGTTATTTGTCTGTGTGTCAGTCCTCAATGCAGAGGTGATTTCCAATCCTTTTGAAAAGACAGTTGCATCTTCCACACACCCTTTGCAAAAGATAACGAAAAGAATGGGTTAGTTTGGCTTAGATATCCATTTGTTTAATAAAATATTACATGTGTCCATGAAAGGAATCAATAATCATTAAGACAATGCTTCATCAGCAAACAGGAGAAAAAGCAGTAAGAAGACCTTTCCAAGAGTCTAGGGCTGACTGATTTGAGAGATGGTTTACACTACTGCATAAGCAATGCTATGTTTTTGCTTCTTATTTCTGTTCACTGACAGAATTGCCACTGGCAGACCAAAGGAAGAAAAGAAAAACCCACATAGAAACGATTCTCTGGAGACTTAGCCACACACTTTGCTAAGGAATAACTCATCCAAGAGTACAAAGCATTCCTGCTCCTTGTGGCATAAGTGCAGATATTGATGGAGTTATAAGTCCTTGCTGTGTAACCATTTTTCATATGGGGATGTTGGTTTTGGTTTTTCTGGGCACTGACAATGTGCTTTGAATTTAGGAAAAAAAAAAAAAAACCAAACAAAACCAAAACAAGCAAACAAATAAAATTCAAAAACAGAACCAAAAAAACACGTTATTGACGGCTTGCTGAAAATGTAACAGATTAGATTTTGTGCTCACTTCAATATTTTTATACTTAGATGTGAATCAATCTGATCTGTGCATTTTCTTTAACAAATAAATACAGAAAATTATATATTTTGCTTAATAAAAAAATTTCAGCACAAAAGACTGTAAACTGATCTTTAGGGTACAAAAATATCTCAGTTCATTTGAAAATCTCAATAAAGTACATGGAACTGCTGTCCTGTGAGCCTGAACTCATTTTTAATGAGTCAAATAGCAACAGTGCAGCTTCCCATAGCTACCATATTATTATTATGATCTGTTTTACTGTCTCTGAAGATGTGTTTCAACTGCACAAGCTACAACAAAGACTCACTTCTGCTCCAGAATGCATGCAACAGCTAACATGAGCAAGTGGGCAAGACATGTTCTCCAGGAATTAACAAAGGAGGGAAACACATTGGCTTTCATTAAATCACCAGTTGGGATAAAACTGTACAACAATAATCAAAGGCCTCCTGATATCAGCCTGTGGGACCAGCCTGTGGGCTCTGCATAGCAGCCTTCTCTTCTGTCCTGTTGGAAAAAGGAGGGAGCTTCCATTAAAGAACTCTACAGAGACAGGATAAAATTACTGACCAACCCTTCCCAGCCCAGAGGGGAACTCTCTTGTCTGTGTTTCTCCTCCATGTTTTGGAGTTCCCACCACCACTGGTACCACACTGTCCTGCCCTCTGCTCCTCAATGCACTCCTGGCTCATCCATCTGCCCTGCTGAAGGAGAATTCCCACAACAGAGTTTTGATCAAAGCAATAGGATGGGAATGATCCCTCTAAAGGTATGAAAGAAGCATTTACTGGTAGCATTGTGAAATGTAGCCAGGGAATATAAAGGAATGTAACAGAAACTACTGAAGCAGATTGAAGGATTTCACTAGAAAATATGAAAATATTCTCAGAGTTTATACAAACAGCAAGAGCAGGTAAATGCTACAACTTTGTGCAATATTAGCCTGTGATTTTTTGACTTTCACTTAAAAGCAAAAATATTGCCCAAACTTCTGCACTTGTCTGCCACACACAGAGAAACATTTAGTCTCTGGAGTGCCATTACCACCACTATTGCTTTTCCTGGGAGCATGTGCCAGTCTAGGAGGACCACAGCACACAACAGTGGTTAAAATAAGACATTCATTTCACAAGCCTATGCTGGGCCCTAATAAATACTACGATTTGAAATTTTAGCACTTACACATGCAAAAGTTGGTTGAAGGAGATATTCACATGTGGGGCTTGATTATAGTGTTTTATCACTCAGCTGAACATCTAATGTTTAGCACAGTAGTTGGAGTGCTTCTTTTCATGTCATAACAAAGGTTGCCCTCAGATAGTAATTACAGCCTTCCTACTAAAAGGAAAGGCATTTTGAAACAGCCTGAATAGTTCAGAAGCTAGAGATGAAGGTTGGAGAAGGAGTTTGCCATCACTTTGCATTTGGCAGGTAGTTTAGTGCCTGAGTTGTACAATAAAATGGCAGAGCTGCCTTGAAAACCTTCCCTCAAAGCTAGAGACATTAAAAAATCACGAGCTGAGGAAAAAGAAAATCTCCAGCATTACAAAAAATCACAGCAAAATTAATGTTTCTGTAAAAAATGTACAAACCCAGTGTGATTATTATATGATCTTTTGAAAGCGCAGAAAGGCATAAGGACATGGAGGTGTAGAGCAGAACACAAGCATCAGAATATGTTCAGAGCAAAGCTGCCCATGCTGAGTGCAGTGGTTAAGCATTCATAGCTTTGCCCCAGGGCAATATGTGCCAATATGGGACATATTTTCTAGTGACATTTCTGAATGCATCTTAAAGAGCCTCTTGTGAACTGCTAATGATATATTTCTGTGCTTTATGTACTTAGAGCATAATATTAATCAGTTTGATTAAAATAGTTTGGAGGGTTTATGCAGTTTAAGGCACTAAATCACAGTTACACCTATCTCATCTGTCTTTGAAAATTCTAGGTCAATTTTACATCTGATCTTTTGGATTTCTCTTTTTCTCTTCTGACCTTCAAAACTATTTATCAGTGGCCAGCAACCTCATTAGCAAATACCTTATTAATTGCAACAAATGGAACTCCTAGTTTTACCTTCATAACCTTCCAGTGATTCTCTTTTATTTTAAACCAACAGTGGTATTAACAGTTCTGAGGTCTCAAACTTTATCATCTGCTTCAGAGTTGGAGAGGACTGTCCACATATAATTTTATTTTCAGTACACTGGTACGTACAATTTTTTCCTAGTTCTCTTAGTTGGATAATAACTCTGTTTTTCTGCTGTCTGCCTCCTTTCCCTACAGAGATTCATTAAATATGCTTTTCTGAACTGTATGTTCTGTGTTAGCTCCTTTCTATTTGCCATGGTTTTGCATCTACCTTTTTCTGGATTGCAGTTTTGTCTTCAAATTAAGGTGTCAGATTTTGACATATTTCTATGTGGGTAAGTTTGATTTTCATTTTCTGTGGTGCCTAGGCACTGAAGCTACACTATGCAAGTACTATTCCATCATAAAATTAGAGCTTCCAACCCTTTTTTAAAATATGCTTTCCCTCATGCACAACTTCCATGTCTCCTGCTAAAGCTGTGCAGTTCTGCAGTAAACTGATTAGCCCTTACAGCTTGATTCTTCATTTCATGCTTAAATAAGCATTATGTTATTAATATGTGTGGTCACAGAGATAGTTTGACACCCTTCAGGATATGTGATAGTTGTTTTTTCTTTGCTGTGAAGGCTGAAACCATCACCTTTCTGTGGTTAGGGAGCAAATGAAAGGTATTTTCAAATGCTTTGAACCAGTCAAGAATGTACCACAGGAAACATCCAAAGGGGAAGAAAGAAGAGAGGAGGAACATAGGCTGTCCCATCAGAAACAGCCTAAGATGAAGCCCACTGGGGAGTAAGGCACAACATTTTTCTTGTATATCCTGGAGGCAACAAGAGCTCTTGCATGTGCTCTCATCCATGAGATCTGATGGCACGTGTTCCCATCTGCAAGACTTGGAGGGAGGGAGAGGAGAACAGCCACTACACCAAATTTGTGACACCTGGGAGAACAGGGATAGACAGGGGCTGGGGAGCAGTGCAGCTGCAATAACTCGTCCAGCTGGAGGGTTATGAAGTAAAAATATGGAGGCTTTAAAAACCACAAACCAGGCTTTGTCACTTTGATGATCTGAAAGCATCATGGTAAAAATCAGGACTTTTCCCATCTGGGAAGAGGATCTTGATTTTTGTGAGTGTTTCAATATCTGGGTGCTGATTACAGGCTGCAGAAGGAAAATATCTCAAAGGAATAATCACAGGGAGCAGATCTTCAGGAAAGGGAGGGGTGACACTATCAAAATTGCATTCTACATGCAGGTTCTTGCTTTTAAGACAAGCAATTCATAAAAAAATCTGTGGCTGTGATGATGATATCTAATGCTTCTTTGCTTCCTGTTTGCTTTTATGGAGCATGTGAGCTGCTTTTTCCAAGGTACAGCAGTGACTGTCTGCTCCTCCTCAAAAGTGTCATTCAGTCAGTGCTCTCTCTGAAAAGCACACCAGGATTTTTTTTTCAAAGGGTTTTCTCTGCCAGGGGTTTCTGTGCTCAGGACTGGGACAGCTGTGCTGTCTTCGCTGGTCTGTTCTGCCTCTGCACATCACACCAGCTCCCTGACCATCCATGACTCTGTGCCAGCAGTGCTGGACCCCCAGGGTTGTGGCAGGACCCACCAGAGTTTAAGTGCTCCTTGCAACCCTCTAAACCAGAAGACAGTTGGCATACAATTCACAACAATTTAGGAACTGCACACACCATGTCACAAGAGGACCAGGAGGATGTTGCACATATAATATAAGCTACAAAGCTTCTGTAGGTGGAAGAAAGAGACTCTTTGGAGAGGAGTCTTCATTTTATCCTCTCTCCTCCAGACCATGCAGAACATGCACAATTGCCCCCGCTGACAAGACTCATGGTTTGGATTCAGGTGTGTGTTGGCACCAATGCACTTTGCAATTAAAATAACAGGTTCAGACTCATCATGTGATTTCATAATAAAACAGGAAATGGGCTATATAAACCTGGCTTTCCTCTGGCAATAAATTCTGTGTTTCTACCAACTTGTTTTATGCTAAGCTTTTCTCTTAATCCTGTGGAATTAGTACTGACAACACAAACCATAGTATCCTCTTGTGCTTCCCTCTTCTTACACAGCTGTCTTTTTGAGTATCTAAGACAATGATCTGAGGCAATATTGATGTTCCTTGAAAAACATTGAATCTGCAGATAAGAAGGATATTTTTTTTCTCAGAGATTAGACAAGTCAGCTGCAATTATGGATAGTTTCAGCAAATAACTGAGAAAATGTTTCCAGCAAATGTGGGGATCATTCACTTTTACCAACATGACATTTCTGCATGACAGAGTGGAGGGTCAGGAAATCCAGCATTTTTGGGCACCATAATCACCCCAATATCAGCATCAGGGTGTTACAGCTGCTGCTGCTGCTGCTGCTGAGAAATGGCCCTGGAAGGTGCCTCAAAGCCAGAGGGCAAAACTTTTATCACACCGTTTTTATGTCTCCCCCTTGCACATTATACAGATATAGATGTCACTACCCATTCAGGCTTGCCCGATAAAAATAGTAAACAAGAAAATGCACCTTTTAGAAAGTGAATCAAAATCTTGGGATAAAATACTTTAAAACTATTATTGTTTACTTTGGTTTCATCTAAATTCCAGCAGACTGCTGGTTTCCAAAAACAGCTTTCCTATGTTTATTGATTAATAACTGTAATTTTTTAGAGCAGCTATGCAACAGCCTGTATTAATCTAAAAGCCCAGTTTAAAGTCACATAAACATTTGCCTGACTTTGTCCACCAGGATGCCTGTTGATGGTTAAATCTGAATGATACAGTTTAAATTCTAAATATTTTCCACTACATTTTTGTGGGAATGCCTTAAGTTTGGTACACTTAAAGCCAATTTACTGGAACTGAAAAAAAAAAACAACCCAGCAGTGGTTTGGAAAGTGTGTTTGTTCTGTCTGGAGGACTTTCAAATAAGGCAAATTTCAGTTGGTTTATCCTTTACATAGATTCTGTTGCCCCTTCCTGGCGTCCTTGCTCCAGTCATTAGGATATTCCAATCATCCACAGCCTTCTGTCTCCTGGAGTCACATACTGAGAACACAAAATCTTGGAGTATCTAAAATAGCTGGTGACTGTTCAAAACAGAGCTGGAAAAGCTCTTGAGAATGTCAAATCCAAGTCCCTGCCTGCAGGAGCATGTACCCCCAAATCCCTTCTGACAGAAACTAGTTCAAAATGCTGTTAAAGCTCCAGTGAGGGAACACCAGTATCCCCAGCCACACTGTTATCTTGTTTTGCTCTTCTTATCCGTGGGAAGTTTTTCCTAGTGCTTAGCTTACATCTCCCTTGCTGCAGTTTAAGCCCATTAAGAAGAATTATAAGCAAATGAAAAGCATCTCATATTTTATCCCCTGAAGGAGTTAGCAATAAATTATTGGAAGCATCTTTAGGGCTTCTCCATTACATATACATGATCCCAACCTAGTTTAATATTCAAGAACCACTCCTGTTTCCCACAGTGTTCCTGTCTCTTGAAGCGCTGTAAAGCTGCTGCTTGCTGCACTCCCAAGGCACCTCTAGGAATCTAGAGGAGCCCATTGGAGCTCAGTGGGAGTAAGCAGGGTCCCTGGACTCAGCTGGGGAGGTATTTAAGGCCGCTGTGCCCAGCACACACAGAGGTCATTTAAAAAAAGAAAGGAAAAAAAAGAGTGGAACAGACAGCTGCACCTGCTCTCCCTGTGGTTTCTCACCACGCTACAGCCACACTACAGCCCATGACCTGCTCACATGACCTGATGACACAGGCTGTCTACTGCTCTTCTGTCATGCTGCACTCTAGATTTTTTTCTCCCTCCCCTGACATAGCCCTTTTCAGTCTTTTCTTTGGCCTCCCTCTCCCTCAGCAGTGCAGGAGAAGCTGGTGGTGCTGGGGAAGCCCTTGGCAGGAGAATTTCTGCTGGTCTCTGCAAGAGACGTCTCCCTGCTGGCCCCATGCATGCTGTGAATGCCCCTCCTTGCCCCCAAACCACCACACAAGACATCACCACCAAAGTTTTTCAATGGGATTAAACTGTAGCTTTCACTACCATTACCACAGTGAGGAAATGAGCAGATACCTAACCTGATTGAAAACAAATCACCAGGCAAAAATCAGAGACAAATTCCCTCATTACTAAAGCCTTGAGTCAGACTGACTGCTTTGGGATGACTAATTTTGGTGTCTTAGCACAGATACTTGGCTCCAGGGTGATCCAGGAAACAGGATCCCGGGGTTCCCCAATGAAGGAGCTCAGGAGGGTCAAATAAACTGCTGCCAAGCTGACAGCAAAGAGGGAGCCAGGGGTGTGCAGACCAGGCCTAAGACAAGAATTCGTGGCTGGTCCTAAAGATTCAGAGCCGCCCCTTTTATGTCCCCCCATGGCCGTGTGTGAAGGCATTTGGCAGTGGCTGACTGCCACTGGCTGCCTCGGTGTAACAACCCCGGAGACAGCACTCCCATGGGAAGCTAATAAATTCAGCTGACTCTTCCCTATTGCCTCTAGGAGGGTTAGACCCGAGGACTGAGACAATTAACACTTTCAGAGGTGATGGGACAAGAAGGCAAAAAAGCAACAAATAGGCAATGCCCTGCTGAGCATTTTGCTGCTGCTGTCAATTACACCTGAAATGCCCTGAGCTTTGGCAATTCCCCTCTCCACTCCTTCACAAAAAAATTAAAGCAAAAACCCAGACACAGACAGCCTTTGCTCCTCTCCTCTGGGCTCTTCAGCATTTCTAGCAAACCAACATCAGCCCAGCATGATTCTCCACTATCTGTCTTAGTTGTGGAGTAACAGTATTTTGAGTTGGGAACTCAGACACCCAGTAAGTCCAAACCCCTATGAAGAAAAAATTAGTTTGACTATTGTGCATGATACAGTAAATGCTCCTCAGATTGTCTCACCCATCTCTTCAGATTATAAAAAATAGTATTAATTTTAACTCCACCATTATGCTGCATTTATTGAGGATCTGGGACTTGTAGAACACTTTTTGTTCTGTTTATTCCCATTTTCTCATTAAAAATTGAAACCAGACTGCACACTAGAATTAAGTGTGTTGCTCTGAAAGGCTAAGTACTGCTATCTCTTCTGGCAATGACAAAATTCCCATTACCTTTATTGGCACAGCACTGAGCCCTAAAGCTAAAAGTAGCTCTGTGAGTGACAGAACCATTGCATTCAAAATGAAATACTGCTCCTGATGCAGAGCTGAATTTCTTACTTTGCTGTCATTTGTGAAAAATAATAATGATCTTTGCAGATGCCATCTGTGTAAGGGTCTGCCTTTCTTCCAAAACCTTTTGTGACGTGGATTGCTTGGTCACCACCACAGAAATCCCAATAAGCCAAAAGTGCCAAATCCAAGCCACAGGAGGGTGGGCACAAGGTCAGCTCCAAGTTTGGGTGCCAAGGGGATGATATGTAAAGGACTCCTCTTAGCAGCAGTCCTGGGATACAAACTTCTTTCAAATTACAAGATGGGAAAATGTACAGTGCATTTTCTGGTTATCTCATGCTTTTTTCCTAGGAGATCAGCTTTACCTGTGCAGCTAAATCTTGAGAAAAGAAACATGATGTTTTCTTTCCAGATAAACTGTTAGATAAGTTCAGGGGGGAAAAAAGTCATCATTCTGTGCCAACTCTTATGCGCCTGCCATGTATCTGTAATTTACTGTCTCTTTGGAAGGACCTGGATGATGAAATATAGAGATGGCAGAAGGAGTGTCAGCTTGCATTTCCACAGAAAAGTTTTGGGAAAAAAAACCACATTAAAATACAAATAAAATCTAAATTTTTAAAAAGCAACCAACTATCTAAAAATAATCTTAATGTCTTTTTAAAATAAAATCTCTGGAATTTGGAGGTGCAGCTGTGATATTTGAAGCTTTTAAATCATTTTTATGTAAATATAATAGTCATGGCATTCTTGTCAGTAGCACCAGCTCTTTGTTATCCACTCATATCTGCATGTGCTCCCGCAGCAAGTGTGCTAAAAGTAGCAATTCAAAGGTTTCTGTTCAGTGCTGGACTTGGTTGTGATAGAACAGCTGATTGCATAGGAAGTCCTGGGCAACAAAGCCTACTCCCTTTGAAGCTGACCCCTTGGCACAGCCATTTTTATGTCCTTCCTGCTAAGCTTTGTGATGCCATAGCTCTTCACCCAGATGAGGGAGTGAGTTGTCAGACCCTCTCCAACACACACCATGACACTGTGAAATTCCATCAGAGTCCTCCTACAAAGCTACACCCAGAGAAAAAACTCTCCCTTTCTTTCCTCACTAGGGGCATTGCTTGGGCCCCAGACTAACCTGCAGACTAAGACTAGGCAGTCAAAACTCAGAGCCAGCACCTCAGCCCTGTTTGCAGTCTTGTTTATGCCACAAGCCTGTGCAAAGCCCTGCTTGAAATCTACTGGTAAGGTCAAGCACCGGAGAATGTTTTCAAATGTCTAATTATGTCATTTAGACCTCTTTCTGAAATACTTTATTTCTAAATTATGAAGAGGTTTAATAACAGCTTTCAGCTTCATTAACTCATATATACCTGGAGTTAGAAAACCCACAAAAATCTTAATTTTCCAGCAGTGTTGTCTGACATAGGGTGAGGTTTACACCAATGTTAAAACCTTTCTGAGAAAATGGATTTTTACATGACATCAACATCTAGTTTGTGAAAATATAGAAAACTAATCCCATGTTGTATCCTTTTTCTGAAAAATTTCACAGAGCAGCAGTTTGGCTGAAGAGTGCAGCAATGCATTCAGCTAGAACAGAAACTTTGAAAACTGTGTGAAAATGGCACCTTGACAGTATTTCCCAAGTGTCTATCCAAGGTCAGAATTTAACATAATAGGCATATTTTGTTAACAAACATCTCTTCTTCTGATGTGGAAATAGCATGAGATAAGTTCTAAAGCACAGCAGCATAAGTGATGGCTGCTATGCATCTGGCTTCTAAATCATTTTTCTTGCTGCCCAGCATGCCTGCATTTGAGATGTTCAATGTGGGTCCCTTCTCAAATGGTCTGTTTTACATGCAAAACTCTGAACTTCCCATGTTCAAAAGCCTTGCTGCAGTCAACACACATTTGGGGTATGTGAGGAATGGAAAATAATATACTGCCAGTTGTCATTTAGCCAATCTGACCGATGCATTTAAGAACAGGGGTGACTTCCAAGGACACCCAGCACAGTGTTAATGTTGAATTTTTGAGACATTCTCTTTGAAAAGAAAATGAAGATAAAAGTAATAAGATGTCAAAACATGTGAACTGTGAATTACCTTTTAATATTCCAGTGAAGAGACATATGCATAAAGAGTGCCTTGCTGCTAAAAATAACTTCTTGTTTTTAATGCTGATCTGCAGCTGTAATGAAAGTGTTCAGCATTTTTCAAGTCTATGAATTTTTAAATCTAGCAGATTGTGTCAGCATGAAACAAGAAAAACTCACTCTGACTTTTAGACAAAATGTAATTACTTTTCTACCTCTGATTTTTGAAACAAAGTATATCCTCCAAACAAAGGCAAACCAAAGGCAAGCTATCACCTTGGTATTAAGCAAAGCGTGAAATCACAGAACAGTGAAGAGAGCTCCTGGGAGATAAGAAATACTCAGTGTCAGGACCACTTCAAAGAGTGTAGGATCATCATCCTGCTCTATTGTACAAGTGATTTTCACACACAAATCTGCCACGATTAAATTAATATTTGTGAGCTTAACTGTGATCCTTTCTCCTTTGTTTAATGAAGGATTAATTCCACCAAAGCTGAAGGAATTACTCGCATGTGACTGACCCCAGAATAAGGCTTCATACATGGTTTAGACAACTGATTTTTTGGGAGGGGTCTGTCAAGCATGCTCTCCCAAAGATTTCTCTTCTTCCATGGAAGCCTCTGCAACATTCAAAGGGGGCTTTAAGGGAATTTACAAATGGGTATCAATGGGAAAAAGCTTTTACACTTGGATTCTGTGGGAGAAACAACATCTTCACTTAGGAGCAAAGAATGTCAATTCATATTTCTAACAGAGCATTGCCATTTCAGCAGTGTTTTCAGTGCAGTTTAGCACAGTGTCCAAAAATATATTTGTCACTGATAAGTAGCGTGTTCCAAAAGTTTTGAAAAAAAAAAAAATGTTAGACAATGAGAAACAAGAATACAACAATGTAAGGGGAAAGGGGAAAGGAAACTTTGATATTTTGTTTGAATGACAAGCAAAGTTTCTGTGTCTTTGCTGCAAAAGGAAAAGGGGGTTTGTGACTGAGAGGCATTTCAAAGGAACTGTCACAGTTCAAAATCCTAGCAAAGGCAAGGCATAGGTCTCTGGTACAGCAGTCAAGGCAACCTTTATATCTTTATCTCACTAGTTACAGTGAGATAAAAAAAACCACAGTGCCTTGTATCTGCAAAGGCTGCATGTTAACATAACTATCTTAATGTCAAAGAACATCTTGGTTTTTTTCCATAAGAATAGCTGTGACACTAAACATTCTATCAGAATTTTTCAGCATTCTATCAGATTATCCAGCTACATTATTTTTATAGGCTGAGAATATACCAAGTAGATACTTCAGAACACAAATTTGGCTGCAGGTAAGGGATGAAGTGGGGGTTTTGTGGCAAGTTCATATTTGTACAGTTCTTGTCCTACCTTCTCCAGCATGCTGCAACACTTAACAGCCCTAAAAAAGATGCAAAAATTCACTGTCTTGCCAGATAACTCTCTTTTATTTTTTCTGTTCTTTTCTCTTCACACCCCACCACTTTTGCAGCACCCATGCTATAGGTCTGTAAACAAACACCGTGACAAAATGGCTTTTGTACCCAGACCTGAAGAATTTCCATTAATACATGTAATTATATATAAATATACATAATATTGACTAGATTTAATCAATAGTCAGAGCGTAGTGATCTTAGAAAAATAAGTCCCCTTGTTATCCATATGACCAGTTCAAGATGAGCACAGAACCACAGAATCACTGCATGGCTGGAGTTGGAAGGGATGTCTGGAGGTCACCTGGTCAACCCCTCTGCTCAAGCAGGACCACGCGGACACAGCTGCCCAGGACCATGCTCAGATGGCTTTTGATTATCACCAAGGATGGAGACCCCACCACTTCCTTGTGCAGCTTGTGCCAGGGCTGGGTCACCCTCACAGCAGTGATGGGTAGCTCGTTCTGGAGAAGAAAATACTGGCCCTATGGTCAAAGGACAACTTTGCTTCCAAAATTCCTGGAACCACAACAGTTGTAATGGACTTTTTATGATGAATGGGACATATTCCTAGTGTCCACTGGGAATTATGGATCTGCAGGGGACAAACTGATCATCAGATACCTTTATCTATGGAAATGAGATACTTTTATCCTGTATTCTAAGTTCATGGCTGTTACAGTGCAGAACTCATAGTTGTCCTATGGAGTTTCAAATACCTGTAGGTTCAGACAATTAACACACTCTAGGACTATTTTGACTACAAAGGCTGCTTAGGAACTTCAGATTACAGTAGCTACCAATACAAAGGCACATAAATGTGTTCATCTCAGTCTTGAACTGAATCCAATCCCATCTCTGTTTACTTCTAAGTAAATTGTTATTATTTTTATTATTATCATCATCAATATCATTATCATTATCATTATTATTGACTACTATACACCTGAGTGACTTACATTTCTAGCAGTGGCATAAAAATAAAAAGCTATTTTTGACAGTTTTTAAAGGAAACACAAAATTAGACTTTCAGCTCTTTTACCTTTGCTTATGACTGAATGAGGAGCTTCAGAAAAGTTCAGAAACATACTATTTGTGATGGTATGTTTTCTAGATGAAAGATTAGAATAGACTGGTCTGTAACTAAGGTAGTTCCTAGCTTAGGTGATCCCTGGCACGTCACTAATTACAGTAGGTGAAATTGGCTGAAGTCCCCATTGCTACACAGATCCATTCTGGCTTCTATAGAGCATTCCCTAGGCCAGGCAATTCAACACTAAATGCTCCTGCATCTAGTCTGTTATTGGGTCTAGACAGTAATGGCAAAACCATTGTGGATGACTGTGTTATTCCCTGTCATGCCACATTACAGGGAATTACATGGACCTGTTAGACCAGCACCAGAGGATGGTCACCAAGTTGATTAGGGAGATGAAGCACTTTCACTACAGGGAAAAGCTGAGTGAATTAATTTCCTCCGGCTGGAAAAGGCTTCAGGGTGACCTAATTGCAGTCTTCCAGTTTCTGAAGGGAGTCTACAAGAAAGATGGAAAGAGGCTGTTAACAAGGGCACATAGGGACACGATAAGGGCTTCAGACTGAAAGAGTGTAGGTTTAGATTGGATATCAGGAGAAATATTTTTTATTAGGAGGCACTGAAACAGATTTCCCAGAGAAGCTGTGGATGTCCTATTCCTGCAAGTGTTCAAGGCTAGATTGTATGGGGCTTTGAGCAACCTGGTCTAATGGAAGGTGTCCCTGTCCATGGCAGGGGGTTTGGAATTGAACAGTCTTCTAAGGTTCATTCCAACACAGATGATTCTATGATTCAATGATTACAGGTTACTGACCCTACTGTCTGCTGGGTGGTAGCATGGCATGTGCCACAGGTTAGTGAAGAACTAAAGCACAGTGTCCATGACCTGCCCTGCCTGAGGGACATGAGTAACTCTGTAGACACTGATATGGTGACAACTGCTGAGCAGAAAAAGAGATACTATTTGTGTGCATTTTTTGAGAAATGGAAGTATGATATCTCTGCTTTCATTGTAGAAGGGCAAAGAAGGAGAGCCTGGTAATAATGTTTTATAAGTAGTTTGGGTCTATGAAAGCTTTGATTCCCTGGGAATTCCTGATGCTGCTCAGCACACAATGCTGGGGCCAGCAGCCAGCTTGTCCACTCAACACGTGGCTTTGTCACACTAACAGTGTTAGAAAAGGTCCAGCATGTCCCACATAGCACAAATGAGCTCTTGCTCAAATCTGGACCACCCCACTTCTCCTCAATCCAATGGATGGATGTGTGCATGCACAGGACAAGCCAGGCCTTGGCACAGGCTCTGTCTGGCACACAGGGACTGATGAGGTACACCCTGGGTTGATACTTCACCCCTCACCTCTCCCTCAGAAATTTCAGCCAGTGAAACATTTGAACAAAGTTTTGTCTTACTATAATGTGATGTCTTCTTGCCACTGCCAAATGTTTTCCTTATTTACTTCTTGCCACTGCCAAATGTTTTTAATATCATCTTTTTGTTATTTAAGTAAGTTAAGGAGCTTAGTTAGCCCTGATCAAATAATCGTGGATTTTCCAGGCACAGAAAACTAAAATTCAGTGATTTCAGGCTATCTATGAAAACATCCACAAAATCTGAATTTCTTATTATTTAAATTATTAATTTTATCTGAATGTCACTTCCATTTATGTTCATTTTGATGTAGTTGGGAAAGTGAGCAGCTAGTGAGGCTATTAATCAAATGTTCCCTGAATCAAAACAATTGGCTAATTACTTCTAGATGCATATGGGGTTTATTATGCATTAATTAGTTACTAAATCACCCATCCTGCATTTTAATATTCAGCTAGCGAGTTTAGATTGGTTTTAGAGAAACTTTTGTGTTTTCCCAAATTGAGACCTTTGTTACTTACTGAAGAGCTCCAAACAGTTAAATAAATTTTTCATGAGATCTTGGGAAAAACATCCTCTTTTAACTTGCTTAAAAAAATAGTTTATTAAACAGCACAATAAAATCAAGAGCTGATCCATATTCTCCTCAAACTCAGCCTGGAGCCTAAGAAAAAAAAGATGTTGCTAATACTGCAATTTGCTGGTGTCAGAGGTGGAAGGGCTGCCAGAGCCTCAAGCCAGCTAACTCCAGTTGCTTTCCACTATGAAGAGCATGGGTGACTCAGAGGGTGCATGCAAAAGAAATGAACCATGTCATGCTTTAACCCCAGCCAGCAGCCAAGACCCACACAACCACTCACTAAACCACTCCCCCAGCAGCAGGCTCAGAGAGACAATCAGATGGGTAAAAGCTGGAGAACTCCTGGTTTGAGATAACAGCAGTTTAACATGGAAAGTAAAAGCCACACATACAAGCAATCCCCCACGCCAGAGAATTAAAACACTGTTTTCCCAGGGTCTGCAGGTATTCAGCTGTCTCCAGGAGAGCAGGGCTCCATCACACATAACAGTGACTTGGGAAGACAAACTCCATCACTCCAAACATCCCCCCCTCATCCTTCTTCTCCCTACTTCATATACTGAGTGTGATATCACATGGTATGGACTCTCCCTTTGGTCAGTTTGGGTCCCCTGTCCTGGCTGTATCTCCTCCCAGCCACCCATGCACCCCCAACTTCCTCACCAGTGTGGCAGTAAGAAAAGCAGAAAAAACCTTGGCTCCATGTGAGCCCTGCTCAGCAAAACCAAAAACATCTCCATATCAATCCTGTGTTCAGCACAAATCCAAAACACAGCTCCATACCAGCCCCTGCAATGAAAATTCATTCTACCCCAGCAGAAACAAGCATAGCCATGTTTGTAACCAGGAGGAAGAGTAGGAGGACAGAGGCAGTAGATCCTGTCTTTCTACATTGAGGGGAGGAAAGCAGAGGTAGGGGCTACAAAAATCAAGGGAGAAGCTGAGTCTGGTGCAGCAGAGAAGTGGATGGCTAGGTTAGATAAATCCCATTTGCTTTTATTATGAAGATATTATGTTCATTGTTAGAAAAGGTATAAATTTTCTTGCCACTGTCACACAGAAGCATGATAGCATTGGTAAGGTTGGAAATTATCAATAAACCCTGGCCTTTTGTAGGGAGTCAAACTCCCTAAAACCTCCTGCTGTGGCTTCTTTACTAGAAGCAATAAATCCAGAGGCACTTCAGTACTCACAGGAGAAAATACAGCTCATGTCTCCAGTTACTTCTGGAAACCCTCATCAGCAATTAAAGGCAGGAGATGACACCCAGGGCCAAAGAAGAGCTGGGTCACACAGTTGCCCTGAGCTGCCTCCACAGCACCATGGGCACAAGCCCTCAGTGTGGGGCTGGCAGCAGTGCTGGTGTAGAGCATCCCATTCTCCTCCAGTATGGGGACATGGGGCATGGCTTTGTCCCAAAGCAGCCTTGTACAAGTGACCTGCTCCATCTGCAAGACTGACCACCAACACATGGACCACCCCTCCCATACTCCTCAGGACCACTGTCTCTCCAGGACTGTTCTTGCTGCAGTCACAGGCCACTGGGGAGCTGCCTTGGACATTTATTACAAGGAAAGAAGGATGAGATCTTATGACCAAAATAGAGAACTTAGGATACAACAGATAATAACTTGCAAACATGACAATGACATTTTGTTCCTGTTATGGAGTCTTGAAGATCATCTATTTCTTTATTTTTATTGTGTGTATTTTGTACTTTTGTTCCTCTCTCAGAGGTGATTTAAATCTCAGCAGATATTTCCCTTTAATAAAGTGGTATTGAAATCTCCTCAAACCACTTGGCAAAGTTTCTGACTACAGATATTTAGGGACTGTAATCTTTATGTTCCTGTGTCATCCCCTCAGAACAAGATGTTTGAGCAGCCACAACTGTAGCTTTTTGTCTTCCTAATTCTTCCTCAAGCCTGATGGGAGGTTGCAGAAGTCCCTGAAAGACCACATGCAGCAGGAAGAAGTGAAGTGCCTTGTTGGCAGATCAGGCAGAGAACACTCGGCTGCATCTCCATCCATGGTAGTCTCCCACAGGGCACAACACTCCAGTGTCCTTTATGTGCCTGACCACTGCCAGCACTACTGACTGGCACCAGCTGTATTTGATGCAGAGGAGAAGTGTTACATACCTGGATTGTATGCCCAAAGTTAGATTACAGATGCTTCTGGTCTGAATTTGCCTCCTATATAATTGTATTTCCTGTACTATGCTGGATGTGCAGATAAATCTTTTTTCTCAATATAAAATAAGGGAGAAAAAAATTCAGATTGAGAGATTATTTTAATCTTGGAACTGTTAGAAAATAGATTGACGTGTTGTCAGAGTGAAAAAGAGACCCAGAAAGTGAAAGCTAAGGCTGGAAATGTCAACCTTAAAATAAATCTAGCCAGGCAAGTTGAATTTCGAATTGTTCCATAATATTATAGTGACACTCTGAGCAATAATTAAGTTTTCTATTGTTTGCATTCCGTGAAGAATCTTTTAATATCCTGCAATTTATCATTCTAAAACTGCATAGCAATATAATCCTCTCCATTCTAAACAGAGCTGTAATTGTAAAAGAAATCGTAAAATGCATCAGAAATTCACCACAAACTACTGGAATAATTTTTCTTGGGATATGGTTTACTGATTTGTGATGAGATATTGAGATTAGTTCATTAAGCGACAAAATCTGAAGGGATTACTAAGCAGTGAGCAGAACAGAGATACTCAGTCCCCTCCCTGATGAGGATGCTTAAGGTCTCTTTGCTGCATCTCCTTTGGACATGGGCTCAAGGTCTGTTCTTGGCTAGACTGCAGATGAGTGTGTCTGTTTTAGTGGGTTATCCCCACTGAAGCACCTCCTGGTGTAGATAACAGCAGCTCATGGACCAGCCGCATGTTGCAGCCACTCATGGTTTGTACACAGGGGAGATCAGTGACTCTCCATCATGCTGAGGCACTGGGATGGAGTGGACCTCACCCAAGTTTGGACACTTAAAGATTTAAGTTTTAAATTCTAAGTTTGCCCCAAAGCTTACAATTTTCCTAGGTCTTAGGACTCCTCCTATGTAAAGCTAATAATTCTTCAAAGAAAGTGATGCTTAAGTTAAACAGCTGCTGACAGTTCCTAGTTCAGATGTTTTGGACCAAGAGGGAATGTCATCACCTCTAAGGCAAGCCATTCTCTCACTGCTAAAATTTATTCTCTCCTAATGCATGCCATTTTAAGGCATGTCATTTTAAGCCCCCTCAAAGAAGCAAGTCTCTTTCACCCATTTTCCTACTGAGCTTCATCAGTTTTGGCTGCAGAGACTTCCTGGTAGCTTTTGTCACTGATCACCATGAGGTGCCCCTTCCATCAGGAGGCTCCTTTCAGGCTGTTTGTCTATCATTTAGGAAGCCTAGATATGAAAACCTTTAAGCTGAGAACTAAGTGCAGCATCTGCAGCATGGGTTAGTGAACAAGCACATGATGACAAGTATCCCAGAAAAAGGCAGGGGGAAAAGCATGAAGATGTCAAAATCAGGAGAAGCTGCTAATTCCCAGATGTAAAAGATGCAAGCAATCCACTAATGCACAAGGCAGGGGCATCTCTCTCATTCCCACAGCATTATTTATTCCTCAGAACGTGGCTGCATGCAGGCAGTTGCCCACCACCCCATTTCACACCCTGGAGAGCTGAGCCAGAGGTTCTTAAACAGGGCCAAAAGCTGAAGGACCCCTGTCCCCTTGTGAAGGCTGATGCCTGAATAGACAATGTACAGTAGAAAGGGGAGCAACAGTGCTGCCCTCACACAACACCTATTCATTTGTCCTCTCCTGGGTGTGAAATGGTCTGTAAGCAAACTTCCAATGAGTATCTCAAGGGACGTGGCCTTCAGAAAGGATCTGTGTGTGGAGAGTGGTATAAGAGGGAAATCATATGGCAATGAGAGAAACCAAACTAGGCAGCTGCCAAAACCTGAAATATCCATAAACAATGACTATGAAGACATGGTTAAGATAAAACATAATGTTTTAACATAGGGTTCAAGTGCATTAGAGACAAGAACCTTTGTTTCCTTGCTTGAGAAGGAGAACATAAAAAATTGAACTTCTCATAACGAAGCAGCAAATAATTACTTTGCCTTATTACCCAGTCACCTTCCTCTTCCCCTCACCCCTCATGAGTCATCAGTCATCCCAGTGCCAGTGTCACAGATCTGCTAATGGAAACCACATTCTGCTGGTGGTGCTAAGGACCAAGTTCTCCTCTGCATAGGAAGAGCAGGAAATGAGCAAACAGTTCCAAGCACCTGTCTTCCCTCCTTGGCCCTGCTCTGGCATGGGGAAAAAAATGAGCTATGTGCAGGCAGAGAAACTGAGGGCAGCAGCTATCCAGGGGGGCTGCAATGCCAGGATGAAGGAAAACTGGAGAAAGTCAGTTAATATTAAAGAAACTATATGAGGACTTGGGGTTTTTTCCTCTAAATTCCCCACATCCAGATTCTTTGGGCACTATATTTCCAAACTCACATACTCATCTATAAATCATCTTCCTCATTTCTAGACCTTTTTTTTTTTTTTCAGGAGGAAATTTAGTATTGTAGGGGAAAAAAAAAAGCTTCTAGGATTTTGGGTTCTTTTTCTCTAGTTCCACAAAAGTTAGCAGAGACAGTAATTAATGAGACATGGGACTGATAATTATTACTATCCTTTCTCATTATTGTCTTAAAATATGAAGTTTGCTCATATATATCATATATCCTCAGCTACTCCTACCCAGCCATTCATTTTAAGGACATAAGCACCACAAGTGCCCTCCTGTACATTTGTACTACCAAGGGTTTCTGAATCTCACCAGTATCAAAAAGCAACCTATTGTACCCTTTTCAAAAGCTGATTTATTACCATCTCAGAAAGAGAAGCAGCATCGTTAAAAATGCACAGTAATTTGCTGCTTTTAAAATCAATCCAGCACAGCCAGCACTGGCTGTTACATTGACAGGACAAAAACATGAGCCTGCCCACTGCACCAGCTCCAGCACCGCTGGCTGCGATCTCATCAGGCTGGAGACAAGAGTGAACGTGGCCAGCCATGTCCCCACAGAGTTTGCAAAGATCCAGCTAAGAGTAACAAGCAGAGAAGTATTTAACATTTCCTTAATATCCTTCAGATGTGCACAGAAGAACTGGAGGTTCACTGCAAAAAATGGGCAGCTGGGAGCTGTTAAGATGAGAAGAGATTGACTTCAGAGGGACCAAAGAAACTTTTTTGCTTTGAGTGACTTACAGAAGGAGCTGGGAAAAGGAAGATTTTTTGCTGTTCTTGTTTATCCCAGGGGAAATGGGTTGAGCCAGGGCTGTGCAGCACTGTCCAGCCCCACCCCTGTGAATCCCTGGTGTTCCGGGTCACAGACACTATGTTTTCCAGTGCCTCTTGATTCCAACAGGACACCTGGACTAAGGAACCCCATTCATCATGGCTTTCTGCAGATGAGAATACTGAGTTCTGTTAGTGGGAACAATCACTTGGTATCTACCAAAAGTTACGACTGCTGTTAACCCTTGAGCCCACACTGTAGAGTAACAGCCCCTAAGTGAGATGCTCTTGAATGACAGGACAAAAATATTAAGATCCTTTTAACCAGGACAACCTGCTGGCTGTGACACACTACGGAGTGCTGTGTTTCATATTTCATGGCTGTCTTCTATACTGATGAACTAAATAATGCCAGAGCCCCTCTTCTACCCATAAGGCAAACAGATACAGTTGGTTGGTGTCCTTATTGTCAAAAACAAATGTGTTTGACCCCATCCCAGCTGTCTACTGGGAGAAGTCTCTGGCTCATGGCACTTTTTAGACCATGCCCAGGAATCCTTTGCAAGAGTTCTAGCTGGTCGGGGATTAAATCACACCATGTTCTTCTCTGCAAACCCATAAATGTTCAATCTTAATGGCCTGTGCCTGCTTAATTGAATAGTCTAGAGGTAGCCTGCTGTAATGCAGATAGTCAGTATCAATGGTGCATCTGTGAAATTTTCATGTTCAACAGAGGTTTGGGTACAAAATTACTAAGAACTACTCTCATAAAGGATCATTTACTGCATTCTTGCATTTCTAAACAGAAAGTTGCAAAAATCCCAAAATATAGAATGCAAGACCATCATGTTCACTTCATATTTTCAATGTAAGCCTCATCAAATCTGTAGCAGTTACCCTATCCTTTACTCTGAAATGAGTTTACAGTGAAGTAATGGTTTTGAAGTCATCTTTCTATATAGTGAGAAGCCACTCAACAGAGGGATTCTGCACAAATGATCGAAACTAGCTACTGAGGGTTTTTTATTCATTCTAGGGACTAAAATCTCATATGGCAGCATTCCTCAAGGGTGGGGAAAAATGAAAAGGAAGAGTAGATTTTAAATATTTTTGTGAATTCTCAAGGAAATTTTAAAATATAGAAAATTTAAGGAAGGCATACTGACAATTTTTTTTTCCTTGGATTAGGCTTTTGTTGAAATTCTGGTAGTCACTGGTTAATGCATAATATTCTCTGCATAGGTACTAAATCACTGTGGTGACGTCTGTGGCATAGAAGTTGAGATAAGGAAAATGAATTTGAGGCTGTGGCAGATTGAAAGGTCTGTTGTTCTGCTGTGATATCTTTGCTAACATAAGTATTGCAGCCATGACATTCTTGCTACAGGGATAACATTATCCATCCTTTCATAAATACATATGATAGTTAAAAACCTTCAGGGCAGATACTCTTCCCAGTACAGTTCCACTTTTTAGAACATTTTTGTATAATAAATGGTTAGAGGTGAACTATGAACAAAATACATAATCAGTGTCACAACTGCATTTGTACTACCTCAAAACAATCTCCCCAAAAGCAGACATCCTCATATTAACTATAGAAGACATTTCTCTAAGCTCCAGCAACTTGAATGTATCTCATTCATCTTTGTACTCCTGATGAATTGAGTCTAGACTACCAGTCGGGGGGTGGGGGAGAATCTGCCTCATGAAATTATCTGTATTTAAAAAGTGAATGTAGACATTGGGACTAAACAGCAGGAAAAGGCTCTTACTCAGTCTGTTCAATAAAGGACAATCACATTTGTGATTAGAATTTGTCTCTTACTTCAGGAGTCAGCTTTGTCATTACTATACCAGAGAGACCAGTGGAAATATTTTCAGTACACCTCACTTCTCCTTCACTTTAGGCTGCATTAGATCCCCCCAAAATCATCATTCTTAATATGATCAGATACTAAAGGAGCTTTCAGATTTTGTCCAAGCAAGTGGCCTTAGAGCCAGCTGATTTTAACAAGAGTTTATAAGGGGCTTGACTCAACTCTGCTACGTTAGCTCCAGCTAATGATGGATGCAATTTTGTCAGGAGCATTTAGATTTACCACATAATCCTTGTTTCGGATCCAGACAGGCTTGATTTAGAGAGCCTATTTGTCCTTAGGAAAGCTACATTTACTTTTCTGAGCAAAAAGTCTGAATATTCAAAAGACATCTTCCTGGGGTGTGAATGAGGGGCTATTTGGCAGGAATGGAAGTGGCAACCTGGGAGCCAGGGTCTGCAGAAATCTTGAATCGAAATGTTCTCTCAGCCCTCTGATTTCCAGGACTATTTTCACATAGAGTTACGAAAGGAAAATATTTTGCAAAGGAGTACAGAGATAAATAAAAAATTCTACCACAAAGTTCATGCTACTTTTACTAAGTTACCCTGCACGGACTGGATGCTCTCATCCATATTTTGTATCATGAAATGCTATGACTTCTGTTATCACAGAACCACAGAACAGTTTGGGTTGGACAGGACCTTAAAGATCATTTAGCTCCAAGCCCTCTGCCATGGGCAGAGACACCTTCTACTAGATCAGCCTGCTTAAAGTTCTGTCCATCCTGGTCTTGAACACTTTCAGGTATGGGGCACCCACACCTTCTCTGGGCAACCTGTTCCAGAGCTTCACCACCCTCACAGCAAATAATCTCTTCTTAATTTATAATCTAAATCTCAATTAGAGATTGTCTATTTAAAGATATGCTCCCTTATCCTATCACTACAAGTCCCTGTAAAGTCGCTCTCCAGCTTTTTTTTTAGGCCTTCCAGGTACTGGAAAGTGCTCTAAAGTGTCCCCAGAACCTACTCTTCTCTAGACTGAACAACCTCAACTCTCTCAGCCTGTCTCTGTAGAGGTGCTCTAGTCCTTTGATCATCTTTGTGGCCTCCTTTGGACCCATTTCAACAGGTCCATGTCCTCCTTATGTTGGTGGCCCCAGGGCTGGATGCAGCGCTCCTGGTGGGGTCTCACCAGAGCAAAACAGAGGGACAGAATCTTCTCCCTCGCCCTGCTGCCCACAATGTTTTTAGTGCAGCCCAGGACATGGTCGGCTTTCTCAGCTGCAAGGACAATATTGTTCTTCTTGACTTCTATGATGATGCCCATAACCCATGTCCTAACCCAAATCTCTCTGGTTTAATAGGAATATTTCCACTATCTTCAATAGAGCCATTACAAAAAGCAATGTAATAACTAAAGCTGAGATATCAAAGTCTATATTTAATTTAGTGTCCTAATAACATTGCTTTGCTGTGGAAACTGGGGACAAAGATCTTGGTCTCTTAAATGAAATCCTCCCTTAGCAGTTGTGTGCCAAATCAAAATAGTCTGTTTAATCAATGTAAAAAATGGAGCAGTTAAATACAAATAACTTACAGACATTCACCTTCGACAACTCAGAGAACTGGGAAAGCATATGGTGTTAAGTGCTCAGTGGATTCTTTGGCAGATATTCTGGAAGAATAGTAAAGCAGGAAAGGAGACAGCAAAACAATACAAAACAGAACGTACCACATATAAATGTTTAGTGTTTCACTTTATTCACAGTGGGCCAACTTTTAAAACATTTGTCATCGATTTTATTTGAAAGCTTTGAGCACTTACAGGATTTCTTAATGCAGTTAAGTAACTATATTGGAAGAAATATGGAGGTTAGACACTGGAGTAGGTTGCCCAGGTAGACTGGCAATATTCCAACTCTGAAAGTGTTAAAAGCCAGGCTGGACAAGGCCTTCAGCAACCTGTTCTAGAGGGAGTTATCCCTGCCCATGTCAGGGGACGGACACTGGGATTAGGCAGTCTTTAACGTCCATTCCAACCCCTTAACATTTTATGATTTTATTACACAAATCCCTAAGAGAGCTGAATAATAACAATATCTGAGACATTAAAACCATTTTATTGCCTGTGTGTTCTAATGTCTTTGTGCTGGCCTCAAACCCCAGGTATCTCAGCAGCTCAAGCACAGCAACTTTAAACAAGTTCTGTAAGCTGCTGGTGGTGCCTTGGCTGTCCAACAACATGTTTCTACCAAAATAATTCACTCCTGAGGCACTATAAGAGGTCATTGCACATGAGCTTAACCAAGACTGCTAAAACTTACTACTAGGTTTGTACTAAGATAAAACACTTGCAGGTTCAGAGTAAATGGCACTGGTGTGCTGACACGCAGGCAGATTGCACAGTGTGCATGATCTGTACAGCAGATGCTGTTGGAAGTTGCACATCAAGCACTAGCAGCTGTCTAAAGCCCTGCACAGTGGGAATTAGGTATGGAGAACAAAATTGGGGTGGTTCATCCCTTCTCTCACTTTCTTTGAAGCAGCAGAATCTATCCCTGAAGTCACCACAGCCAGAACATAATGTCTTACAATACAGGAAACCCCTTTTTCTACCTCCCTTATGAAAGACGTTTCATTTAAGTAGCATGAGGTATTGTCATGGGTTAAGTAACCAAAAAGAAAATGTTTATTCTATTTTTCCATCTGTTGAAGCTGGTTGGGGAGATGTTTTCTTTATCTCGTGTATAACCCAATCCTCATAACTCCAGGGGGGAGGGGGCAGGTGCCTTCTGTTGATGGGCCAGCTAAAACCAGGTGGGGCAATGTTCCTTATCTCTCCCACAAGCCATCTTCCCTCCAGGGGGATATCTTCTGTTAATGGGCCATTGAGGCTCACCACATGACTGAAAACATTACATCATCCCATTGTGAGATGCTACACCCAGTGGGGGAAGCCAAGCATTCCTACCTAGATAAAACTGAGACTCAGGAACAGCAGGACAGCCTGTTTTCCACTGGATTCCAGAGGAAGATCGGACCCATCTCACCACCACTGGACCCTTTTCTACAGAATCATCTCTACGCCAACAGAACCACATCTGTTTCTCCCAGAGGACTGCTTCCAACACCCTGACCAACAGGGTGTCAGGTCATATTTCTGACTATGTCAGGATTTCTAGGATTTTTTGTTTGTTTGTTTGCTTGCTTGTCTTTTTGTACTACTACTTTTATATTTTTAATATTCCTAGTAAAGAAGTGTTATTCCTATTCCCATATCTTTGCCTGAAAGCCCTTAATTGCAAAATTGTAATAATTTGGAAAGAGGGAGCTTACATTCTCCATTAGAAGGGAAACTCCAGCTTTCCCTGGCAGACACCTGTCTTCCTAAACCAAGACAGGTATATATGTTCCTAGATCACTTGGGGTGCAGATAATGTTCTTAGATACATTTTGTAGACATCCCATTCATGGAAAAAGCTGATAAAACTCTGTGATATGCTGTAAAATCCTTCACAGAAATCACTATCAGCTCTCAAAGGAGTGTTTGCCATCAGTCCCACCTCAGCCACAGCAGCTCCCACAAGGAGTTTCGTGTAACTGAATGGGTGGCCAGGGAAAGGCCTGGCAGCCAATGAGTGCTGCCAGAGGGAGCAGCCTCTAAACGGGGGAAATGATGCCTTAAGTTTTAGCTTTCATATTTTTCAGATTCTGTGCTGCCTAGTTGCGTAGCTTTGAGCTTCATATTAAGTGTCAGTAAGTTCTCTTCACAGAATAGGTAGTCAAAACAACCCCTTTCCAGCTCGAAACCAAGGACAACAGTTATAAGCTTCAGACCCAAAAAGTATAAACAACAGAGAACTGAAGAGAGCAACAAGGAGGATGAAACTTCATAACCTGAAGCTATAATTGGGCAATTAACCCCAATATGCAAATGAACCCAAACTTAGAAAAGTGTGAAACCTCGTGACCAGTCATCAATTTTGTGACCATTTTGGGTCCATGTTGGGTGTAGCCCTGGCCAGGCTCTTGTCCTGCCTAAGGTGTACCCTTTAAGGCATTTTAATAAATACCTACTTTATTCTTTTAGCTCTGTCTAGTCTCTGTTCCAGGTCAGCCTTCTCAAGGCATCACTACCAAGTTTTCATGCAAGGATGGAGGTGTCTTGGGTTATGGAAGCNACCCTTCTTCAGCGGGATCATCTACTCCAACAGAGCCACATCTGCTTCTCCAGGTGGACTGCTTCCAAACACCCTGACCAACAGGGTGTCAGGTTGTGTCCCTGACTCTGTCAGGGTTTTCTGGTGGTTTTTTTTTGTTTGTTTGTTTGTTGTTTACTTGGTTTTTTTGTACTATTACATTGGTATTTTTAACATTCCTAGTAAAAGAACTGTTATTCCTATATCTTTGCCTGAAAGCCCTTAATTGCAAAATTATAATAATTTGGAGGGAGAGGGTTTCACATTCTCCATTCTAAGGAAACTCCAGTTTTCCTTAGCAGATACCTGTCTCCTAAACCAAGACAGGGGAGAAGTACCTCTGTAATTTCTCTACTTGCACAGCTGTACAGGGATTGGTACATCTGGCCTCATGTCTTGGAGCAAGCTTCTTGCTCACACATTTTCCTTGAACAGAACCCCTTTACTTAAATCCAAAAAAAATTTTAAAAAAATCTAGTCTCTGATTCTGTGTGTCTGTGAAAACAAAGGAGACCTATAAACTGTGTGGTTTACCTGCTTCATGTGTTATCCTGCCACATAGCTGGCTCTAAGGCCTGCCCAGAAATAGAAGTGGGAAAAAAAAGACAGATATAAGACATCTCTAAATAAGACTTTCTGAGGCAGGGAACAGCAATCCATTCTAACCATTGGTTAGAAAGATACTATTTTCAGCTGCCAGCTATAATTAAACAGCTCATTTTCCTAAGGCAGAAGAAGATCACAAGCTTCCTCCACAGAAAAAGGTTTTGGATTTTAATTAAGTTGCCAAGGAGCTGCTCTCACAGCCAAGCCTGTGAGATCTTGAGATTGTGGGGTCGGTCTGAGGCTGTCAGACATGTCAACATTTCATAAGAAAAACTAGATATTTTAATGAAGACTTAATTGAGCAGCCATTTAGACATTTAACCTCTTTTCCTGCTTTGTATCTTTGGACAAATAAGTAGCAGTTATTTGAGTAAAAATGCCTGGAATTATCATGGTCTGCTGTGAGTCGCTCTCTCTCAGAGGGCATTTTCCCAACCATGAGAAGCAAACCAGGACTGCAGGCAACAGACAGGATCCCAGAGTGGCCAGAGGGGTCTGGGAGGAAAGAGAGGGGGATTGTAGTCAGGGAGGAGCAAGAGTGGAGGCCTATCCATGGGAAGGGTCTCTCCACACCACCTGTCCTGCTAGGACCAGCTCACCTCTCTAACATCTGCTGCCACCCAGAGCTTTGCATCCATTCCTTTGCATCTCCCTGCCACCTCATCTCTCCAAGGACTGGGAGCCCATGGACAACCCTGGACAAGCTGTAACATAAAGAATGGCCATACCCCACAGTGTTGCAGGGAGAGCAAAGGAAGAAACAAACACCACTGCACAAACCTAGTGTCATGGGGAGTGTATAATGCTATATTTTCTCCTCTGTCCCCAGTCCTACCCTTCATTATTTACTCTGATTTTATTGTTCAGATCTTTAATTCTACTATTTTCTAAAGCATTTGTCTAACAGTCAGTGAGCTAAACAAAAATGTGTTACATGGCATAGTACTGCTGCCTTGAGCAGAACTTTAAAAAGATGGGCTCTCTTATGCCCCAACAAATCTTCCTTTTTCAGTAATGTTTAATGTATGTAAGTATGTGCCAGATAACAACTTACCTTATTTGACATTTGAGAAATGCCAGGGTTATGTTTTCTTGAGTGCTCCCACAAGAAAGGCAGCATTTCTATGAGAACAATATGCTGAAATGCAACTCGGCACTGCTCTGGTCCAGGGGAGTGCTGGGATCACCCCCAAATGCTGCTCAAAACTCTCATGCATGGCATGGAGGGCTGAGGGAAGATTAGAAGCCTGTTTTAGTGTTGTGTAGGTTGTGCTTGGCGAGGGTCAGAGTGGAGAGGCCTACCCACTTACAGACTAGGTTTGCATAAGGTATGGAGAATTAAATGGAACTATGACATTTCTGCCTGTAATACTAATTTTTTTTTTCCTACGAACAGACAATACACTGCAGTTCTAGTAGGGCCATAAATACTTCCTCTTATTATTTTCAAGAATACCTTTATTTTTCTAAGGACAAAAACATTATTTCATTAAATACATACTGCTTTCCAACACCCCAATCAATATTTACCCTTTACTGACATTGCAGCCAGACCCTCTGCTTCACTTGATATCCATTTTTCTTCCTAACTTCTCCCATGTCCCTTCCAGTCCCCATCATTGCAGAGCTGGTGTAGCCCCAATAGCAATGGCAGCTAAGGTTGCCAAAAGTGGTGACAGCTGTCAATGCATCCAACAATCTCTAAAAGTAGGAAAAGAAGGACTTTCTGCATTCTCCTTACCTTAGTAACCCTGATACATATCCACTGGGTCTGCCCAGGGGAACCTTGTGACCTTGTGTGGGAAAATTCAACACCTGAACTTTGAACTTTGCAGGTAAGATATTTATGAGGCTTTGTGTGCTTTTTTTTTCCTTTTGTATTAGGAAGCTGAAATTTGAGAGAAAACACTTGTATTTCTCCATTTGTCTTGATTTATATCTTATCCCCATAAATAAAGGTTTCTTTCTATTGAGGAAACATTAAAAATACTGCAGAAAGAAAAGGCATTTATTTTCCTATAAATCTTTTACACTCAACTGTCTCCCCCTTGGCACTCTACTGAGAAGTGGGACAGCTTGCTTTGTTTAATAACCCCTGTGTAGTCTGTGCATTCCTTTGAAGTTTTGTATTTCTAATAATTTCTAAATAAAACACCAAACAAACTCATCATATAAAGTGCATCCAGTCACCACCTGAATTTTAATGCTCTATTTCTGAAGTCTGTTTTCTGTCCCACAGATTTTTAAATATATGTTCTTATTGTGTGTCTGGAAAAAGACATGACTCAGTGACAGCTAAACCCATTTAAGTAGCCATTTGCCTCCAGATACAGAAAGCTTGTGCAAAGCTTGCAAAGCATTGCTCGGTGCCCACAAACCATATAAAGCCAGGGACTTAAGTGGAATTCCCCAACCTAAAGCTTATTTAGAAAGAAGGAAAGCTAATCACATTTAAATACTCAAAAATGAGAGAACTGCCCGGGTGAGATGTCCGTGTCATCCAGGAATATATCTCAAGAAAGCAGAGAGGGGACAGGATTCAGGTGTGTATACATTTGTTATTCTCACAGAACCTGTCAGGCAGGTGTTTATGGACTTCCTGAGCCAGAGGCTGCATCCACTACATTTAATAGTTTCTGATAGACCTGGCCTCTACTAATCGGTACAATGTCTTTCTGAACCCATTTTCACCTGCTGTGACCAGGATGTCCTGCAGCAAAGAGTTCCACAACTCTGACTGCTTTAGGAAGACATCTCTGTGCAATCCATCTGACAAAGTCACAGCAGTGACCGCTATTTTTTGTAGCATACCTCTCACCTGTCTTCCCTCACAGCTTGCTGTTGTCTCTTCCTGCTTTACCTTCTGAGGTTAAGGAAATATTTGACTCCACTGGGTAGCACTGGGTGCAGCTAGTATTGGAGTGGTAGAGACTGATTTCTACCAGCACCTAAATTACTAAGTATTTTATCCTTAGGGGTTTTTTTCTTAGTAATTCCCAATGTTCCCTTTCCCTTTGAATTTGAATATCAGCTGTTCTCTGAGTGCTGGTAGCTGAGTCATGTGCTTATATGTAGCTAGGACCATTCCCTGTCTTGTGCATTACTTACAGTCACTGATAGAATTTCACCTGTCATTTTCTTACCAGGTTGGCCAGCATAATGAAATTCTCACTACAAGATGAACTCTAGACACCATTTCAAAATTTACACTGAAAACAAACCAACTTTGTCTGCTAAAGGGTGAAAATGAGAGAAAATAGTAGGATGAAAGCACACTGCTTTACAGCACCTCATCTCTAAAGGAGCTGTTGTTCAGCTGTCTGCTTGGTAGCACAATATACAAATCCCTTTATCTTACCAGAGATGAAATTTCCAACCCTGCAAAGGATCAATGTTCAAATACTTGCCAGGTTCTTAACAGTGACCTTAAGAGGGACTTAAGTACTGATTAAATTATATATTAATCTCAAGACAGAGAGCAATCAGTAAGTTCGTGTTTGCTCAAGAAGCTAGAGACTTTGGAAGGAAACTTCTATATCCTAGAGAGAGGGCACCAGCTCCGCAGAGGCTCTGGCTGATACCACAAACAGTTGTTTGTGGTTGCTGTGACTTTCATATCTGCGACCTGGAAATGGCTCGTGGAGGGACATCCTGGCAAGGGTAGACTGCAGATGCCCTAGGAGCTGAGCAAAACTGTTTGCTTTCAAAGAAATGAAATAAATACAAAAGAGATTGCATTTTTGAGCCACCCTAGGAAGAAAAACAGACAGATGAATCTTGGTTTGTGTGTTAGTTAATTATTTTTAAAAGTGACACCCGAAAATATAATGCTATACATAGCAGAAGCAGAAAGGAAAAATAGAATATTTTTTTATGAGCAACCATAAATCCCAGAAACTACAAGCTCTGACAGCTGTAATGGCACTAATTTTTAAGATGGCTTTAGAAAGTAGAGGCTCTACATATGGAACTCAGGTTCTATTTAATTATTAAAGCCTCTGTGGAACAATAAGAAAACAGATCGATCAACCAGATATTTAACAGTGCACAGGCATTGGGACAAAAAACATACTCAATAAAATATATTTAACCCTCTGTATGCATGTGCACACTTTATATGTATGCTCACAGGATGTAGCAAGCCCATAAGACTGCATCTTCACAGCCTATAAAAAAAAGCATTTAATTTTCCAGTTTGTGCTGGCAATGGACTTCCTTGCCATTAGTGTTCAGTGCTTGGGTAATTCTGGGCAAGGAAATCAATAGTCAACAGGTCATAGCTCATACCCAGGCATGTAAACAAACTTTATACTTTTCATTTGTGTTTCTTACAGGAAAATGTACTTAATTTGACCCATAGGAATTTAAATTTAACTACATTTGTATCTCAGTGATCACAGGTAATTTTTTTCTATCTTGTATGCAAAAGTATTAGGAATATTAATCAGATCACAGAATGATGTTTGTTAATTGATCTATGTTACAGCTTTAGAAGGCAATTTTGAGCACACAGTTAAATATAAAGAGACCAAAACTAGGATTTGCTTAATATACAGGATTCCATTTGCAGAAGCATTCAGCTGAATAGTATGAGTTTGTGTTTTATTTTCTGAGGCTGACAATGAAGAAGCAGGTTTCATTTTGGTCAGAGGTGAAGTGCTGTAATATATAACTTTCTCCTTTTCCACAATACTATTTGATTCCTCTGAACTTGAGCATTCTAAAATTTTTAATCTCATTATAATTAATTATATAGCTGTAATTCCAAGTAACATTATACAAATATTTATATGGAAAAGCAAAATGGCTGCTCTTGTTCAAAATTCAATTTGGCTTCTTTCCAGCAAACAATTTGAAGATTTTCAGTTTTCATTAACTTTTCCCAGGTTTTTTTTAGCTATTACTCATTTCAGCCTTTTTAATCAAAAAACTTCAGTTTCAGAACATTTTAGCTAATTTCATTAAATCTTTTAATGTACATCTCATTTGACTAGATCTAAATAAATTGCTGAACTAACAAAAAGACAAGATATCTAAGGAAATTGTTTCCCTGAATTTAATTAGACATACAGGCTTCCTCTGGACATCTTCCTCTCCACAAAGTACTTTCCGGAGTGACTTCATTCCACTTCCATGTTTGAAATGACCAGATTTTACAGGATAGTCAAAGCACAGAATAATAGAGTCACAGTCTTAACGACTGGAAAGTAATTGGGCAATCATTATTCCAGATGCTTGTAAAGAAACATATATTAAAAGAAATTCAGATAAGTAGCATTTAGCAATATTTCTTACTTGTACCCAGAACTTGTTGCATCAGCTCAACTGCAATAAACCATTGCTTATTACCTATGTCTCCTCCATTCTGCTCTAACAGAGGATCACTGCAGTCTCTGAATAAATGGGTTTCAGCTATACCTTAGACTACAGACTGTACACCCAGAACATGATTTAATTATCCTGCAGTATGAACATTAGTTTTAATACTTTTAAGAGTGTGCGTTGTGTAAATGCGAAGGTATTTAGACATGCATTTGGACTTCCAAAAGCATCTAAGCATATTAAACTGCGAGGAGTTCAGTCCTCCCACACAACCTGCACAGCACCACTCTGCCTTGTTAGACATTGAAATGCTTGTTAAAGTCTTGCCCCTTGTAATGGAAAACTTTGGCCCAGAACTGATTTTCCAGCCATTCAATTTAAAGTAATTATTGTGCCAGTATTGTAGCTGATCCACCTTCCAAAGTACTGCTACAAGTGAGTACTGCTCATTCCTGTGATGAGCTTCCAGCCTGAACACTGAAAGTGATAGTGAAGTATTAATGTATCTTCAAATACCAGGCAGAAATAACCCAAGCCCACGGGTGTTAGGCTGACCCTAGACTAATTACTGATAAAACAGACTCTTCCCCTCTAAAAGACAGTGGGAGGTATTTACGAGGATGTTTTGGGTTTCCTTCCACTGCGTAGAGGTTTTGCCCCACTGAGGGCATTGACAGCTCTCTCAGCAGCAAGGCCTGAGCAAAGCTTGAGACTGACTCATATTTGCAGGTGGATTTAGCCAGGATGGCTGGAAGAGCCCCTGCCCTGCTGCTCCCAGGGGCTGCTGCCCACAGGGCAGAGCAGTGAGGTAGCACTTGTGTTCCCCCTCATGCAGAGCAGCATGGAGCATCCCCTGCACATCAGCACGGCATGAAGTGCACACAGCTGGTACTTCAGGCTGTGACTCCTGGCCTGCAGGTGGACAAACATCCTGTTTGGCTTCTCCTAATCCAGGGACACCAAGCACTGCAAGAGGAGTGCTGCAAACAGTGGGAATGGCTGCAGCTACACCCACAGCTCTGCCTGTGAACACAGGCAGAAAATGCAGCTGGAGCACAGGCAGGCAGGGGTACAACAGTGACTAGACTTCAGAGATATGGCTAAGGAGAGGTTTTCTAAAGCAGAATTACTCAGAACAAGCAAAAAGCCCAGAACTGGAATAAGTCTTGTAAGAGATATAGACAGTTTCTTTCTCCTGTGTCCACTGTGATGAAGAGCTGGTAAGGAACAGCTGCCCTCTGCAACTCTGAACTGAGGATGAGGGACTTTGTGGCTGCATTAATAAATGACATAATGCTGGAGACCAATTCCTGGCAACTTAAATAACTGGAATGGGACTGCAATGTCCCCAGCATCAAACTGGGGACATTGTCAATCCTAAATTGTTGACAATTTAACTGAATAGATTACTTCTATCTGTGCCATAGCATTGTTTTATCTACTAGAAGGAACACAGTCCTCACAAAATCCTCTACTGATATTCCTCAGTGGGTACTAGTTCACAGGAGTTTTTCAGCTCCAAAATCCATTTTGTTCTTGGTTTGGGAACTTCTCTGGTGTTTGCTGTAGTCATACCTTCCCAGTTCCCCAAAAATTTCTGCAGACATTCAAACCCAAGGTGCTGGCACACTTGCTCAGTCTCTTGAAAAAGAACCCCACAACAAATTACAATCCCCTCTGCACAGCAGGGCCTGTCATTACCTTGCTAATCAAAGCAAGTACTGTCAAAGGACCTGCAGAAAGGAAACGTGCATATATACGTCAAGCTTGTTCCAATTTAAAAAATTGCTCATTCCCTAATTCATTAAACAGTAGGAAGTAGAAATGAAACATTAAATTTAGCAGAGATGCTACTGCTAATTATTAACCACAGTCTCTCATTAAGCACTTGCCTATCATTCTAACATACAATATGAACCAAAGAGACTAAAATATAATCTACTAATCTAATTGAAACCTAATGTTATCCAATTGAACAAATATGTGGTCATTTTCTCAAAAAAATCAAGTGACAGTTTTAACTTGCTATTGTTAATTAACTGGAGCCTCATTGCTTGGAAATAGTGTGCATTATTTCCATATCACATTCATTACTGTCACAAATAAGGACAGGAGTGCACTTCACACCTGAACAAGAAGCACTGCCACAGGACGTAGCTTCAATTGTTATCTTTGTACTGCTTTATTTGATAAGAAACAATTATCTTTACAGACAAAATCCCCCCATGAGACTCAGGTTTGACTCTTCTTATGGTCAAAGGAGTTGCTTTGTGTAGACATTACATGATTTATTGCTCTATTTGCTGGGTTGTGAAGAACAACTGTGCAACTCTTAACTGCCATACTCATCAAAACTGAAAGGCAGATCAATATCCAAATGCTCTGTCCTGGTAGCAAGTTAGCAATTTAGAAATCACCTACTCATGTTTGTGTTGAGGCCAGGGTTTCTCACCGATGAAATTGCTAAGGTAAATGCTGCCTGTGTGGAAGTCAGGATAACAGCTGAAGGCAATATTTGTGGTTGTCACTCTTTCAAGAAAATGCAGATTATAATGGCCTTTTTAATTATTTTTTCTGTGAGGCTTGAATCAAGCTGAATTGAATGGATAAGTGGCTTTCTCACTTTTTTTATCTAGCTTTACAAATCTGAAGTGGTTACTGGGGAAAAGAGAAACTTTGTGATCTATGTGAGATTCTGCTGTTGCCTTGGCCTAACAAAAAGGATTCCTAGAAAAGCATATTCAAATTTGAGCTTGCTTCTAAAAATACACAAATGGCAACTGCCTTCCCCTCAAATCCATTCCCATCTTCTACCATTTAGGAAATTCAATTACAGATGATCCCAGCTGTGACAAACCATGTGAGAGTAAAAGCAATAGGACTTCAGTTATGTAATTTTTGATGCTGGAAAGTTAGTTGCCTATGTGTCAACTGCTCAGCCATGGTCACTTCATAGCCAAAAGGCAACTGCAAAGAGCAGTTGACCCTTCTCAGCCTGAGAGAAACTGCCTTCTGGAAAAGCCTGGTTTTATCCACTGACTACAAGAGTGTCTCTGGTAATTACCTTTGACTTAGCCACCTTTTAGACAGATAGTTGAGATGTATGTCACCTTATGTGTCACCTTACATTTACCATTCAGGAAGATAATATTACATATTGATACAGTTTTCAATATGTAGAAATTCTGGGTTTCCAGCCTGCACAACTATTTTCTAGGCTGTCTCCTTGATTATTTTTCAGCCTGCCTTTAGTACTTCTGCCCTTTGACAGGAACAAATGCCCCTTGATTCTCCTTTACTTTTCAGCTCCACTGAAATGCATCAATATCTGAATAAGGATTTCACAGTATTTGTGGAGTTTAACAGGTAGGTTTAAGAAGCCCCTATCCTGCACTTTTTTTTTGCAGTTGTGAGCACACAGCAATTCAACACTCCCTACAGCTAAGGGTTATAATTTTTCTTTGCTCCAGAAGTTCATTTTAAGACAGATCAAAAATGACTAAAAGAGCACTTGAAGATGGTCTTTTCTGAAAAAGATTGTAAACTAACCTTCTGATTTCCTGTGTTTGCTAAAATCTGCACTGCTCTTTTTGCTAATTCCTCATCTCTTAACCTGCTATTTAGGTTTGTGCTCTCGGCCTTCAGAACCAAACCTTCCTATTTCTTGACCTTGCAAATAGGTCAAGGGACTGGTTCTTTAGTTCTTTCTATCACCCTCATAGACTTCGCTACAAGGAAGATTTTGAAAACTTCTGTAAACTGTCAGCATTTTCCCTGGTTTTGCACTTCTCCTTTATTATCAGAAACTTTCAAAATTTATTACTATTGCAACACCTTAATTTCTGTTAGATTTTGTGACCGTCTAATCAGCATTAGTGATTTAGTATAAGCTTGTCCAAAATGTAACATTCATCTTGTCAGGACAGTTAAAGGACTAAAATTAAAATAATTTGTCTTCATTTACCTATTATATAAAGATTTGCTGTGAATGCTGCATTCCCAAATTAAGCTATTCCTACTCCTTTCCTCTAACAAGAAAGGCTGTCATAGTCTCCCAGTCTGTTTCAATATATTAATATTTTCCTGCAACACCCTGCAAAACAGTGCGACCCAGTGCCCACCAGAATGTTACTTGCAGATTTTGTCCCCCATCTCCCTCTGCCAACCACTCAGATTTGCACCCCTTGTTGCCTGCTGCCTTCATCTGGCATGTAACCACTTTTGTCACTGCTGATCTCATCACAGATTAATCATGTTAGTTTGCAATTTGACTTTACCATGCTGCCCCAATGCCTTGGAAAGTAACTTATTGTCTCCAAAGTCCAAGACAGTGGGATATTTGAATTTGTTTTTCACAAAAGACTATCACAGCTTTTCAGCTAAAAAGTATGGAATAACACTGTTCAGTTCCAGTCTGACCACGTCTGTGACTAGCAGTGTTCATGTATTAGGTCTGGAAAAAAACATTAATAAAATATGTCAATTATAAGAAAATTGAATAGTAGGATTATACAAGAATACCTAGGTATTAAATCATAGGACATTGACCTTTTGAAGAGAGCAGGAATGCCTTCATGGCTGTCAGTGGCTCTCTGCAGTAGGGACAAGATTCCAGCTCCACTCACAC
This sequence comes from Hylia prasina, assembly GCA_013397195.1. Taxonomy (NCBI): domain Eukaryota; kingdom Metazoa; phylum Chordata; class Aves; order Passeriformes; family Sylviidae; genus Hylia; species Hylia prasina. The sequence continues at coordinate 342,960 of VYXD01010223.1, forward strand.
CATGGTCCTGTATCTCTCCTTGGCCTGAGGCCCTGCTTGCAGTAGAACACTATGGCCATTGGGTACATGCACACACAGGGAGGAATTTGTCTGGACTAATGCAGGTGGTCCTCCATCTGCATCAGTCAGCTGTGCTGCCATCATCAATGGCATGTAGAAGTTTTAGGCTGTGATTCATCTGATTTATTTAGATGTCTGCATTAAGATGACATGAATCACATCTTAAAACTGCCTCTCTCACCACAGAGCTGAGTGACAATGATTTAATTGTATATAGATACAAACACCTAGAAGTAACATCCATAGTAATGTTGTAAACAGTATCAGGGCCAGGTGGCAGGAGCAGACCAGACAAATGCTCTCTCCACCTCCAAGAAGGGATGGTGATGTGGGACCTGCCCATGTCCTGTTTTATTGCTTTGGTTAGACTGAGCTCTGTTGGGCATCTATTAAATCTGCAGAATTACTGGGTCTTGTCAGGATATGGTATAAGATAAATAACTCTGCACAGCCCTGTAAAAACAAGGTTATTCTGGCATGCATAGAAGGAGTCCCAGCTCTTCTGGAACTGTTATAGAAAACTGAGCTACCTGTGAAGCTCAAGCATCTCTGGCAACAACCCCACAATAGTTTTGAAGATTTAAGTCTTTGATACCCAAGATACAGATTAAGCTGGGTTTATGCTCAAAGGTCTCAGTCACATGCCCAATAGAGAAAGTGTCATTTCCTCACGGTGGTGTAAAAGACTGACAGGGATACCCTAAATCTTGATGATATATTTGCAACTGTGGGTTCTCTGCCTTCCAGCAAGTTATTTGGCTATGCTTTGCGGGTGGAGGTGATCTTGGGCCACTGGTTACAGAATCCCTAAAATAGTCTTTATAATGATTTTTCAATTTGTATAACTTGATGTTTTTAAGAAAAGCAATTTGAACATACCAAATATCTTGATGCAACCTGGTAACGACGTCATAGCAGATGTTTCACTGAAATTTATAATTAATGCAGAGCTAAAACACCTTTAGTTCATACTTTATGATTAAATTTTCTCTCCATAACCCCTGCAGTAACTCTTCAGGGGACTGTAAAATCATCTGTATTATATTTTTAGAAAAATATTCCCCCAACTATTGCTAGGGAACAATTTAAATTTCTCTATCCTGGATTTTAGTCTCAACTTTAAGGATTTCTTATCATCATCTGCAGCACAAGCTGCATGCATTTTTATACCACTTCTTCAAATATAGATCATCTTAAAATTCATCCACATGAATGTGACCTCTGTATGTTTACCTGGCAAAAACTCTAGAAAAAATTTTCCCTGTTGGAAAAAGCTCAGACTGGGGATTTATTCCCTTTCTGACAGAACAGAGCATCAAGTTCATAGCCTTTGTTACTTTGAGACCGCTCTATTCACAAGTTCTCTTGTGCTTCCCTCCTGCTCAGCCTCAGGGAATTTAGCAGTGAAGAGTCAGGATTTAGCCTCTGCCCCACTAGAAACTACTCATTCTCCCATCTTTGTGGCTTATTTCAAGTGAAGCCTCATCTTATAGCAGCCTACAAGTCTTGCACTGACCTGTCTTAGGAGGAACAGAAAGTAAGACATGGGCAGGGAGATGGAGAGACTGGCTGCAGCCAAGCTGGCATGCAGAATCCCACACCCAGCTCCCTTTGCCCACCCACCCCAGCTGGAGAGCTCTCTTCCTTGATTCCTCACAGCATGAACAGGAAGAAAAGATTTTGAATGACATCTCTTTATTTCCTTGTCTTCAGAGTCTGCATTAATGAGATATGCAGATTAGGAAACCAAAGTTAATTATTTTCTGACACAAATTAGAGGATGTGAATCACTGATTACTAAAGCAACTTTGAGGTCTCTCTTTGCATGGCTTATGTAAAACAAAGGGAAAAGTGACAGCCACACAAAGCTCTGGTGACGTCTGTAACACCCTTGAGGAAGTAAGTAGGGGTAGATGTTTCTACAAGTATATTTCACAGCCACCGAAGTCATAGAATGATTTGGATTGGAAGGGCCCTTAAAGATGGCCTAGTTTCAATGCCCCTGCCATGGGCAGAGAACCTTTCACTAGACCAGGTTGCTGAAAGCCCCATCTAACCTGGCCTTGAGCATTTCCAGGGATGGGGCATCCACAAAGCCTCTGGGCAACCTGTTCTGGCGTCTTGTTTAAAAAAAAAAAAAAAAAAAAAAAAAAAGGTGAGTTTCCCATACATGCCAAAGTATCTGGAGGAGCTGATATTAGCTATAATGGGCAGGAATCCACTTGGTCACATTTCATCTGTCTGAAGGCTCAATATGGGATTGAGATTAGCAATTACCTCTCTTAACTACAAAGGCAGCCTAAGATCCCATCACAGTTTAAATAACTGTTTGACATAGAAGTCAAGCAGACAGCTCCCATTCTAGAAGTTTCCTTTTGCACATTTGTCTCCTGGGCTTTTCTAATCACTCTGACAAATGACTTTAAAAATATAGATTAAGTCTTTATACAAAGAAGTTACTGGGTTTTGTGGAGGGAAAAGAGTCACATAGAAATTTAGCTTTTCATCTTGTCTCCTGGCTCTAGAAGTCATGGATGAACTATATCCCCTGCAAAAAAATTACATTTAAACCTGTAGGACTCTATTTGTATTAATAAATCCAGTGGTCAGCTAGGGCTGACCACTGGATTTTCTAGAGTGGCTACATCATTAGAATAATCCATGGCATAATTTTGTCTCAGACAAACTAGCACTTTCCTACACAAGCCTCAGGTACAGTTTTGGAGTTAATGTAAACCAAGATTTTTGGAGTGAATGCAAGACAGGGATCAATCAAGAAACACACAATATTTTTCAGAAGCTAAAAAGAGCTCCATAGTGTGGCAATGGCCAGATAAGGCCAGTTGGCTTCAAGACCAAAAAGGACTCCAGGTTTTGCTGAGTTCACCACTGGCACTATAACTGCTGTACGTCAATAGCCCAAAGCAATGAGATGGAAAGATCCATATTGTCCCCTTAACCATTCTGCTGAAATTGCACTGAACTCAATCCATTTAGTGGTAATAGGAGGAAAACTGTCATTACATGTTTAAGGCTAAAAATATAACATAAAACTAACCATAAATCAATCCCCTTGGTAAAATCTAGACTGGATTTTGTGCTCACTCTTGGTGTCACTGTTTCCACATGCAGCAGTGTAACGAAAGTCCTTGGGGCTTTTGAGGGGTTTAACTGAAATAATCTGCGCAGGTTACTGTGATAGCAAAGAGTTGGGGTGTAATGCCAGAGCTGCACAGGCTCAGAGTTTCAATCACAGGTTCTAAAAATAGTAATATTGCCCAAATTATACCTTGCCACACTGACTTTTCACTAATCCCACTGCCATGTGTAGCCAGCTGGTATGATCATACTGTTTACTTCTCACGAGGCACCTCCAGAGGCTAAGGACATAAATTTAAAATGTGGATGGTATAAGACATGCCTCTAAATCCATCCGATCTGTCTACTGAATTGCTGCCCTCTCAGTGTGACTTCAGAAATTTTAGCAATGCAAGAGCTGTGAAAAACAGGCTTTTGCTCACTGTACTGGAGCCTTGGCATCTGAGCCACCCCAATTCAAGCACAGTAGATTTTGTGACACCTAAAATCAGAGTCAGATTTTTTTCCTCTGCCCTGCTGAAAGACAGTATATTGGTGGCTGATCACCTGAGAGCCCAATGTAGTAACTGCAAAGTTCTATGAAGCCCAAAGGTGAATATGTGCCAATAAACACAAAATCAGCATTTTGTGAGCAGCTGTGGCACACAGGTCTGAAGTAATGTTCTGTCAGTTTCCTTCAAGATTGTGCTTCCATCAGTATCAGAAAAAGTCAGCAAAGTCTTTACATCTCTCTCAAGTAACTCTCATAAGCAACAAAGAATGTTGTGGTCCTAAAACTTCACATCTCACAATAGGAATACGGACCAATTTTGATCATTCCATATACGTGAACTTTTAACTGCTCAGTGTGGGATCCTCCTTCTGAACCTCTTAGCATCCATTGAGGACCCTGCTCATTAAACAAATGTCCTTCAACATTCAAGAAGCCACTTGTTCTAACTTTAGCAATGTAGCAAGGACATGTTCTTGCATTTCCTTTCATTACCATATTGTCAGCCTCCTAAATTAACACTCAAGATCCTATTTCCATGTCACAGACAGAGGTGACAGGAGAATTTATAGAGTTTAATTTGAAATATTGCCCTGTTCCCCACAATTAAGTTTATTTCTCTAAGTTGGATGAGAAGAAAATGTCTTACTCCACTACATCTATTTCTGTTATGGCTGGTGATTCTGCACTAGCCTTTGCCTCATTAAATCAAATGACACTGACAATGAATGACATATCACTGATGATATTAAGATTATTTGGAACAAAAACTTTAGGATCAGTCCCAGTAGAGAAAGAAGAAAAATGTCTGGATGCGAATGCACCATAATGCATGGAAGAAGTGGGGTGTAAGAATGGCATGTGTTTGCACCTAGATTAGCTCATCATCAAGTTCATAGAATATCTACCAACAGCTTCTGCATGTCTCACACCCAGGCTGGGTTAAAAAAGGAGAGCCTAAAATAAAGAACGTCCTACATCAAGACTAAAACAAAGATTCAAGACATTACAAGATGACGATAAGAAGATGAGGGACAGGAAATTTCATTTAAACATAAAAAATTTTTTCTCTGAAAGGGTGTTCAAAAATGGTACTTGTGGAGTCTTTGCTCTTGGAAATACTCAAAACCACACCTGTCATGGTCTTAAGCAAACTGCTTTGGTTAACCCTGCTTTGAGCAGGCACATTGGACTAGATAATCTTCGGAGGTCCCTTCCAACCGCCACCATTCTGTTATTTTAATAGGGCTGGATCCTAAAAACCTCTTCTTAAAGAGAAAAATAACCATGAGCAAATTCCCTGAATGAGATGCAATGGGATAATGACACAAGACCACGGTCACCATCAGCTTCTGTGGGTGCAAAAATGCTCATCCAAAACTATCAACTAGTCATCAAACCATGCAGAACCCAGGAAATTTGATGAGTACTCAGTAATGAAAGTCCTTTGTACATTTTTCCTCCACAATTCATATGGACCAGACTACCTTGTCTACCTGAACAACTTGATCATCTCAGATGCCTGAATGGTGGACATGACTTGGACACGTGTCTTAGTGCTTGAGATCATTCAGGTATGAGGATGGGAGAAAATGAGATAACTTTTCCTTTCATATAACATCTGTCTTTGAGTTTTATAATATTGTTTCTATAATGGCGAAGCATTATTTCCTACAATGATGTGATGCAATATATGGCAGTGTGAGCTTTTTCTTCCACAGAAGCACTGTAAAATTTGGTGCACAAAATTTAATGTAACATTTCCTCAGATAGGATAAATTAATAGTGACCCAACTCTTGACCTTTGATCATTTTTAAACTGCAGTTGTCTGCTTGTCTAAAAATATGGGTTAGTTCAGATAGGGGAAGCCCAAAGACCTTTCTTTTAAGCCAGGTCAGCCCAGACTATCAGAATGAATCCTTGTTGCCCTAGAGTTAACAGCTACATTAACCTATGAGTACGCAGTTAAAAAACACAACACAATGATGTCTAATTTTGCACATATGATTTTCCATTTTAATGCTAGCAAACAGTGCAAATTTTCATGTTAATGCAGTAGCTCAAACTAATCTTATTTCTGTTAGCTTCCATCAAAATCTTAAGGACTGTAAGACTTCTGTTCAACTCCTTTTACTCTTCTCCTCCCTTGATCTCCAATCTCAGCATACAACACTTTTATGAACAGACTGTTTTGGCAGTACCAACAGTACAATGATGAAATATGCTGCATGTCAAAGGCAAGCAGCACCATCTGCCAGCTCTTTCAGAGCACTGCAAGGAGCAGCAGGCTTGCACTGAACTTGGACAATCCTGTAGTAGGAGTGGGTGAGAAAAGGAAATATGATCCCACAAATCTCCAATTCTCTATAAAGTTCTAGAGTAAAGGTATCTGTTATGTGCCATTGAGTCAGTTCATGACTCAAACTAATAAAGGCTTTTTTAAATACACCACTACAATATATTTTTCTGAACATTTTGATTTGTTGCAATAAAAAAAGCATTCAAAGTAATATGCTAGTTTAATTTAAAGGTTTTGGGGAAAATGTTTCCTAAGGTCCAAGATAGATATCTGGCAAAAGAGACCTGACCACAGGCATTCATAAATAACTGATATTCTCTTGTCTCAGATGATCCGGTAATTTCACCCCCAGAGAATCTCTAAAATAGAGTGTAGAAGCTGTCTCTAATCCACTCATTTCTATTCTTTCACTCCATTTGCTCTCCATCCCCTTTCCAGATGTGTATCTGAATGAATATGTCTCCCTGCACAGGGACAATTGGCCAGAGACTTTCCAAATATTCTTTTTGAAGAGACTTTTGGGAAACAATGCTTTTTTCTGGTAGCATGCAAGAAGGTTAGTTATGAAAACAGCCTCCTCTGAGGAGAAGTTGATCCCAGCCATTCTCCCTGATAAAAGAAAAAAAATATAAAAAAAGTAAAACCAAAATAGTTCTCCAGACATCTAGCTTCCAAAGAATAAACACATGGCACAGCTCTGAATCTCCTAGAAATACCTTTTCCTCAGACTGCTCTTCTGTACAGTAATGGGAATTAGCTTTCTGATGGATAACATGTTTTAATTAGTGACAATAGCAGACTGAGTGAGGGGAAAGGAAGATAAGTTAGTCTGCAGATTTGCAAATTCTGGCACAGAAAACATGTGGCACAGCAAGAACTAAAATCCAGGAGGATCCAAATACTAACACTAGGCAAACACATGCCTTTTCAGATGCTTAATACAGACTTCACATACTTCTAAAAGCCATCAGCTGAGTCCAGACAGAGCACCAGCTGGTGTCTGGAGATAAGGTGTTTTGATTTCTAGCTTGTCACTCATTTGTCACTCAAATGAAAAACTGCAGAATTCACAAGATGACTAAACCAATATTTGAAAAATAAAGGGCATCACTCCAGAGAAAGCTAGTATTCCACATGTTAAACCAGTAAGTGTAGGCAGAGGATCAGCACTGAATTGGTTGATGTATAAAATACAGTATATATCAAGCTTGTGAAATACTAAATAAAACAGAGTAGCAAAAAATATGTATCTGGGATGACCAGCTGCTGGCTCATCACACAACCTGCCTGGCCAGGCTGGCCAGTGGCAAGACAAAAGGGACCCCTGTGGCTTTCAGTGGTGGTTCTGTGTTCCTTTGCAACCTTGCTCATGCTCAACCTCTTTCCATGGGAATTCTGCAATTTGCAATGTTATTAACACACAATTTTCTATATTTAAATGTTTTTGTACTAGAAGGACTGAAGTGAAACTGGCTGTTATTGCTTTTTAGCATCTTTCCTGATAAGTTCTGTATCTTTCATGTCAGGGCTGCCATATAGACATGTGCCTGTAGTGTAACCCTCACCATCCATATGCTTACAAAGATGAGCATGTAGCAAATAAGGCTAAATGCAAAATGGAACATGCATAGGAGAAATAAGACTCTTTACATGAGAAAAGCAAGTTTTTTTCTGTTTTCCAATGTATAACGTACATATTCTCAACTTCTTGATGCTCATTAGAGCAATAATGAGCTTGATAACCCACACTATTTTCTTCTGGGGTTGTTTTATTTATTTTGCAAGTTCACCAAGTTTTGCAAATTCTCTGGAACTCAACACACATGCACACTCACAACAAGTCTATTACAAATTCTTCTTTTCAGACATCCACCAACTAAAGTGAATTAGAGATGCTGATTTCATCCCTATATCTAAGTGGTCTCTGGCTAGTGGCTCAGCCTAGTGTTGGGTGCTGAGATACCAAGACATCCCAGAGATGCAGTTGGGATGGAGCTGGAAAGAGGCTGCCAAAGAAAGCTTGCAGCTGCAGAAAGATCTATCCCATGGGGACTGTGTAGCTGAACGAAAGGCTCAGACACATTGTCTAAGGTCCAGCCAAGGATTACAGTTCAGTACAGAGACAAAAGATAAACTCGCTACACCGGCTAAAAGGCTGGAAGGTGTCTTTCCAAGTAAACTAAAGACTGATGCCAGAAGCCACTTTAGAAGAGTGCCATCACCCCTGCTCCTGGAGCTCCAGGCTTTCTCTCAACCCAACACTGAAGTAAAGCAGTGGCATTACCAGAGCTCGTATCCAAAGGGATCGCTGGCCTATGGCTTAGCTTATTGCTTGGGACAGGACTAGATCTGAGAGCCACAGACTAGAGCAGGGCTGGAAGATAACAGAAAGGACTGCAAAATGTATCTTCTTTGGACATGGTGTAACTGGGAGAAGATTTGTGCAACCCTGCCTAAGGGACACTCTAGGTTTAGGTTTAGGGTCAGGTTAAGAGAAAATCCCAGCACAAAACTATAGCTGTAGGGACCCAGGAAAATATATTCCAAAGCAAACTAAGGGCTAATGCCCTAAATCTTCTCTAATGAATATTCAGCCTAGAGGAAGCTCTTATCTTGGCAGTAGTGTGGTTTATTCTCACCAGAACCTTCTAAACCTCACTAACACTTTTTGATTTAATAGTGATTAAAGGGGTTGCATACAACAGCACTGGTATCATCACCAGGATATAAAGTCACAAAGGAAGCAACATGAGGCAATGTTGTTTAGGTGACAATTTGTTACAACACAGTAGAGGGTGTCATCTATAGTGGTTTTTGTTTTAATAATGTTTAGGTGCATTACAAAACTCTTGCTTTGTAATTTGCTTTGTGTTTGTGTCCCTATTCAGTAGCCCTGAATGCAGGTTTTACTGATTGTCCCCTCGCTCACAAGTGGCAACTCAGGCCAATCACGAGGAGCTTACAGAAAAATATTGTAAACTTTTTACGGAGTAATGGTCATTGCTGCTTTCTGTTGTATCAGAACTAGACCCGTTAGCATAACCTCAGTGACAACCTTCCCTGCTGTCTTTTCTGTCAGTGCTGCCATGAGTCTCTGTTGGATTATATGCACACAAAGCCACTCACACACGTCTCCAAGTGTTCTTCTGAGATCTCCATGTGCTAAAGGCATCAGAGCTGCCACTGAAAGGAACATACTGTGCTCGAGTCTGCAAAGGGCACGTAGTCTTTACACAGAGAAATGGCACAGTGGCATCTAGTGGTTACCACTGCTTTAGCTGATACCAAGCAGCAATAACTCTTGATTCATTAGGGCCATACCCTGTACCAGTGCTGAGACAGGGGATTATAAAAACTGTAGGACTATAAAAGCTAAACTATAAAACACAAAAGCTAAAGGACAGGGGAAATCTGGAGGTCTGCCTTTCTGCCTGCCTCTCCCCTGGGGAGAAACCCCTGGCACGAGGGACCACCCCCAGGCTTGGCCATTCTCAATAGCTCTTCCAACAGCTTTCATGAACTCGTCCTTAATTTCTTCCCAATTCTCTTTCACCTGCTTGCACATATTCCACAAAAAAACTTCATGATCATATAGATACTTGTACTATACAGGTATTTGTCATCTATTTTCATTGTTTACTCATTACTAGGAAACAGGTAAGTCCAGTTCTTTCTAAACCTCTGTCACCTTGATGCCTTCTCCAAAATAGTTTCAATTCATTTTTTTTGGATTTTTCTTTTAGCAAAGCAGTTCCATTTTTTTTGTCACGGTGCAAATAAAGGCAAGCTTATGTATTATTCAGCTAATGAGAGAATTTATATTGCCCATTAGCAACTCAGGCTAAGAAACTCCAAAAGCAAACAAGGTGGGTGGTAACTGCTCTACACAAGCTTTTTTTCCAGCCCCATCCCCAAAATATTCAATTCCTCAATGAAAGTTAGATAAGCATTTGAAAAAATAAAACAACAATAGGAAATCAGGCCAAAGACTCAACCAGCCTGAACCTTGAAAGAAAAATACTGCCTGCCATTGTGTACAAATACTCTGGTGCATTGCACTGCCATCCCAGACTGACCAAGTGGAAAGGAGAGGGGCAGGACAGGGCTGCAGAATCCTGTCCCAGGGATGCAGCACCCCCAGGGATGCAGGTACCACTAGAGCTGCCTGGATGTGCAGGCCCCCCCTTCCAGCCAGACTTGCTTCCACAAACCTGAAACAAACAAACTAGTAGAGATCTACATCTATAACACCTAATAAATATACCCCTTCACTGCCACACTTAGTATTTTTCCCTTCTTTTTAGAGACTCCCTGAGTATACATACACCGCTGTACTTTTCAACTCAGTATCAACTCAATTTCCCTCAATATCTACTCTCTTAGTCTTGTTCCACCACTTCTCAAATATTCTTGAAATCAACACTTCTGAAAACTTCACCAAAACACAGGCAAAGCCAGGCTGGCTTATACAACGTGTTTATCAGAGCTCAGGGCAAACTGTCCCCTTTAGGAGTAGAAGACAACCAGTACAGCCCAGAGAAGCTAAGTGAGGAAGGTTTCTATATTCAATGACTTAATAAAGCAAGACACCAAGAGGGGAAGCTGAGGTGGATTAACAGGCTATACATGAGACGTCTGAAAACACTGATTTCTGCCAAAAACACATACTTGTAACAAGATCATACTGCTTCAGCCTTTCAGGAACAATTAGAAAACATTTGATTTGTTTTAAACTTACTTACAGTCCCTCTAACACAATCTGACAGGAATATTAGATCTGTGGTGCTGGCTCTTAAATTTTCCATGGGCTGATGCTTTGACTTTTTTGAGCAGAGATGTTAAGTGGCCATACAGATGGTGCAAACACATGCAGTGCTTGTCTAGCAGAGTTTCAGTGATTCAATCTGTAGAACTACACAGAGCTATTAAGCTTGTGTGGCAAAAGCTGACCTCAGCAGAAAGCTTTGCACAGAAATAGTTTGTCATGCAAAAGAAAGCATTAACTCTGCTAGCAGAATGCTGTGTTCACTGTACAGGTAGATGGTAGAGATGGGCCTTCATAGAGTCAGGAACACTGGAGGTGATCTTCAGAGCCAAAGTAAAGTCTGGGTGCTCAGGGTCATATTCAGAGTTTTATGTCTAGGGATCAAGGTTGCAAATTCTGTGTGCCAATGCTCAGTCATTCTCAAAGTGAAAAATGTTTTTCCATCATGTAACCAGAATTTCCTTTGTTGGAATTTTCCTTGGTTGAAACATTTCCCCTGGTCCTTTCTCAAGACATAGTGGAACTCAGGCTGAGGAGGCTCTCCTCACCACGGAGAACAATCTGTGCTCATGGGCATTCAGAGTGACTTCCAAGGCTTTTCTATAAAACAGGTCAGCCTATATGTCATACATTCAAGTCAAACCTATTTTTCTTAATGAAAGACAGATATCCTTGCTTTATTACAGCAGATTTTTCTCCTTGGCACAAACGGTCAAATAAAACAAGGCAGTCATTACACTGAAAAATGTCAAGACACTTACTGGACTTCCACAACATTAGGTTATCTACTGTAATTGTCTTTTCTTGACAATCCCAGGGTGACTTCCAAAGTGACAGATAGTGTGGCCTGTCATACAACTACACATGACCTAGTCAGCCCTGAGATTCATGAAGGGATTAATTCTGTTTAGCACAGAAGTGAGGCTTGATTGGAGATGCTCCTAAAGAATCCTCTGAACTGCAATACAGTTCTCTGCACCAAGCATCATGTTGTTTCCTGAAAATCTTGTTGGTTTAGTTGAAATGGTTTTGTCTAATTTTTTCTTTTAATGCAGAATGTTCTGGTAGATATACCAGAAGAGGCAAAGGATTTTATTTAGCTGCTGAAAATGCTGTTTCTGTGCTGTCAAGCCTTGTTAGCTACTTCAAGCTAGAAGGTTTGAGACTTGCCATGCTTGCAACTTGTTTGATCAAGATGAAGAAAACAGGGAAATGGACTCAGAAGCAACTCCGTTTTTTTTCAGCAAAACAATAATTTCTTTTTCCATTCTGTTCCTATTCCCTCATTGGAAATGTAAACATAGGAAGAACTGTCATGTATTCTTTGGGACAAATTTTGGGAACTCCTCTCTCATGTAACTAACTGAATTTGAAAAGTTTTCATGCTTCTAAACCAGATGCTCATGCTTGCACCCTCTCTGATACACCAGTATCTGAGACATCTCCTCCTGCATCATGCATTCCCTTGCTTCTCACAAGTTCAGCAGCATCCTCAGCACAGAGGCATCCTCAATAAACCAGATCCTTATTGACTATTTTCCTTTTGCCACTGAAATCTGAGGGTTCAGTCTACGCTAACTTAAGCTACTAGAAGTCATACTTATCAGGGTCCTGCCAGAGTGTTGCCTCTGAACCTGCCCCTTCCCTTGTGCAGATGTTTCAGGGAATTTAGACAGACGAAATTTAACTGCTGAATACAAAGCCATGAGCTGTCAGCTGGGTCTCCCAACATTCCTGCTGTCACTGCCTCCAGCAGCACCAGAATGAAATGGGGTCACACTAGTAACACCTCCATCAGCAATGACCACTCCTCCCAAACTTCTTCATGGGCAACAGTAAAATTGGTCTGGCAGCAATTAATGTTAGAAGTATTAAAAAAATAGTACTTGCTGCTATTTTGAAGGAGTGGGTGCATCCTCAGATCCCAGGAGAACAGAGGCTTCACAGCTCACAGGTGGGACCTCTGATAGGTATCCTCCATCAAACAATATTCTAGAAAATGCCACTGGAAATCCTTCTGATTCATCTTGCAATCTCGCTGTCTCAGGTGGCCCAGAGGGATGGCAGGTGACTTTCTGTGTCAGGGTGTGTCACTGTTACCTACCTCGCTTGCTATCAGGATATAACCTAAGAGAGGAGGCAGCTGGGAAATGTGATACCTTCTGTTGTCATGCATAAAGAGAATAAACCTCACACTGCAGCAGTCTGAGCTGCGGCTGCACGATCAGGTCAGACTGAGTGCCTCTAAAAGTACTGGGTTTTCAATGCCATTTTGAGAGTCCAGAAATAATGACAAAATGGCTGTGAAAGAGGCTAATCCCAAATAAATTACGATACAAAGAAGTGGAATGACAGGTCCCCCTGGGAACCTGAATGACCACGATAGTAAAGAACTGGGAGAGAAAGGCCTGGATTTGAATAGGTGAATGCTCCATTTAAACCACAGAAGAGGACAGATGGCAGATTCCAGCCTTTTGGTAACTCCAAGTGACTAAAATTAAATGCACGTTAATAACACAAATGAAAAATGTTCCTTCAGGCAAAGCATGTTTTACTGTGAACTGCAGTACAGAAATACTCAGCCCCATCTCAACTAGGAAGTCAGAAAGCAACCAGAACTTGTAAAGTCAGAATGCCTGTGTGTTACACTCCTTATAGTCATCTGCCAAGGCAGGAACCAACCAAGACCCCTGGAATACAAAATTATTTCTCACATTTATAATTGTTATAATATTTTCTCACACTTACAATCAGTAATATTGATTATCTCAGTGCCCTGTACAAGTGTTCTTCAAACACAGCATTTCCGTTGTCTGGTGACTGATTGCAGGTTTGATGTCAGCTGGCTCCCCTGCGCACATCCATGAGGTGTCACAGGCTCGAACATGGAACAAAGTATCCTTATCAGCCTGCTGACCTCAGAAATCTGCAAAGTCCCTTCTAATCCTGCCCCTGCAAATATCATCATATCTTTAAGTCTAGACTCAATAACTTATTTCATTATTCTCTGCAAACAAAGTATCTTTCCTCTATTCCCCTTTGTATGTGCCATGAGTCACATGAGGCTTTTTGGCACTAATACCTCAAAGTTCGTGCTGCAGTGGAGAAACAGCATCTAAAACTCCCCCGAGACTCCATTCAGGCACTTTCTTAACTGAGAAAGTGAAGCCCCACGCGAGCTCATTACCACCCTTAATGCGTTTTGTCTGAAGGCAACTCATTTATCACACAGCCTCTATCGTTTTCATCATTATTTATCACTCGACTAATATTTGTTGGCACTATCTTATGAGTATTTCCAGAACACACATAAGAACGTCGAACTGTTCCTGAAGAACTGTTTCCTGCAGAAACGCTAACATCATGCTAATTGCTCAACAGTGCCTGACTCTCATGTTTCGTTTTTTTCACCATACTGGTGGAACGTACGAGACCCTTCCGATAAATACTCGTCGATGGTCTGCAAAGGAGCCCCCGTTTGTTTTAGGAATCAGTAAAATAATAGACATGTTTTGTCTTAGGAGCTACCAAGCGCCACAAACCTGAACCTGCTTGCTCAGCAGTCTGCCCTTTTAGGGATGGAAATGCCAAGCTGTCAGTATTTTGTAGCCATTCTGATTAACATATTTATTCTATGTAACTCTGTGTCCCCATTTCCGAAAAAAACCGTGAGGGTGAAAACGGCTGTCCTTACCGCGCTAACAATTTCATTCTCTCAAAAAACAGGACTGAACCATACCGAAAAGTGCTATTTGTGAGCATGAAGCAGTGGGGGTGTGGATGGGAATAAAATTTGGACAACTTCACAACTGCTGAAAAAATATATTTCAATGGTACGTTAAATTCAGCTACTATTACTACACTACAAAATTCACAGCTCACTTAATCGTGTAATCCTAGCTCTACCAAATCTTTGTCTGGATCTGTGCCCAATATATAGCCCCAAGCCCTAGGGCCCACCTGCAATGCGCAGTCACTGGGGGAAGAGGGGATAGAATATCAGCTTTTCGCATCAGTTGTTTCCAGTGTTTTTGAACTGGGATGCTGAATTTTAATACTAAAGAGCCACCTACATGCTGAGTTGCTGGACCCAAACTTTCCAAGCATCTGCCGGATGCAGGCAAGTTACCCGGGGCTCAACAGCACTTTTAAGAGCAAGCACCAGTCCCCTCTCCCTGCTTGTATTTCCCCAGACTGCAGCAGACTCAGCCGGGCTAATTCCTACAGGCGAGCCTGCGACTTGAAAACATTTTTTTTTTTCAGATCTAGATCTCTGCCTTGGTTTTCATAGAGGCTGTAGCAAAGCAGCTCGGCCACCTAACAGGACAAATCCCTGGCCTGCCTTCCTTCTCCCTGAAGGCCTGCGCGGGTTCTGGCCCAGGCCCGGGCACCCGCCAGCGCTGAGGCGGGAGCGGCTGGGGGCGCTCTGGACAGGGCAAGATCTTTGGAAACTGCTGGAAGCAGACTGGGGGAGCTTTCCCCGCTACACCAAAGCTCAGCAGGGCCCCCTACACCACGGCCGTACCCCCGGCAGCTCCGAGACTCCAAACCCCGCCCAGCCGCCGCCACCGCCCTCTTCCTTCTCCACCTCCGCCCCTCAGCAC